>OX104024.1:21730641-21796448 GCA_944470205.2 Schistosoma margrebowiei
TTTTTTTAAAATAACGTTTCGTGAGTATAACAAATTTCTTTGTTTAAAGTTGTACTAACTCTCGTAGTTAAGTCTTACATAAGTTATAAGGAAGAAAAACGTGACTGATGTCTGAATTTTCCATTTTTTAAATATTAGTATTCCTTATTCTGTTTTTTTAATTTAGCACATTTCATCTCATATTTTTGAATCAGTTAACAACGATGGTTCAAAAGTAAAATTTGTTTCCGTGTCATTGAGATTTTTGGACGTATGTTAGAACTTACATTTACTACTTGTTGATCATAGCCAACGAAGACAAAATTCACATTTATTGTTTCTTAGTTAGTCAATCATATGTGATGTACTGCTGCTTCTTAAGTCTACCGTAGATTTGTAGTCCGATTTCAGCGTTACAATTTTTCATGAGTGGAATCTGATTATCGTTGAAGTTCACTGTTTATTTTGGTTAGCATTCAGTGATTTAGTGGTAGGTAGCTATGAATCAGGTAGTCCTCTAGATAATAATATTATCTCCAGTTGAGCACAAAAAATACTTGCTTTTTTAACTAGTGTCAGTTTTTATATTCACACAAAATTCTAGGCTGGAAATTCAGAGAGCAGGTAGTCGTAATATAACTTGTATTGTATGTATGTATATGGAGAAAATACCTGTTTGATGCATATCTTAGGACCGGGCACATATTTGCATCGGTTCAAGTTGCCATACCTCATTAGCACAACAAGATGAACACCGAATTCATAGTAGTTATATATAAAAGAATATATAAAAGAAAGATTGCATATGAGGACATAGTTCAGAAAGAATCTTGCATATAGCATTACGTTGACACAACTGCTCGCAAACCATCAGTGAGACTCGTTGTTCGATTTACCTTGAATCAGAATATTATAAATAATCAGCATGTGCAAAGTCGTATTTAATCAGGTTAGCAAATCTCTTGTTCGTCCGATTTATACGTTGGTTTGGATCGCAGATTAACTCATGTTTCCAAGAAACACAAACATGGTATATCGTCAATTTAACTTTGTAAGTTTGCATTGTGAATGAGTGACATTTCAACTGTAGTTAAGTACCAGTGTAGTTACAGTCTCTCTACTCTCATATAAATTACGAATACACCACTGCATAGCAAAAAATCATCTTAAAAACGTCAGTGTCCTATGGACCTTTTTTCAACTGTACAAATATTAAAATAAATTTTTCTGTTTTAACTACTCATTTGCGTATGATAATTGCCTAACGTGATTCACACGCTTTTTCAAGGGGCTAACAACCTGTTACGAAGCTAACTGTTACAAAATTGAGAGGGATCATCACAGTAATCCATATTTCGTCCTCTTTGCCTGTTCTTTCAGAGAAACAAAAAGCGGTTACATTAGATTTCATATATCAAATGTATTATCAAATAAGCTTCATAGATGCTACGTAAATTGGTTGTAGACTATTATTAAGGAAAGTAAACAGCACCTTATTACTGTGGGTAAAACTTTTTTATACCTGTTTCAATATTGCACATTTTTGCTTAGAGTTCTTTATTTTAATCAAACATATAAAATTGAATAAAATATTTATTGTTATTTCAAATCACCTAACCGTTGGCTACTCATGGATTAAAAAATAACCTACAGGCTAATATTTTCACACATAACTGACACTTAATCAGTTAATTCATTGTCAAAATGCTCTCTGTTGGATCTTGATTGGAGGGTTCAACAATAACTGTTTGTGGTAGATTTGGAAGTCACACATCACGTTTCGTTTACAGTTAAGGAGTATGTGCTACTGAGTGATTCAATAATTTGATTAATAAAACTTCCCTTATATGGAGAAATGCTTCAACAGAATCTATTCTGGAGGCTAAAATTGTTCATGAAGAGTATTATCAATATAAATATATTGAACAAAACGGCCGTCTATTGCTTCCAGGTTTTCAGTGTTGGTCCAATACTGATTGGTTTATTATTTAAACAAATAATTGAGTTCAAAAAAGATAATAGAAATGACGAACTGCTTTCCGAGTTACCAGATCCTCCTTGACATGTATTTATACGAAAATTGTTTTCCAGTACTGTCACAGAGGAGACGATGAATTGGGTGTATTTCTTTTGACATCAGATAGTTCACTACTATTAACCACTATGTTAACTGCATATTATAACCAAAATTGTAATATGTAATTGTTTTCTCTTTCTTGTTATAACTTGTTGTCGATTACTCAAAATTTTAACTTATTATTTCTTAGCCGATCATTATGAGCTTCCTACGTGTGAAGAACTTGTTTGTAATAAAGAGCATTCTGTGTTTCTTAATAAAATTGACCAAGCTCATCTGTACGCAAGCAGTTTATTATTGAATTTGATGCTGCAACAAAAGGATTTAAAAGAACACCTAAAGTAATTCAATCATATTTACATTTAATAACTCGTCATAATAATTTTCTCCAAAAAAACTAGCATATGTTTTAACTAAGATGATTACAAAAATACGTGTACTTCACATAATAATCGGTCAATACATTTCCTAGTTCATTTTGCTGGTTTCAGTGAATTGATATGTTTGAGTATACTGCTTCATTGCGATTAGTGGTATCTGTCCTCACTCCCAGCTAGAATCCATTCAAGGGTTACATATTGTAAATAAGAATCCTAGAGATTCATTTTGGAAGTCATTTTGTTTGAAATGGTGAGTTTCATGTACACTGATGACTTCTGGGACTCTCATTTAGGAACGAATATTCTTTCAATGATGAATTTGTTCTCAAGCTTATGTTTTAGGAAACAGACTAATGGAGTGAAGATGCATTTCCCTCCAATTTCCCATTATAACCCTATAGTAAAATATTTATTTTCCTATAACAGTAAAACCAATATCTATGAAAATGACGATTAATGATTTCGGAAGTAAATATAGTCAATCGAATGAATAGGGCAATTATAACTTTTGAAGGCATTTTGTGACTTGCAGGTTCACGCATGTAATTATAAAATGGACAAATTATGCAGTAGCGGGTAATAGAATTTAAAGAGACTTTTATCAGTTAGAATAATAACAAAAGTTATTTAACGAAATAAAGACGAACTTCAGTAATAGTCATGTATAAACAACGGATATCATAATGACCGGAATTTCGAAATAAAAGGAGAAGGGGAGTTATGATAGAAATATTAATAATAATTAGTTACATTTTTAGAATATTAAATAAAAATACTTCCACCTGTGTACTGCGAATTGTTATTTTAGTGAATAACGCCTTAAGAATTAGTTTTTATGAAAAAACCCTACTTGCTTAAGAAATTTCTGTAACCCCTATGTGTGGAGAGCCGCTCTTAATAGTAGTATTTGACTGATTCCTCGTGATTATATATGTTTCTATACCTGCATACCCTTATTCCAAACCAGATTGAATAATCCTCTACTATTTTCATGAATGGTTTCATCCTAACAAAATAAATTTATTAATGTGTAAAACTATGTTAGCTTGCTGCTACAAATGAAAATGCATTATAGTAAGTAAAACAACAAATATGTTCTTTGAAATAACTTCATATTTATTTGTATTGCAGATCTGTCAAGCGTTTCTTTCTGTTGGATCAAGGTGATTTTATTGTTCATTTTATGGATGCCGCTGCAGCAGAATTACGTAAAAATAGCGAAAGTAAAAATGATTATTAATATTATTATTCACAAATGTGTTAATCATAATTATTTGCGTAGTGTTCCAATACTATTGCATACTATTAAGATGTACATTTTAGAGTTGTTTGAAAAAATTATATTGTTTTAATGTGCTTGTAAAATACCTTGGGATAATGCTAGCTGAGACATGATATCTACATCTTTTATACCTTTCATGTATTTATCTTTTTTTACAGTTATTTCTCAACTACGTTTAAATTATTTATTAGAATTAGCACTTCGTACTAGCACTGCTAATAGTGATCCATTCAAAGATAATTTATCGTAAGTAAAATTTGCTACTAAAAATGTTTTAAATCGAAAAATCGTTGTCATTTATTGCTATATTGTATTTGAATGATAGTTTAGTTTTACTATCTAATCAGCTTTAATAAACCAAACTTGTGCTGTTTCATGATTTTCAAAATACGTTTATTACTTCCTCTGTTTATTTGTCATTTAGCGTTGTGATATTTCAGTTTGATTTAATCTCTCAAATTTTAATGGTTCTACGAGCTGGATCAGAAGACGTACCGGGTAATCTAAGTTTTCACACCCTATCGTTTCGTTATTTTTTCTATTACCCTACACTATAATAGTTTCGGTTATTTACTGTCCGTAAAATAATTACAGGATTCTATTACTTAATTTTTCCATTTATATGGGCGGTGTTATTTATGCAGAAAAACGTTTTTCACCTTTTATAGCTTTTACACTGACGAATGGTCGCGCAATAAAAATTTACTATGCTTGGTAGTTCCAATTTATCAACAGCACGCTAATAGGAATCATTTAAGATGGTAGTGAATACCACATTACTTTTACGAGTATTAAGTGTATATTTTAACCCTGATTAGTTAACTGAGCACACCTAATATATTCCTTCTGATTTATTTTGAAATTATGGTTTACCAAAAATTTTAATTGACTATATTTTCAAGTTCCATCGTATCCCATCTAGCCATTTAAGTGGATGTCTGCAAATAAATCAACATTAAAAATGCGTTCGGTGTATATAAATTAGCATACATTAGCTTGTTATTTTTAACATTAGGTCTAACCCCATTGCTTTTTTTGCGGAATTAATTGATGTCTCTTATCCAGTAACTTGTTGCATTAGTTTTTCTCTGGTCAGTCAGTATCAACGTAGAGCTTCGTACGTGCGTACATCAGTTCGAGTTGCCACACCACATTAGCACAGAGATGCAGTGGTCAATTCAAATCCCGTAGTGGTAGAGGTAATAAGAGTATAAGCAGTAATCAGGAAGATTAGTGTTTGGAGATGTTATTTAAGGAGTATAATACAGTGAAATAAATTTGGGAGAACACAAAGAGTGGATGCACCTGCGCCATTGCAAACGATTTTGAGCCATGTCATTCAGGGTCTCTACCTATCGGTTACTATCATCTCGCGGTCCCCAACCAGATAGTCTACACCTACCGACATGACTCACTCCACTTGTCAGTGACTTCATGGACTTGTGCCATGTTTTGGTCTGGACGCCCATAGCTTTCTTCCAACCTACTCCTATATCACTGAACATCGCAGTCGGTGTTTGGGCATACGTAACAGGTGTCCTAGCCATCTCAACTTTCACCACTTCATCAATTGATTTTCCATCCTTACCTAGTACCCGTTTCCCAACAACTGCATTACTTACTCGATGGTCCCAGGATATACGAGCAATATTTCGAAGACACCTATGATCAAATACTAGTAACCTACGAATATCCTCTACTCTTACCGGCCATGTTTCACTGCCATAAAGTAGGACGGAACGAACTGCTGCGCAGTACACACGTTCTTTGGCTGATAGACGGATATCTCGCCTACGCCATAAATGACGCAAGTTGGTAAAAGCTAGTCGAGCCTTCTGTATCCGTTCTGAGATTTCGTCACACACCAGACCACAAGGGCTGATGAAACTCCCAAGATAAGTGAAGCGGTCGACACGCTCAACTACTTCACTCCCTATCACTAGTTCGGGTGTCGATGTAACCCAATCCTGCATTTCGAGGGTGAGAATCGCATCCCGAACATGCTTGCATTGTTGCTTAGAGTGGTTAGAAGACTCTGCATTTTGTCAGCGTCTTCACCAAATAAAACTATGTCATCAGCATATTCTAAGTCAACCAGTGAACCTCCCGGTAGAAGTTCAACTCCTGGAAATTTAGATGAGGAGAGTGTCATCTCTAAAAGCACGTCAACGACAAAGTTAAACAAGAAAGGAGAGAGTGGACAACCTTGACGAACACCAATTGAGGTATTCAATTCTGATAACAGTTCACCATAAGCTCTCACTCGACCAGTTGTGTTCGAGTAGAGAGCCTTTATAAGGTTAATGTACTTCTTTGGTACTCCTTTCAGTGACAAACACTGCCATAGAACCTCACGATCAACAGAGTCGAATACCGCCTTAAGGTCGAGAAATACTACCATTGTGGGCGTCTGAATATGTGTCTGTGTTCTAGAACCTGACATGGTGTGAATATCTGGTCTATACGACCACGTCCAGGTCGAAAACCAGCCTGGTTTCCTCTAGTCTGCTCTTCACGAGCTTTAGTTAGGCGTCAAAGTATTATTGAAGCTAATATTTTAGACACTATATTAGTCAAACTGATTCCTCTGTGATTGTCACAAGAGGACTTTTGTCCTTAAAAACTGGTACAATGAGTGATTGAGACCAGTCATATGGGATTACGTCCAGTTCCCAAATTCTACCTAAGACCTCAGTTAATCTCAATGTTAATACTGGACCACCATCCTTAAAAATCTCAGGAGTAAACCTGTCAGGTCCTGCTGCTCTCCTTCGTTTCAGATTTCCTATGGCTTTTTCAACTTCTTAAAGAGACGGAGGACCTACATTAACTTGCCATTCATGTTGACTGGAGATCGTCGGAAACAGAAGTGTGGCGGAAGGCCAGTTGAACTGATCCCTGAAGTGTTCTGCCCATCGATCCAATCTCCTGGATTGAGAATGTATAATATGTCCATCTTTCTCTGAGGGTGTTTCGCTAGGTGTAGACTACTTGGTTAGGGACCGCGAGATGATAGCAACCGATAGTTAGAGACCCTGAATGACATGGCTCAAAATCGTTTACAATGGCGCAGGTGCATCCACTCTTTGTGTTCTCCCAAATTTCGATCTCCTTATTCCTCCTTGTCTCTTTTTTTTCTCTTCTCAAATTTATTTCTTTGTATTATACTCCTTAAATAACATCTCCAAACACTAATCTTCCTGATTACTGCTTATACTCTTATTACCTCTACCACTACGGGATTTGAATTGACCACTGCATCTCTGTGCTAATGTGGTGTGGCAACTGGAACTGATGTACGTACGTACGAAGTTCTACGTTGATACTGACTGACTGAGCTGAATAACGCTCAAATATTCATGGAGATAATAGAGCTGTTAGGAGGTGTATGAAGGATTTGATTGTGACCAACATGGTCTCGTGTGCTGTTACGGGTATGAGGGCTGATGTCACTTCCCGGTTGCCCGCACCGTAGAAGGTTATCTCTTGAGGAACCTGAAAAGGAAGTTGGATTAATGTTGGCTTTAACGACCTGGGAGCGTGACCGTAGAGCCCAAGGGACAACTGCTTGAGGCCGGTCGCTCACGGCTGGTTTTTGACGTGTTTACTCCGTTCTTCAAAAGGCCTTACCGCCGGAGATGGAAATCCGTGAGGTAAGGTGAGGTGTGACATTTTTGTGGTCGACCTTTTCCGACCCCACCCTTCCTTGTGGGAAGGCAGCATCGCTTCAGATGCTGGTTGTCCGAGGGAAACACCTTACTGCTGTCACACCCCTCTACATTCAGCAGTACAACTTCGCCCTCGGACCTTGAGTTGCTGCTTTTAGTCTTACCGTTCTCCAATCGACCTTCCTGGCATGGTAGAACCTACAGGAACATATGTTCCAGCCGATATAGCTCTGTTGGGTTATCACGATAGGCAAGCCCGACCACCGCGTCAAGGTAGCAGCTTCGGTCGGGTTTTTCTCTGGTTATTGGCTTCGTATGTGTATAAACAATTCTTTGGCTAGTGACACACTGACAACAATATTATCTAAAAAACCATTTAAAAATTATTTAAAGAGTAACCCCTAGGTAGTTTGAATTTATTTGTTTTCACTCAAGTCATCAATGTAGAAGTTTAATCGCAAATGATAAAAACTATTTCATTACATGTAAAGTATATATTTTTAACGTAAATCCTTCAAAAGATATTCGCTGTTGATTTACCGTAATGTATATGAACTTCGAAGCCTGTGCAACTCACAAATCATAATTTACTTTATTATTGTTAATCTGGTAATGCCCTTACTATCGGGACATGGGTTCCTAACAATATTCAGGAACACAGGTTGTCACATGTTTTAAACAAATTTCTCAATTAATTGAATAGTGCGAAAAGGACAGTGTTCGTACTTCAAACTACCATTAGTTGTCTTCCAATATTAACTTCAACTTAAAATTGTCATTTACTCCATCAAATCAGTTGTGGTAGACAAATTTTGAGATTGCTGACAATTCAAATGCAATTATTATGTTCTCTCAGAGATCAGTATGATCATACAGAGTGTAGTAGGACGTTTAAAATTTTAGGTATCGTCTCGCTACATATTGTTCGCTGCCCATTCTGTGTGACAACAGATAACTCAGAGTCAGTATTTTTAAAATGAATTAATAATATTCCTAATAAACACTTTTTCAATGTTATTTATTTGTGACTTAGACAACGTCTTACCGATCGAGGATAAAAATCTTTCAGGACTAGAGGCTTTCTGTTTGGATTATAGAGTTGGCTGGCCTATTGATTTAGTACTCAATCGTCAAGTAATGGATCGCTATCAAATGCTTTTCCGTCATCTTTTATACTGCAGACATGTTGAGAGATTACTATGCAAGTAAGAAATACTATGTTAGCACCTTTTCTTTCATTTTGTTTACCACCTGTAAACAAATTATTTAGGCCGAACTAGGAATACATGCTTACCGCGGGAAATTCCACTAATCTCTGGACTATGAAAATTATGATCGTGAGTTTTATACACATTCAGAGACCAGCAACCAAATACCGGATTGTGTACACCGCTTTAATCCACATTACCGTGTAAAGGCTAACTACGTCGCTTGGATCGCTGAACTGGAAAGTCAAGTGCATTAGCTACCGCCCAACTGTAATTATAACTCGTGAGTGTATCGGATATTATTGATATTGCCCAGGTATTTGTCAAACTCAGCGAAATCAAAAATAGACCATTTCCCTCGCGTAGGTGTTTTATTGATCAAACTGATTTCTTCAATAAAGTCTGGGATGTTTAAAAGTTGTCATCCATTGATAGCTGCAAAATCTTGGTTTTTTAAATTCACTTTTTTTAAGAATTGTAAGTGAATAGTTTAGTGATGTGTTAGTGAGGGGAAAATGTGATTGGTCATTGAGTTTGGACAAACAGGCGATTCTCCTACTGACTACTCAATACGTGTTTTTCTTTCCTATTATTGATTTAGACTCGGGACTCACTGAGTGTATCTATTTGTAATTGTTGAATAAAATATAATTTAATGTTAATCTGGTTCTCTATTCTGCGTTGTGAATCTTGGATACGATATAACTTGACCAGTCTCATTATCGTATCAACGTATTTGTGCAGCATACGCTGTGAGGAAAATAGTTTGTACTATCCGTTATATCAGTTAAAAAGATGTTTTTGTCATGAATATTCATTTCTAATTAAATGTTGCTGGGGCATTAAGCCTTTGGTATATATTGATTCAAAGCATAAGTTACTATCGTCTAACCTTTTCAATATCATTTCAGCTCATGGATTCTAGGCAAACTTGCTCGTAAATGTGATAACCTTATGACTACCTGGTTTACAACCGCTTTTCTATTGGCCCAACGAATGCTTATTTTCATTCAACATTTACAGTATTTCATGTCTGTTGAGATCATTGAACCAGCATGGCACAATTTTTTCAAAAGCGTTGACAAAGTATGTTGTTGCCAATTCCTTTATTGTTATATATACACGTACATCATTTTCACGTATCCAAGTCGTTAAGCACGCACAAAGAAAATTAACATAGCTATATTCAACAAGAGATAAATTTAAAACTCACTACTTACAAATCACAAAATAGTAATTTGGGGATACAATGAAGGCCACTTAACTGTTGAATCATTAGAAATTGTGATAATCGAAAAAATGTTTACCATAAATGTGAACGTTAATTCATTTTAACGATTCCATTGGATTTTTCGCACTGAATAAACATTTTGTTAAAGCTAGCCACGAAAACAAGGCTTGTATCAAAAAAGTGTTTTGTTGAGGGGAATGGGGCAATCAAACTAGTCAGACAGGAAATATAGCAGAACGCTTTAATCTGTATTACTTGTTCCCCCGAATGCCCTGGTACGGCCGAGAGTGGGGTGAGTCCGAACTCCCTCTCGAAATACTCTCACACGGCCACGCGTATACAGCCTCTGCCAGGGAAGTCCTACTCACTGCCTTCTCGTGATGGGGTGTTGTTTACGAAAATGAGAGGACGAAAAGCGAATGTTCGGCGCTTTAACCGGATCACAAACCAATGGTGCACATGGGCTCCAGTATCCTGAGTGAACAAATGGCGTATGAACCAATCTTTGGTCACCGGCTACCATGGGATTGCATCTCCTTACGATGCTCCACTGCATTGTGGGTTAGAATTTTAGGTCAATGTCTCGGGGCGTGGCTCCCTATGAAAGCCACCTGCTTCGGTCAGGGGGCCCGGGCAGTATCACAACCCTCACACAAGTAAAATGAAATTGACGATATTTGCTGAAAACTATTCACGCTTCGATTAATAACCAAACAATTCACATTGTTATTATTTACTACGTCATTTATTCACTCTCTTTCATTCCCACTTTATATATCCTTATTTTTCGACTTATGCAGCAGCTCGCTTATGGTGGAAACTCGGTTCTATCTAAACGTTCTCGAGTCACTGCCTGGTTGAAATTTGTATGCTACCACCAAATACGAATACTGAAACGGTCTTTCTGAAACCACGTGCACCATTCTAACTGGCTGCCTTCAACGTTCGCACACTTATGCAGGTCGAACAACAGATAGGGTTGGCTATGTCTTTGGAAAGTCTTAATATCGACGTTTGTTGTCTATCCGAGACCCGTATTCAAGACTCTGTTGAAGTACTACAAATTCGCTCTCCATCCGTCGCTTCCAAAAGCTTGTTTTACGTGCGTTCATCCGGGGGCCCTGTGGCATCTTAGTCCGGTCTTGCTGACGTTGGTTTCGCACTAAGCGCTTGAGCTGAGGCAGCACTAATCGATTAGATCCCCGTTAACAGTCGGTTATGTGCTGTTATATTAGAGAGTTCCATCAAAGTGAGAAGAAACCAGCGTGAGAAACGATATTTTTTCGTCATCTTCGCCTATGCCCCGACAGATTGCAGCCCGGATGCAATCAAGGATGAGTTTTACCACCAGTTATCTGTTCTTCTCCAGAAAGTGCGTTCGACAGATATTGTAGTACTAGCCGGAGACTTGAATGCTCAGGTCGGGCGTCTAGGCACAGAAGAGAGTCGTTTAGGTGGCCGATGGGGACTCGTTGGTCGCAGGTCAGATAACGGGGACCGTCTACTGCAACTGTGCACAGACCACAACCTATTTCTGGCTAGCATTAACTTCCGGCGCAATCATCGCCGATGTGCCACTTGGCGCCCTCCCTCTGTATCTCAAGCCTGGACTCAGACTGATCACATCGCGGTCAGCTACCGCTGGGGTGGTCGTGTACAAAACTGCCTCTCCTTTTGGAGTACCTATCTGCACTCTGATCATACCCTAGTCTGCTCCAATCTTACCTTACTTTTCAGTGGCCAACGAAGTGACCGCCACCAACGGATTGATGTCAGCAAGTTGGTCGCAACTTCTGTTGCAAGTAAGTATCGAACAGAGCTAGCTTCTAGGCTAGCTACCACTCCACCGAAAAGTATAGATGAGCATTGGTTGCAATTGCATGACGCCATGAAAATGGCGGGTACAGTCAGTTGTGGGTTCGCGAAACGTCCCGCTTATAAGCACTGGGTTTCTTCTGGTTCCTTACAACTCATCGAAGCCCGTCGGTCTACTCCAGGTGACCGTGAGTTTGACCAGAAACGAAAGTTGTTACGCAGTGAAATTGGGCAAAGCTTGCGTAAGGACCGAGAAGCCTGGTGGTCAGAGCGTGCTAATGAGCTGGAAGCAGCAGCTACATCCGGTAATTACCGGAAGCTCTTCCAACTCATCCGAGCCACTGGCAGCAAGAAGTCTGGTGTGAGCGAAACAATCTGTGAGGATGACGTGATGCCAATCACTAACATCCATCAACGTCTTGGACGATGGGCAGCATTTTTTGAAGGGCAGTTCAACTGGCCTGCTGCTCCGGCAACATCGGTCAGACTGTCCTGCACTCCATGGCCGGTGACGATTGATCCACCAAATGAGGCGAAAGTTCGCAAGGAACTCCAACTCCTGAAGCGCTACAAATCACCTGGCCCAGATGACTTACCTCCGGCTCTTTTTAAAGATAGTGGTGACTTTCTAGGGAACTGACGACGTTGTTTACAAAGATGTGGGAGCTAGCTAGTGTACAAACGTCATCTAATGAGTCGATAGTTGTCCCTATCTTTAAAAAGGGTTCACGTCGTTCCTGTAACAACTATCGGGGGATAAGTCTACTTCCGATTGCGTCCAAGCTATTGGCTTCCGTCATACTTCGTAGGCTGTTCAAAACACGAGAAAGATTGACTCGCGAGGAGCAGACTGGGTTTCGTTCTGGTCGAGGATGTATTGATCATATCTTCACCCTCCGCCAAATGTTAGAACATTGCCATACTTATCAAAGGCCAACAATCGTAGTGTTTCTTGACATCAGGGCTGCCTTCGATTCGTTGGACAGGACTGTTCTCTGGGATTGTCTATTGAAGAAGGGTGTGCCTGGGAATTCCACGTCGTGCATTATTTGCCGACTCTGGGACTGGTTGTAAAAAGCGGAGAGGTGGTCAGTATATGACATGGTGTCGGAGTATGAGAGATAGCTGCAAAGAGCTGGCTTCTGTTGGACCTTCACGACTCCCTGGTTGGGGTCTGAGAGATGGTGCTACACAGTGGCTAGAGACGTTATCAGATATGGCTCAGAATAGAAGCCAGTGGCGATCCTGCTGTAACGTTCTTTTACTTTTCATAAAAAGTGGTTTTGTCTTCCTTAACTGAAAGATTTCCGATTGTACCTTTGCGTTCCCTGATTACTAGCACATTACCTTACACCAATCTCTTCGTTATTGTTCTCTTTTTTTGCGCTCCGTAGCTTATTTTTCTTTCTTTGTACTCCTCTCGGATTTTCATTGTTTTGTGTGGCGCATATATATTGGCGCTCTCTTGTACCAATATTCATGTGTCCAAATAAATAATAATAATCACAATTTTTTCAGACTTGATTCATAAATTTTCTGCAAAACGTTGTTACCTAGTTGGTGGTATTTCTCAGTTTAAACTTTAGTTTATTGGACAGTTGTCTGTAACTTAAATCACGTCCTGCTTACATTTTTATTGTATTATTTACCATAATGAATTTCTAATTTGTTCATTCTTCGGTAGGTATCTAATTTGGACTTACTTTTAGAATCACATCTACATTTTTTGGAAGTATGTATGGATGATTGTTTACTAGCTAGTCCTGACCTATTAAGTTTAGTTGGAAAATTATCTGTAGCCTGTGTAACATTTGCTAATTTTATCCAACACTTGGCGTTCTCTATAACAGGAATCAATTTATCATCATTTGGAGATAATGATCAATGTATTGTTTATTCATCGCGGCATAGTAATGATATGGAAAGGCCTTTCCTACACGATCCAACACCGTCATCAAATTTAGGTCGAACAAAGAATGATTTAAAATATGCACCCCGTGAATCTACCACTAGTTCAGTAGAATCTATGATGACAAAAGTAAGTAGTCGATTGTTTTTTCATTATTACCTGACAATTTTTGTTTTATTGTTGCAAGACAGAAATGAAGTAATTAGTCCCTTTTTTAGATCATGCAAGTAGTCGCAAACATCGAGTCGAGTGTGATGTTCTTCATATATTTACATATTTCTTGTAAGTTCTAACACCATTGAAGCAGCTGCTTTGTCATGTGCAAAGCATATTCGGTTTATGTATGTTGAACTATATGTGTTTGCTTTGTCATTATTTTCTGCGTTACTTGTACGAAACTTTTAGACAAACAGATATATTATTGCAGAACATTGAAATTATGTGCATATTTACAAGTCGCTACGCATGTTTTTGGAACTATTCACATTCATGTGTAGTACTTAGTTATCTGAATATATGGCAATAATGAACTACTGTTGTCTTAATGAATGGTCTCAGATCCAGACAAGATTACTTGAATCATAACACTTCTTAAACTTCAAGTAATAGTATCATTCTTAGTATATAAGCAAATGTGAGTTGTAGTTCACACTAAAATAGCTTTATTCTGTATAATTTTAATACATAAAAGTTCAATTTAAAACAGCCAATTTTATGTACATTCAAGTGGAAACTGTAAACTTGGAAAATATTGTGATTGCAACGAGTGCTTTTGCTGCATAATATTCACTGACACAATGTCCATCAGTAAGTACATAGTAATTTCATTCCGCTATAATTTTAGGTTACTAGAGAAGAGTTTGGTAGAATGAGTTTGTCAGATGATATGGCTAAAACGGTTACGAACTTTGATACAGATTTCAGTAGAATGTTAGTTGAACTGCTTGAAAAGGTCAAACAATATGCTAAGCATCACAGCAGACTGTTAAGTCTAGTATCAAGGTTAGTTAATTTTTTTATATATTTTTACTCTGATTTTTGTTTTCTGCAATTGCATATTTTGTGTTCTTTCACTACATAGTATCCCTTGAAAATTAGTTTATTCGAATCTTCTCTGACCAACTTAAGAATTACAAGAGAGCAATGTAAATTCCAATAAATTCGAATAACACAGTAGTAAAAACACTAGTTTATTTAGGATTCACACAGGGATCTTTTAGCATCTCCTTGATTCGTTTGGCAGCAATGATTGTTTGAAAATGAATCTGTCGTATTCCGAATAGAGCTTAACGAATGTAACAGTCAGAACCTTATCCTGCTAACACCAACAATCGCACTTGATGTTTTATTCGTATGCGGTAGTTAAACCCCCAAACAACGTGTTGGTAGTAGTGAAAATTCCAAACACATCATAAGTACTCATGTAAACTTGCAAAACATTCTAAGGGTATTCATCAATTTTCTACATTTGATGACTTTTATATTGGTTAGTATATCTCTGTTGCTTGACTGTTAGTGAGTACGTATATACATCGATATAGTTGCACATATCAAAGAATTTTCATTTGTTTTGTGATTTAAAATGTCTAACATTATGTAATAACCTGTTATAATTCATTTTCTGGTCTGACAGTGATACATTTCTCCTTCTTGTACAGACTCGATTTCAATAAATTTTACACTGAATTTGCTATGCAGTATGATCAGAGCGAGCGATCTCCCGAACCACCTGGTGATCATGAACCGTCTCTTGATAAAGATACCCTTGTCGAACACAAATCAGTATCACAAACAAACTCGGAATCCGATAATGAGGACTATATATAATTCGTATTTTCAGTTTCTTTGAATAAATTATTTTCTATGTATTCCACTACTAACGGTTTTTTAGTGTTATTATTCTAAATTCACCATATCATTTTTGTTTACTGATCACATTCACGTAAACATTATGCCGTATATATTTCATCTTAGTAAGATACATCACCGATAACTCAGGCAGTGCTAAATAACATTCGCTAGACATGTGCATTTTAAACCCATTCATCGCAGAAAATATTAGTGAAGTAGATAAAGTGGGGCAACTATATCTATTTGTTGGTGAGATATTCCCATTGGGATCAACACCTACGGCAAATATCAAACTGCTCTCCAATAGGCAATACGTGTCCTTTGATTATAACAATTTTCTTCGTGCAGCGACTTGAACAAACAAGAAATTATCAATCTCAAAAAGTACACCATTTGCATTATTATCGTTTTGGATAAATTAGGATGACTATGAGAGGTTTTAAAATGTGTAGAAACGTGTTTGAATTGATCTGACGAATGTGAAAATTGTGCTTACCATTCTCAATTTTACTCGTACAAACGTAATAAAGAGCAAATAAACGACCATATGACGTAATTTATGTGCGTCAAGGATGAATGCATTTACCAGCACTTACATAAAACTTTCTCATCTCATGGGTTAACATGCTATTTTATACGACGAGATAGTATGGTCTGATATGCAGTTGCGCAAATATTACGTATTTCTCTGTTAGTTAGGTTTTACATATGACTAATGATGAATTCACTGTGCTGGCTAAACTTATGATACCAACCACACATTTCTGAGCATCAGTACCTAATTTCATGCTAACGTATATAATAGATACTCAGTCCAAGTAAGAAGTTATACTATTTGAAATGTTTGGTGAAGACGATAAATATAACAAATTCATCGAGAAAGTCAAGAAGTATGGTTTGTTATAACAGTAAGGACATACGGAGATTCACAATAGACTAGTCTGCAAAGTGTATGTACGTCTGTCACAAATCAGCTTTCAAAACATCATCCGGTATTAGAATTCTTTCGCCGGGCTTAAATGGTGGAAGCCCACGGTAAGGGCATGTAGAACATCGGAAAGCATCCCCAAGATAACACTAAAAGGTATTTTAAAACACGGTTGAAATTAATACAACAAATCAAACTAATAAATACTGTTCAAAAACAAGCACCAATAAATGAACAACACAAAATATATAATATCCACTAAATCTGAAGAAAGTGTTCTTAAGTTGATCGAATTAGTAAGGAATATGTGTTGTATATATCTAATCTTTTGTGTTACCCTTGAATCTACAACCCAGCGGGTCCACCACTAGGCTCTATGTATGTTTTAAATTTCTTCGATAAGCGCACAACTAGGTAGTGAAATATGATTTTCAGACGATTATTATATGAATGATAACATGTTTGTTTTGTGAAAATGAGTGCGTAATTAGATGTTCAGTAGTAGCATTCTGTAAGGATGAATTCAGTTTGACTTACATAAAAGGTTTACACTAATAAAAACTATATTCAGAATAACCTTGTGTGATAAATGGTTATATATACTCACAAATTATAGGTGCCCCGACCGTTGTTCCTACCTTGACGTGGTGGCCAGGCTTGCTTATCGTGATAAACTGTTCGAGCTATAGTGGCTGGAACAATCGTTCCTACCATGTCAGACAGGTCGGTCGGTTGAAGAGCGGTAAGACTGAAAGTAACAAACCT
The DNA here is from genome assembly GCA_944470205.2 of Schistosoma margrebowiei. Taxonomy (NCBI): domain Eukaryota; kingdom Metazoa; phylum Platyhelminthes; class Trematoda; order Strigeidida; family Schistosomatidae; genus Schistosoma; species Schistosoma margrebowiei. Next base: position 21,747,735 of record OX104024.1, read on the forward strand.
AGGGTCCGAAGGCGAAGTCGTACTGCTGACTGTACAGAGGTGTGACAGCAGTAAGGTGTTTCCTTCAGACAACCAGCATGACAGCGATGCTGCCTTCCCACAAGGAGGGGTGGGGTTAGAAAAGGTCGACCCTAAAAATGCACACCTCGCCTTATCCCACGGATATCCGTCTCCGGCGGTAAGGTCTCAACAAGTACGGAGCTAACACAAAAATTACCCATAAAAAGGTGTGTGACTGACAACAAGCAGTTGTCCCTTCGGCACTGCGGTCACGCTATCAGGTCACTAAGACCACCTCTAATCCAATTTCCTTTACAGGTACCTCCAGAACAACCATTCCACGGTGTGGGCAACCGGAAAGTGATAACCGTCTTCATACTCCTAACAGCACTCAAGACCACTGTATTCATAATCAACCTCCATCTTCACTTCCTATTATTCCTCCTACATCGACGTTTACCTATAAACTCCCTCCTCAAATGTCACCACAGCCAACGATTCTAGTGCTCAAAACGCTGTCCCAGATCTACTGAAACCTTGCTACACACTACACATTGGAGCCTTCAACGTACGTCAAATCGGCCAACAGGCTTCCCTGGCTAGAACCCTAGAATCTCATATCATTGATGTATGCTGTGTCTCTGAAACACGCATACAGGATCCCAGTGTGATCATTTATTTGACCTCACCTCGACAAAACAGAGAGCGAACGAGATACACACTCCGTGTATCTGGTGACCCGACAGCCAGCTCTCGTGGACTGGTAGGAGTAGGCAGATGACTTTAATGCCCAGATAGGTAATTTAAACCAAACAGAAAGACATTTAGGTGGGTATTTTAGTATTCCAGTACAACGAACAGATAATGATGATCGTCTGCTGCAACTGTGCTCAGATAATCGTTTATATTTAGCAAACAAATTTTAAGCATAAGGAGACATTTTCCAAAATGGCGACCCACCAAACCAACGATGGACTCAAATAGACCATATTGCCATCAGTCATCGTTGGAGAGGATCGGTAGAAGATTGTCGCTCATTCTGGAGTACCTGCTTGGACTCCGGCCATGCCCTAATACGGGCACGCATCTGCTTGCGCCTCACTGGACGCAAAAAAGCCTCAGTAAAAAGACCCATTAGAACTGGATTGAGTAGCGAGAAAACCAAAAGTAGGTTCCAGGAACAACTGAGGTCACAATTAGGTAGTTCTGAAAACGAGCTTGACCCAGATGTTGCTTGGAAAGATATACAAACAGCTGTAGAAACAGCATTGAAATCTATCAGTGATTTAAACCACAAGGTTACAAAGAATCAATGGATTTCTTCAAGGTCTATTGCACTGATGGGTTCTCGTAAACTCATCCCATCAGGCTCTGAACACGAGGAAGAGCGACAACAAATCAGATCTAGGTTAAGCAAAAGTTTAAGAAACGACTATGAGCAGTGGTGGGCAACGAAAGCAAAAGAGATGGAAAAGGCGGCGGCTATAGGGAACACAAAACAGCTCTACAAACTAAAAAAAGAAACTGGAATTAATAGGTCAAGTGTAAGTCAGACTATTTCGGAGAAAGACGACACTCATCAGACAACAGTTCAGCTGGCCTTTCAGCTACTCTACAACTACCATCCATTCCCAGACAATGTGAATGGAACATTGAAGTAGGTCCCCCAACTCTAGCAGAAGTTCAAAAGGCTATAGCTAATCTGAAACGGGGAAGGGCAGATGGATGGGCTCTGGAGGTCTTTAAGGATGGTGGTTCAATTTTAGCGATTAGGTTGACAAGACGTTATTGCATCTAACTGGTCACAATCACTTATCGTCCCAACATATAAGAGAGAGTAAAATCATCCTGTGATAACCATAGAGGGATTAGTTTAACTAGTATAGTATCTAAAATACTAGCCTCGATAATTATCAGATGCCTAACTAAGATTCGTAAACTGCAAACACGAGAGAACCAAGCTGACTTCAGACCTGGTCGTGGCTGCACTGACCACATATTCACCATTCGTCAGGTTCTAGAACATAGGATTACATATCGGCGTCGGACAATGGTGGTCTTTCTTGACTTAAAAGCAGGATTTGACTCGGTAGACCGCAAGATTCTGTGACAGTGTCTGTCATTGAAAGGCGTACCTCAGAAGTACATAAACCTTGTGAAGGCTCTTTACTCGAACACTACTAGTCGAGTCAGAGCTTATGGTGAATTGTCAACTGGTTTCGCAACATCAATTGATGTCCAGCAGGACTACCCACTATTTCCATTTCTGTTCAACTTCATCATAAACATACTGATGGAAGTAACGTTTTCGCCTACTGAATTTTCGGGCATTGATCTCTTACCAGGAGGTCCACTTATCGACTTAGAATACGCAGATGGCATAGTCCTGTAAGTGAGACACTGATAAAATGCAGTCTTTTGGTAGCACTAAGCAACAATGCCAGAATGTTTGGAATGCGCTTCCCTCCCTCTAAATGCAAGTTGTTGCTTCAGGACTGGTCTGCATCAACACTTGAACTAAGGATAAGGAGTGAAGTAGTCGAACGCGTTGACAACTTCACTTATCTTGGAAGTCTGAGCGGGAGTCCGTTCTGTTTTAATTTACGCCTGCGAAACATGGTCATTGAGAGTAGAAGACACTCGTAAGCTACTAGTATTTGACCACAGATGTCTTAGAAATATTGTCAGCATCTGCTGGGATCACCGGGTAAGTAATAGTGAGGTTGGACGCACGGTGTTAGGGAATAATGATAAATCAGTCGATGAGGTTGTGAATCTTCATCGACTGAGATGGTTGGACCACGTGTTACGTATGCCTGAACACCGATTACCACGACGTGTAATGCTAACCGGTATTGGAGATGGTTGGAAGAAAGTTAGGGGCGGCTAAACCAAAATGTGGCATCAGTGCTTGAAGTCACTAACTTCTAGTCTGAGCCGTGTTGGGAGATGCAAACTACTTGGTTGGGGTCTGCGTGACTATCGTAACCAATGGTTGGAGACTCTTGGTGACATGGCTCAGAATCGATCACAATGGCGTCGGTGTATACACTCTCTGTCTTCCCTTAAACTAAGAGATTAAAATCGCTTCATATCTTTCTTTGTACGAACTAATTCTTTCTTCCTGTACTATATATATATCCTTATTGCAATCTTTCTTTTATGTATCACTACCTTTGAATTAACTATTTTTATGAATCCGGTGTTCATCTTGGTGTGTTTATGAGGTATGGTGACTTGGACCGATGTATATATGTGCCTGATCCTACGTTGTAGCTGACTGACTGACTGAAATTATGGGTGCAAGCAAGAAATTCTACCATGAGGCTATGAATATCTGTTGTCATTGCTTTCCGACCACATAAGAAAGAACGCGAGTTATGGTTGTACTTTTTGCTACAAAAGCTGGAATATGCTAATTAGTAGCAACCTGAAGCCCATGTGCTTCATACTTCGGACATGCGACTGAATGCCAAGTTTAAAAACAACGAAGAAATTGATCTCAAACTGGTTCGTGTAACTGGAACATTTCCGAAAGTGACAGGTTAATATATTATCCAGTTAAGATTGGTTGAAGACGAAGTTTTGGTAAGTTCGAGAACAATTTGTGTTTGCAGTATTCAGAGCCTATACTTCAGGAAAGCAATATGTATCGTGTTGTTTGTAATTTAAAAAATGTCTAACATTATGATTTTCTATAACACTATCATCACAAACTACTTGTTTACTATGGTGTTTTCGGAAGTAAAACAGATAATCATGACTTACATTTCCACAGGACGATATTGGGACGTCAGATTTAACTTCTTCCGCTGCTTCAATTTCAGCCAAGCCACATGTACAGTTTTTACAAGCCCGTTTCTTTTTTCCAACTGAATCAGTAACAGGGTCTTTGCCACAGACAGCCAAAGGAGTTTTCAAATCTGATTTTTGCAAAAGTGCATTTGTATTTATAATATCTCCATTGGTGTCAGATGTATTATCAACATTTTCCCAAGCCGCCTCGACATCACTGTTAGCCCACGGAAGTTTGACACTAGAACCCTGAGTATAATTGGACGGAACAGAGGCACTGAATATTAAGTGGTTTTCACATGACAACTGAAATGTGAATAAAAAGTAAAAAAAAGATTGAACATCTTTGTGTACAGATAAAAAGCAGTACCGTTGATATTCTCCAAATCTACCAAGTATTTGTACAGAATTCATTACAGTCACGTTGTTATAATTTTTCTTATTGCTTGGTATTTTTGAAAACCAATTCACTCGACAAGTCCCCAGATCAGAACACGGTTGAACAGGAACAAAATTATATTCCAAATAACAAGGGTAGATGGAAGTAGGAAGTAATAAAAAAAGTTAATATATTTAGTTTCTACATGAGAAGATTCAAGTCTTTTCCAAGTATCTACTAATGTTGATTGGATAAGAAAGAGCTAATCAGCGTGCAAGGAACATCCCTTAATCCGGTCTATGTCCCGCTAACACATCGAATGCATTTTTTATCAGCAACAAGTAAACTGGCCACCTGAACAATAATATTACTTTAGTGCCACAAAATTAGTATGAGTTATCTGTTTAGAAATAGATGCAAAGAACACATCAATGTCTACGATGTGCATGGTTGATAAAAACAAATGATTAGGATATACAAGGATACCTCCTGGTCTATGTATATAATCAACTGACTGCAACTATAAAATCGCAAAGAATAGGCATAACTGGAAACTGTGGGAAAGAACAAACTTTCGAATAGAATGATATTTATAGATGACTTTAGGTTACAAATAAGGATAAGCCAAGTAGTAAATTATATTCAGACCAAAAGGTATATATATATATATATATATATATATATATATATATATATATATATATATATATATATATATATATATATATATATATATATATATATATAATGAATTCATAATATTCTGCATCTATATTTGATCTGGCTGTATTTAAATTCATAAAAAAAACTAATTGCATGAAATATCTCGCGTTTCACAGACGTTTCTCTTTGAGGATTTTGTAATCAAATCGAAATCAAATGATGACAAACCAGCCATTTATAATATCTATAAATACAGTCTTCTGAACAATGCGAGCAAAATTTAACCCGAACAGAAAAAATTATAAACTTATTGTTATAACTTGTAGCCTGTGTGCCCTGTTAATGTATAACGTAATTATACCGACAATTGGAGAGTAGTGAATTATCGATCGGACTAATGACACGTAAAACCCGGTGCAAGAAGTCTAGAGTACTTATTTTATTTTATTTGAACAGTTAAACATTGGTACAAGAGGGCACCAAATATATATGCGCCACAAAAAAACAATGAGAATTCGAAGAGAAAAAAAGGGAGGTAAGGAGTGTAAAAACAAAGAACAATAACGACCAGACTAGTGTAAGGTAGTGTAATAATAATAATAATAATGGAGGAGACGAAAAGGTACAGCCAGAAGAAATCTTTCAGTTAAGGAAGACACAACCATTTGTTATGAAGAAAGTAAAAGAACGTTACAGCAGGATCGCCACTGGCTTCTATTCTGAGCCATATCTGATAACGTCTCTAGCCACTGTGTAGCACCATCTCTCAGACCCCAACCAGGGAGTCGTGAAGGTCCAACAGAAGCCAGCTCTTTGCAGCTATCTCTCATACTCCGACACCATGTCATATACTGACCACCTCTCCGCTTTTTACAACCAGTCCCAGAGTCGGCAAATAATGCACGACGTGGAATTCTCTGGGACGACATTCGGAGAACATGTCCAAGCCACCGAAGTCGGTGTTTCAAGATGGTGACACCAATTGCATTATCGTCTCTGTGCCCGAACACACGATGCCGAGCCTCTGCATTACTGACATGGTGTTAGCACTGGATGTCAGCAATCCTTCGGAGACAACGATGATCGAACACAGAGAGTCGTCTAACGTCTTCAACTCGGAGAGGCCAGGTCTCACAAGCATAGAGCGAAACTGCTCTCACCGATGCGTTGTAGATCCGACCTTTTACAACCAGACTGATATCACGAAGGCGCCAAAGATGGCCCAGATTGGCATAAGCCACTCTGGTTTTCACTATACGTTCATTGATCACATCAGTCAGGCCACCGCCAGCACATATGCAGCTACCCAGATACACGAACTTCTCGACTACGTCTATCTGCTCACGATCCAGGGTGAGTACAAGATTAGAATCCTGCCAGTCTTCATCAAGTAGACCCACAAGTTGATGCTTCATGGTCAAGGAGTCACGAATTTTAGAGAAGATACAATTGACAGAGGTGGTTGTATACTCTCACTCTGCCTAAGGTGTTTATGTAAATGCATTTAAGATGTCAAAAAATTTCCCAGGCACACCCTTCTTCAATAGACAATCCCAGAGAACAGTCCTGTCCAACGAATCGAAGGCAGCCCTGATGTCAAGAAACACTACGATTGTTGGCCTTTGATAAGTATGGCAATGTTCTAACATTTGGCGGAGGGTGAAGATATGATCAATACATCCTCGACCAGAACGAAACCCAGTCTGCTCCTCGCGAGTCAATCTTTCTCGTGTTTTGAACAGCCTACGAAGTATGACGGAAGCCAATAGCTTGGACGCAATCGGAAGTAGACTTATCCCCCGATAGTTGTTACAGGAACGACGTGAACCCTTTTTAAAGATAGGAACAACTATCGACTCATTAGATGACGTTTGTACACTAGCTAGCTCCCACATCTTTGTAAACAACGTCGTCAGTTCCCTAGAAAGTCACCACTATCTTTAAAAAGAGCCGGAGGTAAGTCATCTGGGCCAGGTGATTTGTAGCGCTTCAGGAGTTGGAGTTCCTTGCGAACTTTCGCCTCATTTGGTGGATCAATCGTCACCGGCCATGGAGTGCAGGACAGTCTGACCGATGTTGCCGGAGCAGCAGGCCAGTTGAACTGCCCTTCAAAAAATGCTGCCCATCGTCCAAGACGTTGATGGATGTTAGTGATTGGCATCACGTCATCCTCACAGATTGTTTCGCTCACACCAGACTTCTTGCTGCCAGTGGCTCGGATGAGTTGGAAGAGCTTCCGGTAATTACCGGATGTAGCTGCTGCTTCCAGCTCATTAGCACGCTCTGACCACCAGGCTTCTCGGTCCTTACGCAAGCTTTGCCCAATTTCACTGCGTAACAACTTTCGTTTCTGGTCAAACTCACGGTCACCTGGAGTAGACCGACGGGCTTCGATGAGTTGTAAGGAACCAGAAGAAACCCAGTGCTTATAAGCGGGACGTTTCGCGAACCCACAACTGACTGTACCCGCCATTTTCATGGCGTCATGCAATTGCAACCAATGCTCATCTATACTTTTCGGTGGAGTGGTAGCTAGCCTAGAAGCTAGCTCTGTTCGATACTTACTTGCAACAGAAGTTGCGACCAACTTGCTGACATCAATCCGTTGGTGGCGGTCACTTCGTTGGCCACTGAAAAGTAAGGTAAGATTGGAGCAGACTAGGGTATGATCAGAGTGCAGATAGGTACTCCAAAAGGAGAGGCAGTTTTGTACACGACCACCCCAGCGGTAGCTGACCGCGATGTGATCAGTCTGAGTCCAGGCTTGAGATACAGAGGGAGGGCGCCAAGTGGCACATCGGCGATGATTGCGCCGGAAGTTAATGCTAGCCAGAAATAGGTTGTGGTCTGTGCACAGTTGCAGTAGACGGTCCCCGTTATCTGACCTGCGACCAACGAGTCCCCATCGGCCACCTAAACGACTCTCTTCTGTGCCTAGACGTCTGACCTGAGCATTTAAGTCTCCGGCTAGTACTACAATATCTGTCGAACGCACTTTCTGGAGAAGAACAGATAACTAGTGGTAAAACTCATCCTTGATTGCATCCGGGTTGCAATCTGTTGGGGCATAGGCGATGACGAAAAGACGTCGTTTCCCCCGCCGATTTCTTCTCACTTTGATGGAACTTTCTAATCTAACAGCACATAACCGAGTGTTAACGGGGATCTAATCGATTAGTGCTGCTTCAGCTCTAGCGCTTAGCGCGACACCAACGCCAGCAAGACCGGACTAAGATGCCACAGGGTCCCCAGATGAACGCACATAAAACAGGCTTTTTTAAAGCGACAGATGGAGAGCGAATTTATAGTACTTCACCAGAGTCTTGAATACGGGTCTCGCGTAGACAACAAACGTCGATATTAAGACTTTCCAAAGACATAGCCAACCCTATCTGTTGTTCGACCTGCATAAGTGTGCGAACGTTGAAGGCAGCCAGTTAGAATGGTGCACGTGGTTTCAGAAAGACCGTTTCAGTATTCGTATTTGGTGGTAGCATACAAATTTCAACCAGGCAGTGACTCGAGAACGTTTAGATAGAACCGAGTTTCCACCATAAGCGAGCTGCTGCATAAGTCGAAAAATAAGGATATATAAAGTGGGAATGAAAGAGAGTGAATAAATGACGTAGTAAATAATAATAATGTGAATTGTTTGGTTATTAATCGAAGCGTGAATAGTTTTCAGCAAATATCGTCAATTTCATTTTACTTGTGTGAGGGTTGTGATACTGCCCGGGCCCCCTGACCGAAGCAGGTGGCTTTCATAGGGAGCCACGCCCCGAGACATTGACCTAAAATTCTAACCCACAATGCAGTGGAGCATCGTAAGGAGATGCAATCCCATGGTAGCCGGTGACCAAAGATTGGTTCATACGCCATTTGTTCACTCAGGATACTGGAGCCCATGTGCACCATTGGTTTGTGATCCGGTTAAAGCGCCGAACATTCGCTTTTCGTCCTCTCATTTTCGTAAACAACACCCCATCACGAGAAGGCAGTGAGTAGGACTTCTCTGGCAGAGGCTGTATACGCGTGGCCGTGTGAGAGTATTTCAAGAGGTAGGTCGGGCCCACCATACTCTCGGCATTTCGGGGCTCTAGAGTACTTATCGGTCCTACTCCCTGCCCAGCCCAGCCAGTTAAGTCCAGAACACCAATGTCAACCTCTGCGATATGAACCACTTATTTCAAGCATACTCGGTTTATATACCAACCAGACAGACCACATTGTACCAATAAAATAGGAAACAACATTTATACAAGATTTGGTCAAATATAACTGTGAATGTGTGAGGTAGTAATTTATAGACAGGGCATAATTCAAGAATGGTAAAGCATGTAATAATAGTTCATAGGTCAAAATAAAGCTCGTAATAAGGAGGACATGAATATGTATAATTTAGCTATCTAACAATTATACGATAAAAATATGCGCATAATATTGGTCCATAAATGGATCACAAAAGTTACCATTCATTATGCTTATCGGGACATAACACTTATATAGAGCTACTGGTCACTACAAATCTTTATTTACTATTCGACTTCAATAATCACTTATGATACACTAAATGAGATACACATGCGTGAAAATATTAACGACGTAAAAAATAGGCTTGATTTACTGCTGCTTTACTTGAAACAAAACTCTGAAAAAAAGGCTATAACACATAATTCTGTAGCTATGACTTCGCATACTATAAAAATCATACCTGGTAAGGATTTATGTACCCAGAAAGAGTTAGGTTCTTTTTCAAAGAATCCCAGTCACCCGTAATTAAGTCACGACCAAAAAATCGCCCACCAGGTCGCAAACAGGATAAAAGGTTTGATAGCAAGCCAAGTTTGAGTATGTTTACGCCTATCGAGTTAGGCCAACCACATAGTATGACAGAACAATCGTGAAACTGACTATCTACAGTTGAACTGTCCATGAATTTCTCCAGATTTTCGAACTGCAGCTTCTTAACATATGTAGAAACAGCCACTTGTAGACCACGCATAACGTCTTCTTGAACTTTGCCCGACCATACAATCATCACACAATCATCACTGTTAAGACAATCAGCTACACATTGTTCCATGATGACACCTGAGTAAAAGTCATGACGTATGTAAGTTTATTTTGACAAAATATATTTGCGTTTTGAAATAAAGTTTAGATAAACAAACTAAGTATCAATTCTGTTTTAGTACACAAATGGGACAAACGGAAAGTGAAAGTATAGATACATTTCACCGACATAAGTGGTGGAATGCAGTCTACATGGCAATTAAGATGTGCACTTCTTGAAAAAGAAGTGTAAAATTCAAATACTTACACACTTTCAAATAATTAAACTACAACGTTGCAGTAAAGAACCAACCACCACCAGGCAACATTTGACGTGCTTCAATCGAAGGCCAGGAGCAAAGGTTCTTTGAGACAGCCACCTGTTGGGAACTGTATATCCATGAGACTTCAGAAATCACCATGATTCAATTATATTAGACGATCGTGTTCGAAGGATATGAAAACAAATTTGTTTCATTTTACTTTGATGTCCTACTTTTTTATTGTACTTTTTCTTTTCTCAATCTTTATCCTAATTACTGTTAAAAGTTATGCGCAGTCGCTAAACAAACCTGACACAACTTCTAGGAAACCACGTGTGCTATTTTAGCTCGTTGCCGTCAGCACTCACTGACTGGTGCAGATCGAACAACTGACAGCTTTAATTGTCACTGAAGCCTCGACATTGACGTATGCTGTGTAACTGAGACTAATATTCAAGGCTTTAGTGGAGTATTACGAATGCGCTCGATTGAAAACGCTTAACGTATGCTTTATCGAGAAACTCCGTAGAGTCGGCGCGCTGGACAGGTTCGGTGTGACACTAAGAGCTAGAGCAAAGACAACAATATTTTTTGTTTTTTAGGTTAGAAGATTTCGTTAAAGAGATTGGAAACTAACATGGGGAATGACGTGTTGAGGATGTGGAATCTCAACACATACTCAGTTCGAATATCCTTTTTATTTTTTATTGACAATATGAATCGACAAACTTAATGTATTTTTCTCACTCATATTGGGTCAAAATCAAAAAGCATCATTTGTAAAGCCGGTGTTTTTACTCTGGCTAGGGGGTAGGAAGAAGTGGAAAGAACGGATTCCTTCACGATACTGAAGTCGACGTAGCGATTCATTAGTAAAGCGTACAAACGTATCACCATGTAACTTGATCGTCTTCACCTATGATTCGATGGATACTAGTTCAGGTGTTATAAAAATGAATTTCCAGAAAAGCGCGTTCGACATTGTTGTGAGAAATGCAAACAAGAACGTTTCTGTGCCCAATGAAGACTCGTTGGTCCAAAGCTAAGTAATGGGACCATTTTCCGGAACTTTTTACATAGCATAACCTGCTTCTGTGCATCATCTTTCCCAGTCCGTCTGCAACACAAGGATGGACTGGAATCGACTATATTATCATCATTTGTTCATTGTCAGATCTGAAAAAAGACTACCGCTCCACTTAAGGTAAGTACCTAGATTCCGCACATCTATAGGCACGCTTCAAACTTCTGTTCGTTAAGGTCGCCAAGAAATATATATATTCTCTTAAATCCCAAGTGTCAAAACTAGCTACTTTTAGAACCAACTATTAACTTATCACGTCGTTTAAATCTGCACTGACTGAACTCACAAATCCTCCCAAGTTGAACTTCAGTTAGCAATTTATAGTAATAAAATAATAACAATCTTATTTCATTATTAGCAATTAGCGTTCATAAGTATGCCTAGTATCTTCGCAATGCAAAGTAGTTCTTCAAGAGTGGTGGTGGCTTGCAAGGATGTAATGTTTTATATAAATAAATAACAATTCTGAGTATTTACTTGGCTTTTGTAGTAAACTGTTGAGTTCTTGTGCTGGAGCAGCTGTACAAGTACTGGTTGTGTAGCGGAATATGAGATTAATCCACCTAATATAAACCCCAAAACGGTTTATCGCACCTTTGACGTCATAATATTAGTCAGGATGGAATATGTCAGGTGGAAGTAATCCCACGCAATGTCTGCGAAATTCGACCATTTCTGGGATATTTGGTGACTGTGTTCGAGCTTCATTATCTACGAAATACTGCTCTAGCGATTGAATCGTGTTCTAAGTGCCGAAATTTCACAAGATTTTTAGGAGCTGTGGTGATAATTTAACTGACACCGAATTTGGTAGCTGTGATATTCTGCAAAACTTATTCTAGAAAATTTCAAACTGGCCATTACTTGCTAACGCTAGGACTGGATGGAAAAAACAGAGTGGTAGTATTTATTGCTGACGAGTGAAAACTGACCAACTGAAGCTTCAAGTAGTATAAAAGCAGAGAAGAAAGTGTGAAATTATCAACCCTCTTAAAATCAGATATCTCCGAAAATTTAATCATTTCTATTGACAAATCAAAGATGTGCTATCTAGACACGTCCACGATTCCTAAAAAAACATTTCAGATACCATATTAGTAAAACTGACTTTTCGATTATAATTCGAGGAATTTTATCCCTTGTACTATTATATTTACGTTTGTGTTTTGCATCGCTGACTTCGCCCGGTCGTGCACATGTGAACTGGAGAAATTAAGATCTGCACACATTTACGGCGGCTCATACACTTCACCTGTTAGGAAATTGAGATATGCACATTTGAATGTCAAAATGTAAAATCCTTCTAAGACCGTTTCTTCGACAGCTAAATTATGTTGGGTTTACATTTTGTTTAGGTCACATTGAAGATCCTACGCATACATCTCAAATGTAGAGTCGGACAATAGAATCGACAAACAACAACGCAATCATCAGTATATCATATTAATCAACCAGCGTCCAGTCACTCACCTGACTGACCATTGCTTCGCACCATAATAGCAACGCAAAGACTTCATTTCAATCAGTCAGTCAGCTACAACGTAGAACCAGGCACATATACGCACCGGTCCAAGTTGTCATACCTCATTAGCACAACAAAATGAACATCAAATTCATAGAAGTAATCAATTCCATGGTAGTAATATATAAAAGAAAGATCGCATATCGGGATATAGTACACGAAGTAAGGGTTAGTTCGTAGAAAGATATAGGGCAGTTTTAATCTCACGAACAAAGGGAAAACAAAGAGTGTATACACCCAGTGTCCAGCCATTGATTACGATAGTCACGTGGACTCTGTCCAAGTAGTCTACATCTACCAACATGGCACATACTAGCAGTTAGTGACTTCAAGGACTGATGCCACGTTTTGGCTTGGCCGCCCCAAACTTACTTTCAACCATCACTAACACTAGTCAGCACTGCGAGTCGTGGTAATCGGTGTCCAGGCATACGTATCACGTGGCCTAACCATCTCAGTCGATGAAGATTAACAACCTCATCAACCGCTCTACGATCGCTCCCCAATACCCTGCTCCTAACCTCAATATTATTTACCCGGTGATCCCAGCAATATTTTTAAGGCATCTGTGGTCAAATACTAGTAGCTTACGAGTATTTTCTACCCTTAATCGACACATATAGCGGCCGTAAAGTAGAACAGGACGAAATGGCGCGTAGTATACTCGTCCTTCCATTGATAGACGGATATCTAGCCTTCATCATATGTAAGTTCGAAAAAGCCAAACGAGCTTTCTGAATCCGTGCTGAGATTTCGTCAGACACCAACCCATTAGGGCTGATCAGACTTCCAAGAAAAGTGAAGTCGTCGACGCGTTCAACTACTTCACTCCTTATCATCAGTTCCGGTGTTGATGCACATCAGTACTGAGTCTGACGAGTAGTGAATATGGTCGATACAACCACAACCAGTCCTGAAACCAGCCTGATTTTCTCATGTTTGCAATTCACAAGTCATTGCAAAGCGCCCGATAATTATTGAGGCTAGTATTTTAAATGCTATATTAGTTAAACTAGTCTCTCTATAGTTATCACAGGTTGATTTTAGCCCTCTCTTATATATTGGGACAATCAGTGATTGTGACCAGTCAGATGGGATTACGTCTAAGTCCCATACTTTAGTTAAACTATTAGTCAACCTAATCGCTACAATTGGATCACTATTCTTAAAGACCTCTGGAGCTAATGCATCTGGACCAGATGCTCTTTCTCGTTCAGATTGGCTATAGCTTTTTGAACTTCAACTAGAGTTGAGAGACCTAGTGCAGTGTTATATTCAGGCTGTTTTGGAATGGTGAACAGTTGTAGAGTAGCTGAAGGTCAGCTGAACTGCTCCTTAAAGTGTTTCGCCCATCGTTCTAAACGTCTGAGCTAAGAGCAGATAAGTGTCGTCTTTTTCTGAAATCGTCTCACTTACAAATGACTTCTTAATTCCAGTTTCTTTTATTAGTCTGAAAAGCTGTTTTGGGTTACCCACAGCCGAAGCCTTTTCTATTTCTTCTGCTTTCGTTGCCCGATCACTGCTCACGATCGTTTCGTAGACTTTTGGTTAACCTAGATCTGATTTGATTATGCTCTTCATGTTCGGAGCATGGTGATGAGAGTTCATGAGAGTCTATCGGTGCAATAGATGTCGCAAAATTTAATTGGTTTTTCGTGACAATTCTGGAAGAAGCGATCAAATATAAAAACAAAGCTTTAACGTATTTTAAGTTCTAGAACAAACCACCACAAACTGTTTTGTCCGGCTTATTACGAAAAATTACTAACCATAGACGCCGACTTGCTTTAATGTAATGAAAGCTGATAGAAGGATCTCATCAACTCTGCACTATCTTTCGATCTATGGAGCCGCTTGCATAAATTATGTAACCCTATTAATTAGCCATATATACCAAAAAGTGAGAAATTAATCTTAGCGCACTGGATACTGAGAAATGGATTCGGATTTGATATGTCTTTTCTACTACAAACACGTTGGAATAAATAGGAGATAGGTGTATTTTAAATCCAAAAACGGAGAGAATGCCCAAGCACAGACTTTGTGGAGTAATCAATCATTAAGACGTACTGCCGGAATATGTTCACAACTGAAGTCGTCTCATTCAGGAACAGCTTAGACGCTCGCGGAATCTTACCAAAAAACCATTAACTTTATGTACTGACAGAAAATATTTTAATCTTAATCAGTGCGAACTGGAGATGAATACTCCAACAGACTACAATTATCTATGATTGTAAAACCAGGCACATAGGAAGCGAAACGAAATTCAAGGTGACCAAGAAAAAAGAATCCGATGAGACTCACAACCTACAAATCAACCACGAACTTTCGGAGCAACTTCAAATGTTCAATGTCTTTAGTCTTCTATTGTAAGAATCAGAAGGTTATCGACCTATATTAATCCTTGAATTTAGTGCCACCGTAAAGATCTAATCCTTTTTTTAGATGTTTTAAATTGAGGTCACGATGTCACGTGTAGTGGTAGGGAATTCCATTATTCATCAGTATAGGGTTGTGGAAATTATCATGTTTTTGATTGAGATCATGAACTGATTGATGTTAGACCCCGTTGGAAACCTAAAAGCACTGGATGGCCGTTTTGTCCTATTGTGGGATACCTCAGCATTGTACATCCACGACCCCGCGCACAGGATTCGAACCCATTCAAAAACAAACCAATCTCCACAACACTATACTGATAATTACCATGTACTCACTAGTGAATAGCTTCGTGAGGAAATTCTCGGAGTTCTGGTGAGAAGCCGTGACCAGTGGAGTTAGTCTGTGTCGGGTAAAGACAGGTGTCTACCTCATTACAATAAAAGATGGTCGCACAATTTCGTGGATCGGTTGAGGTTAGACACGAACACCGCTGGATACCGACTCAGTGGTCCAGGAGCCCTTTAATCTAACACCATGTGAACTGCATTAATGATTGGTCATTATTGGAATACACATGCCAGCTATCCTCGTGTATAATTACTGACCTGATCTGCGTTACTGAATAACTGAGTTAAGTTACCCGAATACGAGAATGGAATTTGTATATGTTTATATCATACACTCAGTTACATCAACAGGAAATCAGGGAGACGAAACAAAGAGGTCAGAACATAACATATTGGAGGACATAAGATAGAAAACTCGATTTATTCATGTGTTAACCAATATATATAGCCAGATAAAAATGATCAACAGGCATGTGATGAGTAGGATAAGCTGTGCACATACAAACACTCATCCAAAAACAGTAAGGATAACTAAGCCAATAAGTGGACGCGTGAAGAGGGTTTGAGTTTCCGTATAGCTGAGGCTTCACTAAACCTTAGTTTATGTCCTCTAAGGCTTTTGTATGACACTACAAATGCTGATTTGATGTCAAACTTATGACCAGTCTCAGTCAAATGTTTTGCAATAGAGGATGATATCTATCTATCCAGTGATCTTATTTGACCATTGTAATTCGTTTGTCTCTGCAGCCATTTTGGTATTTGTTCACCCACCCTTGATTGCACATCACGATTGCTCCTCCCCATATACGCGTTCCGCACATACGTGTAAATTGATAGACACAATAGGATGTGACACAATCGCTTACGTGTTGTTTGGACTTTTGGTGAGACAGACTTTGTCTTTTCAATAATGACAGGTTGGGGTGCATAAAATATTCGGTTGATAGCTAATTTAAGTCTGCGTTTCAACATGAGACTATTTGTGTCGCCTCTAAATGGTAACATAATGTAAATTAGCTTTTTGGGTGCCAGAGGTGTCATACATCTAATCATATTGCAACCCTTCCAGCGGTTTATGAACTTCAATGAATAACCATTATTCATCAACGTATCATTCAAGAGCTTCGTCTCTACTCAAATAGTATAGAATAGATCTCAAGGAAGATAAAATGTTAGTCAATTTCCTTTCACTCATCTATAAATGTCCATATAATCTTTGAAAAAACCTGACTTTTCAAAAGAAACCTATTGCAATAATGTATGAAAATCTTGAATAACCATTATTCGATCGTCTAAAAAGCAGCAACAGTGAATGGAGAGTGAAAATGAATAGATCTCCATGAAACGACCTAAGTTTGTGATTTCATTCTTGAAATTCAAAAATCACCAGCAAATATTGCTTTATATTTAATTTTGTGATCGTTTAGTCACTGAAATTAATATACCGAATCTTTGATGAGAGCTGAAACTTTTCAAAATGCTCATTCTAGGAGGTTAGAGCTGTCCCTATTGATTATAATTCTATGAATGAACTCTGTGTGGGATTTGAGAGTTCTCAATATATTGCTCAGCTGCCATAACTAACTATTATCAAGGTTGTATAAATCCCCATTTAAATAATACTAATCCTGGTTCTCGTAAAAATAATAGTATTAATTCAACGAATTGAAAAGCAGTACATAAATGTGGCTACGGGCTTGATAAATTATTAGAATGTAGACTCGCTGAAATCATACCCATCTGGTAATGCCAAACTCTTCGAATCTGGCAAGATGGATTTATTTATCGCATCAGTACTCATTTCGCTACCTGTTATAATAAACCTCTTTATTTAGATTTGACTATTAATCTTGATATTAACGAAGAATAAATACATCGTTTTTTATTTACGACTAAGTAATTCGTTTCACATTCAAAAATAATGATATGCGTTTATTTTATCTTCGGTATTTGTAGCATCGAATCCACTATTTCAGGGAAATGATTTAATAGATTCAAATCTTTTGACAGAACATAATTAAATTTCTATGTCAAGTATTACGGGACGTAAACTTCCTATCTGCCGTGGTTGTATTTATTAGATCAACATGATAATTATTCACTTATGACTTGTGAAATTTCAGTCAGTGATTATGGTCTATATATGTTGATCACTCTCTGGTCTTTATTGGTCACCTATCTAAGACTAGTTCCTGTTGAGATCGCTGAAATCCGACTAACTCTGTAACAACCTATAGTACGAGTCTGTACTTGGCTTACGTATTTTAGGAATACTTAAAGTGAAACTTTATTGGCTGAAAACATTTCAGATAAGTTACCCAGAAACTTGATTAGTGGAAGTGCAAAGATTTGTTCACTTCGAGACATCTCTATTTTTATGTTTAAATAAAAAATTTCGTCTAATCCCTGAAAATTTCGGCCGGTTCTATTCGTGCAACAAAGCTCAACGAACTGAAAAGCCGAATGAATGAACTTTTCCAGCTCATAAATGTGTGTTATACCTTCTCGTACTGATGAAACCGGCAAAGTCGCTTGATGAAAGATATGTTTGTTCGAACATGGAGTGCTTACAAGTTGCTATCAAAAAATACTTTTCGACTATCCTTGAGACGTTTACTAAAGAATATTGCCAAATTCATCACTCGCACAGTGAATAGGGATTGTCCAAATTTACATAACAGCCACACTAATCAAATGGGTTTTGAGGATCCAGCTAATTTCGTTCCAATCCTATTTGCTTATAATAAAAATAATCTATCCCAGATAATGCAGTAGCCTCACCCAATACGAAGTATGGTATATATTCAATAAATATTCGAACCCCTTGTTAAGTGAAGTACAATAGTTTAGAATTCTACTTAAGCTATTGTAAATGTGATTTTTTTATATATAAAATGATAACTGATTTGTTCATAATTGTGTGCTTTATTGTAATTCTAATATACTGCCTTCATGTGCGTTCACAATCTTCTATCTACGATCACTGGCTTGTTCGTAGCTACTAGAGTACGTTCTAGATATATCCGTATATATATCTGTATCATACAATATATTCAGTACTATCAGTTATCCTATGGATTTATAATCTCCTGTTCCCACTAAGGGTACATTCGTGAGTAATGCTGACACACCAAGTGATACCATAAATTTCTCATCAACTTTCTAATTCTCCATCTTATTGGCATCCTAACAATTATCTTTCGCATTGTTTTGCAACGTCTTTAGTGAAGTGGTCCAAGGAATTTTATAGAACGTTTCTCAGTCGCATGGTAAGGTATGTTTAGCAATGGTCTCATACGAATATATGCTTGTAATTAGTAATAAAAGTTTGATTATATGGACAAGAGAGCGAATCCCCTCTTAAACTATTTTTTAAAAAGTGAGTATGAAATAGTGCCTCATAACCCCAAGTATATCCGTTGAACTAGTTGATAGTAAAACTGGAAATGCCACTGAATTCTTCGGCTAAATTAAAGTCGATTTAAGGTCAAATTTCGAAATGCTTATAAGTGGTTTAACTATATCTACAGATGTACACTTCCGAACATGCTAGCAAGTTATAGTGTTTTGGCAACCTATTTACTTGGTGATTACAAGGTATTCAAGTACTGGTACTCCTATATAAATTAAGCACCATTGATGTGCTTTCACTCGGTGGTCAATTCGTAAATACATTACAGGTAACACGGAACTCGTCACGCTAGACTGCAACCCACTACCGCTTCACATCCATTACTATGAAGAAATTTAACGAAACGAAGTATATGTTTATTTTCAGATATGACTATAGGTTCTTTTGAAAACTGCATTCGCATAATCCTTCATACGTTCTTTAAAATTTTCTTATTCGTATTTCAAGAGGTGACCATATCGATGGGATGAGGTTTATTTGGATTATTTTCCAGCAGCCAGTCGGCCAGCCAAAGCTAAGCAAGCAGAAAATCAAACACAAGCATTTGTTATCAATAAAAACCATTCAATGTCAAATGTTTACAGTCTCAAGTCTCTTATGTACGTGAAAATTAAGGAGACGTTAAGTAATAATACTCAGTTTTTATTAAATGAACATCTATCTTCAGTGGCTCAACAGCGTTAAAATCAATCTCAACTGATAACTGAAATTTAATTTATTTGAACAACATGATCAAAATAGTATAGGGAACCGATCACAGCTATATGGTAATTGGGAAGCTGGTGAAAGGAACCCAGTTGAACAATGTTTGGAGCAATTTAATATGTCCTTATCATTGGGATATTTTAACTTACAAAATTGTAGGTAGACGGAAATATTTTACTGAAATTTCACGTGAAATTATTGAGCTTTGCGGAGAGCTGTGTTTTTATTTTATTCTCTTGCTAATGAATCAGGTACATGTCATTGAGCTATTCACAAGCATAAAATCATTTTGCAAGTAAAAGGTCACCCAATTTGACGAAATCCAATTACACTGAAACATCAATGCACAGATAAAAGACGTCACCATGCGTCTAAACAAAATATGGCATCCCAGTAGCCCATTAACTTACCATTTAACTGAGCATTTAAAAAATCATTGAAGTTGAATATTCATATAAAACTTAATAACAATCAGATAATCTTATCCGTCAATTGTTTTTGGCGACTTAACGGCCTCGTTGATTACATTATTGTCAAAGAACAATGTGATATTACTGAATGCCTAATTTCTAAACAAAGAAGCATTGCGTCATCTGTTGTTTCTTTACGCTGTCGTATTTCTGAACGCGAAATCGTCTTTTACCTACAAAATGAGAGTATCGTATCCAATATAATTGTGGCAGTCCCGGTTTGTTTTACTTTCCACATTCAATTTTACCACTCCGCGTACTGCCATTATTTTATCCAAACTTTTATTTTAATTGTGGTCATTGTTGGAACTAAGAATTTAAATTCTACAGTATTTGGGATCCATTAACTAGGTACATACTTCATTCTAGTGTTTATTAAGTCTATACTAGAATAAAAGCAAACTTCCAAATCAATAAATTTCGATATTAAAAAATGTTTCAGTGATTAATTAGCTCAGTTTAGTAAATCAACGGCAAGAAATTAAAGCTTTTAACAAAAACAGTCCAGGTTCATTTAAAACCATGAGAACTTTATAATCCTGTATTTATTACATGCTATTACGTGAGGTCGAAAATATCTTCGAAAAAATCAATAAGCTCAGACGATAAGAAATATCAACTTACTACTGGGTCCTTAGGTTTTTGTTTGCACAGTTCTGTCAAACCTTTTAGTAAAGTTGGGTTTACATTCCGAACGAAGTAATCTTTTGCTGCAAGTCTTACGGGGATCGGTGCAACGATCACTAAATGAATGAGTAATTTTAATAATAAGAACATTACATTGTGCGAAAAAAATAACCACACAGTTTTAAAAACATGACAACTTTGTTTAAACATATTTCAAGTTTGTATTATTTTGACTAGTCAATCTACCTGCTGTATTCTTGAAAGTACCCTTCGCAAAGCATCCTGTTTACATATTTTAGGTGGATTAGATCTCATATCTTCATACAAGCTAACAGCAAAATGATGGTTTCGCACTGAAATCTAGTTCAAAAATGAGGGGGTGAAATCTTTAGGTATCTTGGCTGTTTACTTATTTGGGTGACTTGGTTATCTGAGAAGTACTGATGTGAGCTACCAAAGGTAGATTTGACGCTTAGTATTGAATTTCGTAGACAGCTTTATGGATTCTATTAACTTCAAATGGGTTTAGTGATGTGCATATGCCAGAAGGGAAAATGAATTTTTACAACAATATTTGGGTTCCACGTCAGGATTTTACTTTATACACACGGAACCGTCTTGGAGTCTGGAAATCGTGGATCAGTGTGCTAATTCATTACATAATTTTCACAAATTTTCTACTCGAGATATTTGGAACTTTTATGATGGATAAAAACTAGGACGCATCAATATATCTTCCCTTTCCTGTTGATATGCTCGGTCAACTTTGACCATTCAAAGCATATCGTTATCAACCCATCATTGTTTTAAAGCTAATTTGATTTATCTTAGCATTTTTATCTTACACTAACCTTTATCTTACAAATGCTTTCTTAACCATTTCTCTTACTGTAAAAGTGAGTGAACCAAACACATGTTGAAATGTAAACAAAAAGCTAATAGGCTTACGTGAATTTTAAGGCAAAATGACGAACTGAAGTTGATTTCTGAGTGATTCTTTGGCGCCACGTAATCATAGTTTCCAATATCATAAGCATACAGTAAAAAATAGTTTATATTTTATATCAGGTACTAGATTTAGCTGAGAAGCTGTTAAAAATCAGAAAGCACTAGAGCGGCGTTTTGTTCTAATGTAAGACTCCTCGTCAGCTTCCCTAAACAATCCTATCAGGGCTCAAACTTCAAATTACTGAACTGCCATCGAGGGGCTCATGTTTTCAACTCAAGTCACTCTCCAATATTGAATGACTATCATGCACTGTAATCAATGGTGCTTATCTCATAGTCGACATGGTTCAATTCCATAGGTCATACATTCTCGCTGGATCTTTGAAAAATCGCCCCAAAGTTAGTTTCAGTAAGAATATGATTATTAGTAGCATGGCGAGTTTAGTGAGATTCGTGAGAAAGAAATACAAATTTTTATTCAAGCTACTTACTATCTGGGAAGAAGAATCTGATTTCTCTTTCAGCACTTGTAAACGAATCGCTTCCATGTATTCCATTCTGTTGATCATCTGTACCATAAATAGCTCTTAAACTACACAAGAAATATTCGATAAGAATGTTCAAGTTTCATGTTAGTAAGTTAACCTTGCAGGTACCGTCGCCTTAGCTTTAAATGCATTTTGTGGACCAATTAATTCACGAAGAATAGATATAGCATTTTCTCTAGCTATGACTAGTACCTCTATCGGACCACTGCTAATGTAGGCAATTAACGTTGCATAAAATATTTTCCCGTAATGTTCTGCATAAAATTCGCTTGCTTGTTCTGGTGTCAAATGAACGCGTCTCTTCTATCAATTTTGGTTATACATTCTGGGGAATCGGTGTTTACCTGTATTATCAAGAATCCTTTTTGTAAGATAAGCTCTTCTATTTTATCTGCATAATTAATAATGTCCGGCTTAATAATCAAGAGTGTTCTTTCAATATGAATATATGGAGAATTTTCCCTGGACATTTCTGAAACAAGTTGTATAATTTCAAGGCCTAAAATGATATTTAAAATCATGTACGGTCTTGAGGTCTTAAAATACAAGAGAGAGCAAAACTTGTCTATTACTAAAAAACACACCAAAACAGGATGTGGCCCAATAAATGTCTTTTTGAAAGAATAAAATGCAAAAAGCACTTGGTAGTTCGTTTAAGATATTTGTCCAAGTTGAATGGATTTGACTGCTTCATACATCAATCAGACCAGAAGTATTGTAACTAATGTACCACCCAGAAATATGTTATGCTAGTCATTAGACTATTCGACCAACGAGCTGAATATTGCAAGGCCTGATGGCTATTCTCCTGATCACTTTGATAGATTTTATACGTTGACAGAAAGACTTCATGCAAATTTTACCTAGTGATTTTATTCAAACTTATTATTAGTGAATACCCATTTTATGAAAAGTAAGTGGACCTTTTAAAAGTCACTAGTGACTTTAAGGTTTCACATGTTGGTCAAATAATATCGTTAGTTATAAGCTTCTGTGGTAACTCTAGAAGTAAGGAGATTTCCTTCTATTTGTCAAAGGGTAATAAAATATCGATTTGTGGATATACATTTAAAACATTCAAAGCAGCAGTGAAGTTCATGGGGTTCAACAATAAGCGGTTAAAGCGACAAATTACAAATGCTCGTTTTACGTCAATTGATAAAATCATCTGAAGCTGTTTGTTAGATTCAAGAAACCTATTTTCCATAAAGAATTTGAAAAGATAGCACTTGATATTGCATTCAACAGTGATACAGGTAAAAGGTCCAGGCCTGGAGATTACGTCTCATAGAAGATAATAGATCTCACACGATATCGTCTTTGCTGATTGGGACGTTTCTTTTCAAGTTATGGTATCTCAAGCTGTCACCGTGACTGTGTTAATACTTCGTTTTATTTGGTTATTAGCCGTGATGGAGACTGAGAAAAAATTCACGACCTGTCATATCCTGTGTTGAGTTTGTCTTAATCTACTAACGCATGTTTCCTTTAGCTCAGTCAGTCAGTCAAACAGACGTAATGTATAACCTGGCACGCATGCATATCGGCCCAAGTTGCCATATCTCGTTAGCACAGAGACGTGAAAATCGTCAGAGCGAATCCCAGAGTATTAAATGTGGTAACAGTATTAAAAAATTTCGCCTGAAGCCCATTTTCGGGTTACTGACGATCCCGAACCCGGATGAAGGAGAAGGGTTGGGCATGGGATGAGCGACCCCATCTCGTAGAAAGCTAACTCGCTAAAAAACGCTAGTCAGAAAAAACAATTCAAACCAACACTATTAACGGCAATAGGAAAGACTAGGCATCTAAGATAAATTTGTGAAATAACGAAACAGAATTTGTGAGGAATCTATAAATCTAGGGTCTAACGCAAGATAAAAATAGGGTGTATCTGGGCTATTTTAAACGACTTCGCTACTACATTCAAAGTCTAACCATTGGTAACATAATCACGCGGATCTCAGACAGGTAGTCTACACCTAACTACATGACTTAACCCAATAGTCATTCTTCATGAACTGATGCCATTTCTTGACTTGACAGCCCCTAGTAATCTCCCAGCCTACATCATCAATGTCATATTCACCTGATATCTTATCCCTAACCTTGGCATTGCTCACTCAGTGGTGCCAAAATACACTAGCGATGCTTTGAAGACACCTATGATCGGATCCTAGTAACCTACAAATATCGTCTATTTTTAAGAGAAGCTTCGTAGCCATAAAGAAAAGCGCGACGAACTTGTGCACAGCAAACTTGTCCTTTGATTGCCAAACAGATATATTATCTACGCCACAAGTGATCCAAGTTGGCAAAAGCCGATCGAGTCTTCTGAATTTGTGTCGATATTCTGACAGACACTCACCCAACAGGGTTAATCAGATTTTCGAGATAAATGAAGTGGTCGATAAGTTCAACTACTTCACCCCTATTACCAATTCAGGTGCTGACGCATACAACTCTTGAAACAATGCTTGGTATTTAGATGGAGAGATGCACATCCCAAATATGCTTTTATTGTTGCTAAAGGTGGTCAGTCAAACTTCTATAAACCCAACAGTTTAAAAGGCAATTCGAGAACCTATAAGTTCTCATGTGTGTTTTGATGGTTTTTATTTTTGCTGTGCGAGGTAGATTTTTTGTTTAACTTTAAAATGTTTCAAAACATGATAACCGACATGATAAATAACATTTCATCTATCCCAATGATCCATTGACTGACTTCATGACTCCCGACACTGCAAGAGGAATGAATCTAGAACATGGGGAGGAGTTTATGTTGACACAAATTTTTAGGGATGTGAACTGAAAACCAGGGTCATGATGAGGCAGTAACTCCAGAACCTAGCATTAGTGTTTGCCGATTCAAGCTACCACAACTCATAATCGCAAAGAAAAGAGAATTAACTAGATGGGAATCAAACATGAGGAAACTGCACCAAACGAGTCAAAGGTCTAAATTTGTAGCAAACGCAGTTGCTTCTAGTTAGTTTGGAGGCAAGCCTTATCGAACGCGTTCTTCTGCATATATTGCACCATTGTAACAGCCATTGAACAAAATGTTGAGACCCAAAACAAAGTAATTATTCTGACTGCAGTTTCACTACGCATCAAATCGTACTCCGTCTTCATTACAGAATGTAGGTATTGTTTGAGACACGGTAGTTTGAGGGACAGTATTATTTAATGAACTTTAACATGACTTCACCATCGAAATAATAAGATACGATAAAATGTAGTAAAAAGATTTTGATGATATCGAGCTGGAAAACCTGAATTATATGTTTAAAAGCAGACAGTAGTTAAAGTTTTCTAGCCCTATTAACATAAACTAGTTCCTAGCGTCGTAAAATCCTTTTTAATTGTATACTATCAATTCACTTTTTCGAATCTCTTCTAACTCAGTAGTTTTAGTTTTAACTGAGATTTACCTATTTCTTTCTGAATTATTAGCATCTTCTCACTATATAGTCGCTTATTGTTAACCCTTTAATTTATTATTACTATCAATATTTTAAAGTTTCTAACTGGAGATGATATACATTCGCAATATTTTTATTTATTCTGTTAATTCAACTACATCTCTGCTGTACTATTCTGATATGTGTCCACAACACCTCTCAATGAAATTCATTTGTCTAAATGCTTCTAATCCACCTTGTAATTTTGACTTTTAAATAACACAGATTGTAAACAGCTAACAAGAACTTGACGAAACACAAAACGCACACGTGTTAATTAGCTCAGAATCCCGTTCTTCTATTAAAAATACATTCGTTAGAACTGGAGTTTCTTATTGTACAGGCTTCTTACTATATAAGTGAGAATAATGATCAGATAAATTAGTTAATACTTCATGTCATAGTGGCTTAGATCAGCTGTTACTTTACATATTTCTTTTTGAAGCCTAATATTTCACCATGTATGCCGTTATCGCCCTACCTTCTCATGTCTTTTAGTTCATTTTTCCATTTTATTTTTTTCCTCAGTTCTCTCCTTCTCTGCTATCTAGAACAGGAGTAATATTATTTAAACATTATGAGATCCTCTGTGCGATTAACACCCATTAGCAACATTGTAGCAGTGTACTTATTAGCATGTTAGAACGATACATTAAATCTATCTTGCTTGAAAGTATGACGTATCTTCTCTAAAATTCGTGACTCCTTGACCATGAAGCATCAACTTGTGGGTCTAATTGATGAAGATTTAGCAATGTATGTTTTTGAACAAATCGGCTGATATTATATAATGTCAACCCATTCTCCGGGTACTTAGGTATGAACCACACTCTAAATGTGAGGGCTGATAATACTACTGGCCGCCAGAGCTTAAATAGGTCAGAAACGTTCTGTAATAGTTTAACAGTGTCATCGTTAGAACTTCCATCTATCGTTGTAAAACTGTAATTACTAGCTAGAACGGTCTTGCCCAAATATTACTAATGTATATGAGACAATGATGGTATATCAAGGAAGCTAGAATCCGACATGTTACCGTAAACTGGATACATGTCTTTAAGGTGAAAACATCAGACAAAAACCCATAGGGCCACGGATTTGTTTATTAATTTATTCTCATTTCAGATGGCAAAAGCCACCAAACTGGCGATCGACAGATCGGAAACACTTATTTTATTTGTTCCAGCGTGTTATACAGCCATAACTGGGTGCCAGGTTTACACTCTTTGGGGATATCATCGAAAGAAATATTCACAAGCGTAGAGTTTGCTAAAGTTTGGGGAGTAAAATTGTATTTGATGGTCTTTATTCATTAAGCTCAGTAGATTTGGAATTTTAATCATCCGTTCTCTCTGAAGATCTTGCAAAGATTCTTTAATGACATGAAAGAAAAATTGAATAGCCGTTATTCCAGAAGGAAAAGACATGTACGTAACAACCTGCGAATCTGACTGCTATCAGAATTTTCTAACAGAAGCGATTTGTTTTATCATACACAACAGTAAGTCTCATTCAATGTTTGTACGTATTATCGGTAAATAATTTAAGGGGAACCCAGGACTAACTAATAATTCTTATTCCATTTTAGGATTCAATCTATGACTGTGATACTTTATGGAGACAACAACAACTAAAATTCTGGTAATGTCAATAATTTTGTAAGTCGTGGTTTAAATTTTCGAAATTAAGTGACTTATTACACACAAATCAACCTCCTAAATTAGTTGAACTGCTTGGAAGTTGACCTTCGTATGAAAGTATTAGCGAACGCAGATACTTAGGATAAAAGTGGGCTACTTTTGCTGAGATCAAAATTCCGAAACAATGCTCACCAAGAGAGAGATTTAAGAAAGCATTCACAATCTCCCTGTGGCAGACGAAAGAGGCAACATTCTGATGCATCTCCGCCAAGAATTCCGTCAAATTTCTTCAAAGAATGCCCGCCTCGATTTCACCATTGTTGTTCGCCTGACTTGATTTTAGGCAGTAAGCGCATCCAAAAGTGAGTAGACGTGCAAAAACAGATGTCATAAAACGCCAGTTAAGTCACTTTGTTTTCTGTCCATAAATCAAAAATATCGTATGATTCATCGTTCAACAAGCAACAAATGATGGTGTTCATCCAACCAAATACTTATGAAAATTTTGAGCGAGACTATAATTTATGGACGAACCAATCAGATTTAGGATAACAGGTCCTGGATTTGAGCGCGAAATTCACTCACTTATTTGTCTAAATAGCGTTTTGGCATTTTGGATAATGTCAGTTCGTGATGAAAACCATAAATCTAAACCCTAACCCTTACCATCAACTGTAAATCATAATCCTTATTCTCCATACTTCTTTATAAACCTCATTCAGCCCCAGTAAGCAGGCGGACATTCTCAAGGTCACTTTAGCGTCGCTCAAAGGTCGTCCATAAATTATGGTCTCATCACTTTTAGATATAATCACTGACTAGATGCAATGACGTATATTGTGGAGAACAATGTGTAAGACCAAGATGAACAAAAGAGCACGAATCATTAAACCAAAATCTAAGGTTTTGAACTATTCTACACCCAACAATGCACAAACTAAATCATAAATAGCGTAATCACTGAAAAAAAATCTAACAATTTTCACAGGTTTGCAAGGGAGATACGATAAAAGGTCCTTATAATAATTACTTTAATGAATAGCACGGACTATTTTGTAGTGATTACTTATTTTATTGCGCTAAAATCACTGAAGATGTGGTAACCAACTCCGAACTACCTTGAAGAGATTTTCAAAACTGCCGGAACCGGTACCATAGAAACCGAAATTCAATGAACAACATGCTTGTAAGAGACGAATATGAATCGAATAGTTACTTTGTACTTCCACTTCAATGTTAAGAAGTGGTTTCAGATATTTGATGGCATCTAGTGAAGATATTTTATCCACCCAGCTGCATTAGCCGTATTTCACTTGACAGTTTTTCGGAGGTCGGTATATTTTGAGGGTAGGTGAGAATTTGCGTCCCAGAAATGGTGAGATCATTTTTACTGGCACCTTTCACACCACAGGCTGACCGTTTGGTTGGTCGCAACAAAGTTTTGTGATCAAAACGGGAATAATGAACAGACGCAAATAGAAGATAAAACTTACAAAACAAATAAATAGATAGATGAAGACAAGTGAATAATTTGCAATAATGATTTGTCAAATCAGGGAAAATGCTTGGGTGAGGAGGCGACAGGGGGTGTAAAGGGTATAAGACCAGTAAGTGTAATAGCGTATTGCCTTAGAGGTACATTTAAGTTTTGTCTTTGCATGTAACACGTATCAATGTACGTGTGCGTCTATGTATGTCTGTATGTGTAAGTCTGTATGTATATATGCACATGTATATGAATGAACGTGTTTGTTTATGTACATATTAATTTAGTTGTGTATGTAGGCATGTATGTACATATGTGTGAAGGTACGAATGGATGGATTAATTGGCCTCGGGGGGTGCGGTAACCTGGACTACTCAGGATGTTCTATACCATGAGCCCATCCTTCTTCATCCTTTTATAGCTGAGGCGAAACAGCCATACCCAATGAAATTGATCCCCATACGATTTGCCTTTCGATTATGTAAATTCATTTGTCTCACGCCTCTACTCTCGTTTCAAGAGATACCAAACTTTCTTAAGGAGAAAACTTCAATAATGTTATAGGCTCAAGGGTTTGGCCGGGCGTAAATCTCGAGTAATATCAAAAACGGGTCACATGTCAACATGCTCAGCTGTCTTCGAAAGAAGTGGGTCATGATGTAGGAGTTATTTGTGTCTCCCGGATATTTATCGCTCGTTATCGCGTCTAATGTCAGCAATACACTTGGGCCAAACTGTGTTGAACTGCTGGAGAGGTGATAGTAAATGTAGGTGGGCAATCTGTCTCTCCACGTGAGCACTGAAGAAATGTCGTTGACATACATGAAGGATGAAAAACGGCGTAATGATGGCTCAAGATACCTAAGACACTGTCTTTCTCTAGCCTCAGAGCCTTCTACTCCCGTTCATAACCTTGTGTTGTGCGACTAATATTTCAACCAAGAAAATGGCGGTTCTGTGTAAACCACTTATCAGTGATCATTCTGTTTAACGTTGTTATATCAGCGATGGTCGCGTTGAAAATGCTCAGAGTTGTACGCCCTCCCTCCAGATTCTCGGAATTAAACATCTTTGCCAAACATTGTGTGGTTGCAATGCGATGGTCCAATGACATTTAGTAAAATCCAAGTAAACTTTATAGAATTAATGAAGTTTTATTAAATTTTTGCCAATTTGTAACGCCAACTGTACACCACGAGAAATCAGTGGATGTTTATAATATGAACGTACAATTGGGAACGAGGTTTCGATAGAAATATTGCAATCTATGCCAACCTTTTGGTTCCTTCAACGAAGCAGTAACCACTTGTTGTTTGACTCCTTTGGCTTCCTCTTAAAGTTACATGATCTTAAGAAGGTTTGCGCTTGTTGCTCGGTTTTTCTGTACCGTTACAGATATTAGATATTAACTAATTGGCTGTAGTCTATAGACTGGAATGCACTAATAATGTCAGCCTGGTAGGTATTTGTGGATTTTTATTTCTTGTGATTTCAGTATATGTCTCGGAGAAGTCAGGATTCTGGATACTAGCACCTACACATTACAAGGATGGAGATTGGTTGTTGAAATGTTGATATAATAAAGTCGTTCTTTGAGTGCTAAGAATAATGAATTTTTCAAAGCTAAATAATCGATTCAATTAATTGGTAGTGCGTGTGCGAATGGAATCAAATAAATCTAAGTGAAAACGGAGATGATAATAAGGGGGATGAGAAGTGCTTATTGACATGCGGTAACGATAAAGGTGTTAAATTTTATGACTTGCAACAGAGTCAGCTTGTCGGAGATGGGTATGGCAATCCGTGGTTTAGTACGTGTTTGTTAAATTTCCTCTGACAACTGTCTACTGATGAGGATGTGGTCACTTGGACTGCAAGAGCATTAAAAATGTGGGCAACTTCCAGTGAGAAAAAATGAGATCATACTCAGGTGTTCGCTTTTAGATGTGCAATTTTGATGCTGGAATTTACACTAATCAGCTTATTGCTGAAAGCCACACATGGTCTTCACTTAAACGAATCCACATCAGTGGTTGTAGTATGTTTTTGATCAGATAACTTAACAGAACTGTTTGTGAGCAAGGTTATAATTTCAAACACACAAATCTTTCAATAATTATAGTATGATAACAGAAAATATAATCTATGTTCGAAATAAAAATGTTGACATACACTTGATCTGTAATGTTTCGACATTACCACGATATCTTCAGTTAAACGTTCACCACTGTCTTAGTCAGTCAGCTACAGCGTAGGGCCAGGCACATATATGCATCGGTTCAAGTTGTCATAACTCATTAGGACAACAACATGAAGAACACCAAATTCATAGGAGCAGTTATTTCAACGGAAGTAATGTATAACAGAAATATCGCACACAAGGATATAATACAGGAAAAAATTAGTTCGTAGAAAGAAAAACACGAAGCAATTTTAATCTCTTAGTTTAAGGGAAGACAAAGAGTGTAAACACCAACGCCATTGTGAAAGATTCTCAGTCATGTCACCCAGGGTCTCCAACCATTGGTTATGATAGTCACTCAGACTCCAACCAAGTAGTCTGCATCTACCAACATGGCTCAGGCTAGAAGTTAGTGACTCTATGAACTGATGCTACGTTTTGGTTCGGCCGCCTCTCAGGACGAATCAGACTTCCAAGATAAGTGAAGTTGTCAACGCGTTCGATTACTTAACTCTCTATCCTGAGTTCAGGTGTTGACGCAGGCCAGTCCTGAAGCAACAATTTCCATTTAGAAGGGAAGAAATGCATCCCAAACATCCTGGTATTGTTGCTCAGTGTTACCAAAACACTCTGCATTTTACCGGTGTCCTCACCGACCATATCATCTGTGTATTCTAAATCAATAGGTGAACCTCCTAGTAGCAGATAAATTACCGGAAATTCAGTCGATGAAAACGTTATTTCTAGCAGTAGGTTTATGATGAAATTGAACTAAATGGACATAGTGGACAGCCTTGCCGGGCACCACTTGTGGTTGCAAAATCAGATGACAGTTCGCCATAAGCTCTAACTCGACTGATAGTGTTCGAGTAAAGAGCCCTTACAAGGTTTATATACTTCTGAGGTACACCTTTCAATGACAGACACTGCCACAGAACCACTCGGTCTCCAGAGTCAAATGCTGCTTACAAGTCAAGAACAACTATCATTGTCGGACGCCAATAAGCACGCCTGTGTTCTGAAGTCTTTAGCAACCTCCGGATCTTTGTCTCAATGATTTCGGTGATAATGCTATAATATAATGCTGGTTTCGTGTGGCTTTACGAACCTTGATTGTTAAAGGTTATTAACTTCTCATATCATATACTTCTTAAATTGAATAAAAACAATCTTATGTATTGAAATCTTACCCCATCTTCCTAATCTGTCCGTGAGATTTGTGCCCATTTTGAAAACAGAAGGCGTGACGGCAATATTGATTTCAAAGAATGGCCGTGCGCACGTTTCAAAATTTGAATAACTCTGATGTCATTGGGTAAAGTTATCTACGCGTTAAATGGAAAATTACATTTGCCTTGACTTCGTCGCTCATGTATTTCGGGCTGAGATCTAAGCTGTTCATAGTCATAAGACGAAGACCGCAGTCTACATAGGTCATCATCAGCGGATTTCCATAGTAACTTCAAGTGCTTTGCGCAAACTGAAGCAGAATGTTCTTGAATCGATATTTCGACAAATAAAGTATAAGCTCTCTGTTACTTGCTCATCCTTCCATTGTTATAATGTCATTTTTACTGTCCATACCACATGTCTCAATAAAAAAAGTCATGGGATTAATGGGTGGAAGTGTGTAATCACTTCTGAATATGGGAAGCACATTTGAAAATTAGAGTTTAGTATATCTATTGACCATTAAATTTACCTATCCTATTAACACCTGAATTTCAATGTTAAGAAATAGTATTAGTGGAGCAAACATTAGTCTCACACACATTGGTGGACCTTCGTTCTCCGAGCTCGTTGGTTCGGTCGTGAAGCTTTCGTAGTTCATCTAGACCATTCTAGGTTGGGGACGTTGTGTGTATTGCCTTAAGTGATCGAAGTTGGGACATTTTGATAGTTCTACGGATATGATTGTTATCTAAGTATCTTAGTTTAATTATCCATGTGATTGTAACGACCGAATAACCAATATTCGGTTTGAACACAGAACTAACGAACTGAAGTTTATTAGACTACGTTTTTCTGTATGACCTACAGAGCGTTTTTGAGCAACTCCTATTAGATTATATTGAAGCACACGCTCCGTGTTCAACTTAAATTTTTGTAATTCGAGAAAGAGAACAAATCATATAAAATGTATAATATCTCTCAAACGAAACTTCTTGTGCTATACAGTCAAAATAAACAAGCAATATATTTGTAATATCTCAACGAGTAGAAAAACCAAATTTTCTGACGTTTTGTGACTTAGTATAAGCCACGTCTTCAGAGAAAAATTAAACAAACTTGTTATTTATTCTCTGAAGACGTGGCTTTCACTATTTCACGAAACGTCAGAAAATTTGGTTTTTCTGCCCACTGGGATATTGCAAATATACTATATATTTATAACAATCTACTCAATTTATTCGAATTAATCAAACAAAACCTCGGTAATGGTACCCATATACAGCCAAAGTTTCACTAGCATAAAATAATGTGCTAACGGACAAAGGGAATAGTTAATAAACAAGTGTTCAACACCTGAGAATCAATAAAAATATTCTCAGAAAGATAGGATTCCGTTGACATCTCCAAGCAGTCAGACGAACGTTAACAGTTATACAATTAATCATGCAGTGACTTTGAGTTTAGTCTAACACAACCCTATTGTCAATGGTCCAGTAGCATGCAACGGTAAATTAAGTAATAGAAGATATATATTTAACGAGGAATAAATAACAAATGCATCAACAAGTAAGACTTAAGAATATAGAGTATGGTTAACTAGAGTCCTGAATAATATTCAGAACACAAGACGGGGGGAGGAACAAATAAATGAAATCTCAACGTTTTCTTTCCGTTTCACGCTTATTCCATATGGTTAATTCCGTCAAGGACAAACCATCTTTCAAGGAAACTATT
This sequence comes from Schistosoma margrebowiei, assembly GCA_944470205.2. Taxonomy (NCBI): domain Eukaryota; kingdom Metazoa; phylum Platyhelminthes; class Trematoda; order Strigeidida; family Schistosomatidae; genus Schistosoma; species Schistosoma margrebowiei. Next base: position 21,781,617 of record OX104024.1, read on the forward strand.
TACGATTTTTGAAAAAAGTTTGCAACGAGACAAATATTCACTGTACTTCAGAGAAGTGCGTTATACTGAGACACGAAACATCAGAAAGTTAATTTTTCTACTCGTTGGGATATTACAGTTATGTTAATTTACTTACTATGCTTGTTTTCACTTTTATATGACGGCCTAAAATCTTTATTAGACTGACCTTTATGCTTCTATGAGAACGAGATTCATTAGTCCTTAGGCTTGCTCTTCACTACTCTTCAGATTGTAAATACTCACGACGACTAAGAAAAATATCAGAATGTTTCAATCACTGAAAAGGAAGGTCACTCAACTCCTCACAGTTATCACCGAACACATCACCGTTCTTTGAATAATCGTTTGACACATATTAATCCTTCATCTTCGTAATGTTGCTTTCAGAAAAAACTAGTTCCTGAAATTGCTTTCCGCGAAATACTTGCATTAGTGATTTTCCAATCACATATTCATGAAATATTGCTTACATGGCATTTGTAGTTTATCTATGCTAAGTGACATTATGGTAGACACTTTGTGACTTTGTAAGTTACTCAAATGTGCTTTTATGTAAAGAAAAAGTCATTATACATGCATTGCCCAACGCAATTACTTGATGAATATTATTTTATTGTTGCAAATTGTACATATGTACACATCTTAGCGTAAAGATATGACGATGTCTTCCACTAGTAAAGTAATGACCAAAATTGAAGTCAGACAGAAATCAATGGACGTAAATGAGCGTGTTTTGATTGTAATCCAAGTGAAGCCCAGAGTTATGTGCGATTCAATTTATAAGTAACACACAAGTCACACCATCAAACCTATGTTACAGCCGGAAACAAAAGAAATGAGTCGATGTACATATCTTCGATTGTTCGAATTATTTTGAATGCCTTTTGGATTGGGAAATGTATTTGAGTCATTTGAGAGAGATATGGATGAAAACATGGCAGACATCAAACTCGCTTTGTGTATATGAACAATGCTATCATAGCCGATGTTTAAAAATGAAGGTCCTCAATAACTCAATGGATCATCTGAACTTTCTGAGTTATGTGGTTTATAGTTAGACTCTAAAAATATATATAAAGAGTCCCAAGTGTTATTGAATTCAACACAAAAAAACCATATAAAGTTCAGTTAAATTTGAGAAGTAAAAAGGAGTCAAACAACAAGTGGTTACTGCTTCGTTGAAGGAACCAAAAGGTTGGCATAGATTGCAATATTTCTATCGAAACCTCGTTCCCAATTGTACGTTCATATTATAAACATCCACTGATTTCTCGTGGTGTACAGTTGGCGTTACAAATTGGCAAAAATTTAATAAAACTTCATTAATTCTATAAAGTTTACTTGGATTTTACTAAATGTCATTGGACCATCGCATTGCAACCACACAATGTTTGGCAAAGATGTTTAATTCCGAGAATCTGGAGGGAGGGCGTACAACTCTGAGCATTTTCAACGCGACCATCGCTGATATAACAACGTTAAACAGAATGATCACTGATAAGTGGTTTACACAGAACCGCCATTTTCTTGGTTGAAATATTAGTCGCACAACACAAGGTTATGAACGGGAGTAGAAGGCTCTGAGGCTAGAGAAAGACAGTGTCTTAGGTATCTTGAGCCATCATTACGCCGTTTTTCATCCTTCATGTATGTCAACGACATTTCTTCAGTGCTCACGTGGAGAGACAGATTGCCCACCTACATTTACTATCACCTCTCCAGCAGTTCAACACAGTTTGGCCCAAGTGTATTGCTGACATTAGACGCGATAACGAGCGATAAATATCCGGGAGACACAAATAACTCCTACATCATGACCCACTTCTTTCGAAGACAGCTGAGCATGTTGACATGTGACCCGTTTTTGATATTACTCGAGATTTACGCCCGGCCAAACCCTTGAGCCTATAACATTATTGAAGTTTTCTCCTTAAGAAAGTTTGGTATCTCTTGAAACGAGAGTAGAGGCGTGAGACAAATGAATTTACATAATCGAAAGGCAAATCGTATGGGGATCAATTTCATTGGGTATGGCTGTTTCGCCTCAGCTATAAAAGGATGAAGAAGGATGGGCTCATGGTATAGAACATCCTGAGTAGTCCAGGTTACCGCACCCCCCGAGGCCAATTAATCCATCCATTCGTACCTTCACACATATGTACATACATGCCTGCATACACAACTAAATTAATATGTACATAAACAAACACGTTCATTCATATACATGTGCATATATACATACAGACTTACACATACAGACATACATAGACACACACGTACATTGATACGTGTTACATGCAAAGACAAAACTTAAATGTACCTCTAAGGCAATACGCTATTACACTTACTGGTCTTATACCCTTTACACCCCCTGTCGCCTCCTCACCCAAGCATTTTCCCTGATTTGACAAATCATTATTGCAAATTATTCACTTGTCTTCATCTATCTATTTATTTGTTTTGTAAGTTTTATCTTCTATTTCCGTCTGTTCATTATTCCCGTTTTGATCACAAAACTTTGTTGCGACCAACCAAACGGTCAGCCTGTGGTGTGAAAGGTGCCAGTAAAAATGATCTCACCATTTCTGGGACGCAAATTCTCACCTACCCTCAAAATATACCGACCTCCGAAAAACTGTCAAGTGAAATACGGCTAATGCAGCTGGGTGGATAAAATATCTTCACTAGATGCCATCAAATATCTGAAACCACTTCTTAACATTGAAGTGGAAGTACAAAGTAACTATTCGATTCATATTCGTCTCTTACAAGCATGTTGTTCATTGAATTTCGGTTTCTATGGTACCGGTTCCGGCAGTTTTGAAAATCTCTTCAAGGTAGTTCGGAGTTGGTTACCACATCTTCAGTGATTTTAGCGCAATAAAATAAGTAATCACTACAAAATAGTCCGTGCTATTCATTAAAGTAATTATTATAAGGACCTTTTATCGTATCTCCCTTGCAAACCTGTGAAAATTGTTAGATTTTTTTTCAGTGATTACGCTATTTATGATTTAGTTTGTGCATTGTTGGGTGTAGAATAGTTCAAAACCTTAGATTTTGGTTTAATGATTCGTGCTCTTTTGTTCATCTTGGTCTTACACATTGTTCTCCACAATATACGTCATTGCATCTAGTCAGTGATTATATCTAAAAGTGATGAGACCATAATTTATGGACGACCTTTGAGCGACGCTAAAGTGACCTTGAGAATGTCCGCCTGCTTACTGGGGCTGAATGAGGTTTATAAAGAAGTATGGAGAATAAGGATTATGATTTACAGTTGATGGTAAGGGTTAGGGTTTAGATTTATGGTTTTCATCACGAACTGACATTATCCAAAATGCCAAAACGCTATTTAGACAAATAAGTGAGTGAATTTCGCGCTCAAATCCAGGACCTGTTATCCTAAATCTGATTGGTTCGTCCATAAATTATAGTCTCGCTCAAAATTTTCATAAGTATTTGGTTGGATGAACACCATCATTTGTTGCTTGTTGAACGATGAATCATACGATATTTTTGATTTATGGACAGAAAACAAAGTGACTTAACTGGCGTTTTATGACATCTGTTTTTGCACGTCTACTCACTTTTGGATGCGCTTACTGCCTAAAATCAAGTCAGGCGAACAACAATGGTGAAATCGAGGCGGGCATTCTTTGAAGAAATTTGACGGAATTCTTGGCGGAGATGCATCAGAATGTTGCCTCTTTCGTCTGCCACAGGGAGATTGTGAATGCTTTCTTAAATCTCTCTCTTGGTGAGCATTGTTTCGGAATTTTGATCTCAGCAAAAGTAGCCCACTTTTATCCTAAGTATCTGCGTTCGCTAATACTTTCATACGAAGGTCAACTTCCAAGCAGTTCAACTAATTTAGGAGGTTGATTTGTGTGTAATAAGTCACTTAATTTCGAAAATTTAAACCACGACTTACAAAATTATTGACATTACCAGAATTTTAGTTGTTGTTGTCTCCATAAAGTATCACAGTCATAGATTGAATCCTAAAATGGAATAAGAATTATTAGTTAGTCCTGGGTTCCCCTTAAATTATTTACCGATAATACGTACAAACATTGAATGAGACTTACTGTTGTGTATGATAAAACAAATCGCTTCTGTTAGAAAATTCTGATAGCAGTCAGATTCGCAGGTTGTTACGTACATGTCTTTTCCTTCTGGAATAACGGCTATTCAATTTTTCTTTCATGTCATTAAAGAATCTTTGCAAGATCTTCAGAGAGAACGGATGATTAAAATTCCAAATCTACTGAGCTTAATGAATAAAGACCATCAAATACAATTTTACTCCCCAAACTTTAGCAAACTCTACGCTTGTGAATATTTCTTTCGATGATATCCCCAAAGAGTGTAAACCTGGCACCCAGTTATGGCTGTATAACACGCTGGAACAAATAAAATAAGTGTTTCCGATCTGTCGATCGCCAGTTTGGTGGCTTTTGCCATCTGAAATGAGAATAAATTAATAAACAAATCCGTGGCCCTATGGGTTTTTGTCTGATGTTTTCACCTTAAAGACATGTATCCAGTTTACGGTAACATGTCGGATTCTAGCTTCCTTGATATACCATCATTGTCTCATATACATTAGTAATATTTGGGCAAGACCGTTCTAGCTAGTAATTACAGTTTTACAACGATAGATGGAAGTTCTAACGATGACACTGTTAAACTATTACAGAACGTTTCTGACCTATTTAAGCTCTGGCGGCCAGTAGTATTATCAGCCCTCACATTTAGAGTGTGGTTCATACCTAAGTACCCGGAGAATGGGTTGACATTATATAATATCAGCCGATTTGTTCAAAAACATACATTGCTAAATCTTCATCAATTAGACCCACAAGTTGATGCTTCATGGTCAAGGAGTCACGAATTTTAGAGAAGATACGTCATACTTTCAAGCAAGATAGATTTAATGTATCGTTCTAACATGCTAATAAGTACACTGCTACAATGTTGCTAATGGGTGTTAATCGCACAGAGGATCTCATAATGTTTAAATAATATTACTCCTGTTCTAGATAGCAGAGAAGGAGAGAACTGAGGAAAAAAATAAAATGGAAAAATGAACTAAAAGACATGAGAAGGTAGGGCGATAACGGCATACATGGTGAAATATTAGGCTTCAAAAAGAAATATGTAAAGTAACAGCTGATCTAAGCCACTATGACATGAAGTATTAACTAATTTATCTGATCATTATTCTCACTTATATAGTAAGAAGCCTGTACAATAAGAAACTCCAGTTCTAACGAATGTATTTTTAATAGAAGAACGGGATTCTGAGCTAATTAACACGTGTGCGTTTTGTGTTTCGTCAAGTTCTTGTTAGCTGTTTACAATCTGTGTTATTTAAAAGTCAAAATTACAAGGTGGATTAGAAGCATTTAGACAAATGAATTTCATTGAGAGGTGTTGTGGACACATATCAGAATAGTACAGCAGAGATGTAGTTGAATTAACAGAATAAATAAAAATATTGCGAATGTATATCATCTCCAGTTAGAAACTTTAAAATATTGATAGTAATAATAAATTAAAGGGTTAACAATAAGCGACTATATAGTGAGAAGATGCTAATAATTCAGAAAGAAATAGGTAAATCTCAGTTAAAACTAAAACTACTGAGTTAGAAGAGATTCGAAAAAGTGAATTGATAGTATACAATTAAAAAGGATTTTACGACGCTAGGAACTAGTTTATGTTAATAGGGCTAGAAAACTTTAACTACTGTCTGCTTTTAAACATATAATTCAGGTTTTCCAGCTCGATATCATCAAAATCTTTTTACTACATTTTATCGTATCTTATTATTTCGATGGTGAAGTCATGTTAAAGTTCATTAAATAATACTGTCCCTCAAACTACCGTGTCTCAAACAATACCTACATTCTGTAATGAAGACGGAGTACGATTTGATGCGTAGTGAAACTGCAGTCAGAATAATTACTTTGTTTTGGGTCTCAACATTTTGTTCAATGGCTGTTACAATGGTGCAATATATGCAGAAGAACGCGTTCGATAAGGCTTGCCTCCAAACTAACTAGAAGCAACTGCGTTTGCTACAAATTTAGACCTTTGACTCGTTTGGTGCAGTTTCCTCATGTTTGATTCCCATCTAGTTAATTCTCTTTTCTTTGCGATTATGAGTTGTGGTAGCTTGAATCGGCAAACACTAATGCTAGGTTCTGGAGTTACTGCCTCATCATGACCCTGGTTTTCAGTTCACATCCCTAAAAATTTGTGTCAACATAAACTCCTCCCCATGTTCTAGATTCATTCCTCTTGCAGTGTCGGGAGTCATGAAGTCAGTCAATGGATCATTGTGATAGATGAAATGTTATTTATCATGTCGGTTATCATGTTTTGAAACATTTTAAAGTTAAACAAAAAATCTACCTCGCACAGCAAAAATAAAAACCATCAAAACACACATGAGAACTTATAGGTTCTCGAATTGCCTTTTAAACTGTTGGGTTTATAGAAGTTTGACTGACCACCTTTAGCAACAATAAAAGCATATTTGGGATGTGCATCTCTCCATCTAAATACCAAGCATTGTTTCAAGAGTTGTATGCGTCAGCACCTGAATTGGTAATAGGGGTGAAGTAGTTGAACTTATCGACCACTTCATTTATCTCGAAAATCTGATTAACCCTGTTGGGTGAGTGTCTGTCAGAATATCGACACAAATTCAGAAGACTCGATCGGCTTTTGCCAACTTGGATCACTTGTGGCGTAGATAATATATCTGTTTGGCAATCAAAGGACAAGTTTGCTGTGCACAAGTTCGTCGCGCTTTTCTTTATGGCTACGAAGCTTCTCTTAAAAATAGACGATATTTGTAGGTTACTAGGATCCGATCATAGGTGTCTTCAAAGCATCGCTAGTGTATTTTGGCACCACTGAGTGAGCAATGCCAAGGTTAGGGATAAGATATCAGGTGAATATGACATTGATGATGTAGGCTGGGAGATTACTAGGGGCTGTCAAGTCAAGAAATGGCATCAGTTCATGAAGAATGACTATTGGGTTAAGTCATGTAGTTAGGTGTAGACTACCTGTCTGAGATCCGCGTGATTATGTTACCAATGGTTAGACTTTGAATGTAGTAGCGAAGTCGTTTAAAATAGCCCAGATACACCCTATTTTTATCTTGCGTTAGACCCTAGATTTATAGATTCCTCACAAATTCTGTTTCGTTATTTCACAAATTTATCTTAGATGCCTAGTCTTTCCTATTGCCGTTAATAGTGTTGGTTTGAATTGTTTTTTCTGACTAGCGTTTTTTAGCGAGTTAGCTTTCTACGGGATGGGGTCGCTCATCCCATGCCCAACCCTTCTCCTTCATCCGGGTTCGGGATCGTCAGTAACCCGAAAATGGGCTTCAGGCGAAATTTTTTAATACTGTTACCACATCTAATACTCTGGGATTCGCTCTGACGATTTTCACGTCTCTGTGCTAACGAGATATGGCAACTTGGGCCGATATGCATGCGTGCCAGGTTATACATTACGTCTGTTTGACTGACTGACTGAGCTAAAGGAAACATGCGTTAGTAGATTAAGACAAACTCAACACAGGATATGACAGGTCGTGAATTTTTTCTCAGTCTCCATCACGGCTAATAACCAAATAAAACGACGTATTAACACAGTCACGGTGACAGCTTGAGATACCATAACTTGAAAAGAAACGTCCCAATCAGCAAAGACGATATCGTGTGAGATCTATTATCTTCTATGAGACGTAATCTCCAGGCCTGGACCTTTTACCTGTATCACTGTTGAATGCAATATCAAGTGCTATCTTTTCAAATTCTTTATGGAAAATAGGTTTCTTGAATCTAACAAACAGCTTCAGATGATTTTATCAATCGACGTAAAACGAGCATTTGTAATTCGTCGCTTTAACCGCTTATTGTTGAACCCCATGAACTTCACTGCTGCTTTGAATGTTTTAAATGTATATCCACAAATCGATATTTTATTACCCTTTGACAAATAGAAGGAAATCTCCTTACTTCTAGAGTTACCACAGAAGCTTATAACTAACGATATTATTTGACCAACATGTGAAACCTTAAAGTCACTAGTGACTTTTAAAAGGTCCACTTACTTTTCATAAAATGGGTATTCACTAATAATAAGTTTGAATAAAATCACTAGGTAAAATTTGCATGAAGTCTTTCTGTCAACGTATAAAATCTATCAAAGTGATCAGGAGAATAGCCATCAGGCCTTGCAATATTCAGCTCGTTGGTCGAATAGTCTAATGACTAGCATAACATATTTCTGGGTGGTACATTAGTTACAATACTTCTGGTCTGATTGATGTATGAAGCAGTCAAATCCATTCAACTTGGACAAATATCTTAAACGAACTACCAAGTGCTTTTTGCATTTTATTCTTTCAAAAAGACATTTATTGGGCCACATCCTGTTTTGGTGTGTTTTTTAGTAATAGACAAGTTTTGCTCTCTCTTGTATTTTAAGACCTCAAGACCGTACATGATTTTAAATATCATTTTAGGCCTTGAAATTATACAACTTGTTTCAGAAATGTCCAGGGAAAATTCTCCATATATTCATATTGAAAGAACACTCTTGATTATTAAGCCGGACATTATTAATTATGCAGATAAAATAGAAGAGCTTATCTTACAAAAAGGATTCTTGATAATACAGGTAAACACCGATTCCCCAGAATGTATAACCAAAATTGATAGAAGAGACGCGTTCATTTGACACCAGAACAAGCAAGCGAATTTTATGCAGAACATTACGGGAAAATATTTTATGCAACGTTAATTGCCTACATTAGCAGTGGTCCGATAGAGGTACTAGTCATAGCTAGAGAAAATGCTATATCTATTCTTCGTGAATTAATTGGTCCACAAAATGCATTTAAAGCTAAGGCGACGGTACCTGCAAGGTTAACTTACTAACATGAAACTTGAACATTCTTATCGAATATTTCTTGTGTAGTTTAAGAGCTATTTATGGTACAGATGATCAACAGAATGGAATACATGGAAGCGATTCGTTTACAAGTGCTGAAAGAGAAATCAGATTCTTCTTCCCAGATAGTAAGTAGCTTGAATAAAAATTTGTATTTCTTTCTCACGAATCTCACTAAACTCGCCATGCTACTAATAATCATATTCTTACTGAAACTAACTTTGGGGCGATTTTTCAAAGATCCAGCGAGAATGTATGACCTATGGAATTGAACCATGTCGACTATGAGATAAGCACCATTGATTACAGTGCATGATAGTCATTCAATATTGGAGAGTGACTTGAGTTGAAAACATGAGCCCCTCGATGGCAGTTCAGTAATTTGAAGTTTGAGCCCTGATAGGATTGTTTAGGGAAGCTGACGAGGAGTCTTACATTAGAACAAAACGCCGCTCTAGTGCTTTCTGATTTTTAACAGCTTCTCAGCTAAATCTAGTACCTGATATAAAATATAAACTATTTTTTACTGTATGCTTATGATATTGGAAACTATGATTACGTGGCGCCAAAGAATCACTCAGAAATCAACTTCAGTTCGTCATTTTGCCTTAAAATTCACGTAAGCCTATTAGCTTTTTGTTTACATTTCAACATGTGTTTGGTTCACTCACTTTTACAGTAAGAGAAATGGTTAAGAAAGCATTTGTAAGATAAAGGTTAGTGTAAGATAAAAATGCTAAGATAAATCAAATTAGCTTTAAAACAATGATGGGTTGATAACGATATGCTTTGAATGGTCAAAGTTGACCGAGCATATCAACAGGAAAGGGAAGATATATTGATGCGTCCTAGTTTTTATCCATCATAAAAGTTCCAAATATCTCGAGTAGAAAATTTGTGAAAATTATGTAATGAATTAGCACACTGATCCACGATTTCCAGACTCCAAGACGGTTCCGTGTGTATAAAGTAAAATCCTGACGTGGAACCCAAATATTGTTGTAAAAATTCATTTTCCCTTCTGGCATATGCACATCACTAAACCCATTTGAAGTTAATAGAATCCATAAAGCTGTCTACGAAATTCAATACTAAGCGTCAAATCTACCTTTGGTAGCTCACATCAGTACTTCTCAGATAACCAAGTCACCCAAATAAGTAAACAGCCAAGATACCTAAAGATTTCACCCCCTCATTTTTGAACTAGATTTCAGTGCGAAACCATCATTTTGCTGTTAGCTTGTATGAAGATATGAGATCTAATCCACCTAAAATATGTAAACAGGATGCTTTGCGAAGGGTACTTTCAAGAATACAGCAGGTAGATTGACTAGTCAAAATAATACAAACTTGAAATATGTTTAAACAAAGTTGTCATGTTTTTAAAACTGTGTGGTTATTTTTTTCGCACAATGTAATGTTCTTATTATTAAAATTACTCATTCATTTAGTGATCGTTGCACCGATCCCCGTAAGACTTGCAGCAAAAGATTACTTAGTTCGGAATGTAAACCCAACTTTACTAAAAGGTTTGACAGAACTGTGCAAACAAAAACCTAAGGACCCAGTAGTAAGTTGATATTTCTTATCGTCTGAGCTTATTGATTTTTTCGAAGATATTTTCGACCTCACGTAATAGCATGTAATAAATACAGGATTATAAAGTTCTCATGGTTTTAAATGAACCTGGACTGTTTTTGTTAAAAGCTTTAATTTCTTGCCGTTGATTTACTAAACTGAGCTAATTAATCACTGAAACATTTTTTAATATCGAAATTTATTGATTTGGAAGTTTGCTTTTATTCTAGTATAGACTTAATAAACACTAGAATGAAGTATGTACCTAGTTAATGGATCCCAAATACTGTAGAATTTAAATTCTTAGTTCCAACAATGACCACAATTAAAATAAAAGTTTGGATAAAATAATGGCAGTACGCGGAGTGGTAAAATTGAATGTGGAAAGTAAAACAAACCGGGACTGCCACAATTATATTGGATACGATACTCTCATTTTGTAGGTAAAAGACGATTTCGCGTTCAGAAATACGACAGCGTAAAGAAACAACAGATGACGCAATGCTTCTTTGTTTAGAAATTAGGCATTCAGTAATATCACATTGTTCTTTGACAATAATGTAATCAACGAGGCCGTTAAGTCGCCAAAAACAATTGACGGATAAGATTATCTGATTGTTATTAAGTTTTATATGAATATTCAACTTCAATGATTTTTTAAATGCTCAGTTAAATGGTAAGTTAATGGGCTACTGGGATGCCATATTTTGTTTAGACGCATGGTGACGTCTTTTATCTGTGCATTGATGTTTCAGTGTAATTGGATTTCGTCAAATTGGGTGACCTTTTACTTGCAAAATGATTTTATGCTTGTGAATAGCTCAATGACATGTACCTGATTCATTAGCAAGAGAATAAAATAAAAACACAGCTCTCCGCAAAGCTCAATAATTTCACGTGAAATTTCAGTAAAATATTTCCGTCTACCTACAATTTTGTAAGTTAAAATATCCCAATGATAAGGACATATTAAATTGCTCCAAACATTGTTCAACTGGGTTCCTTTCACCAGCTTCCCAATTACCATATAGCTGTGATCGGTTCCCTATACTATTTTGATCATGTTGTTCAAATAAATTAAATTTCAGTTATCAGTTGAGATTGATTTTAACGCTGTTGAGCCACTGAAGATAGATGTTCATTTAATAAAAACTGAGTATTATTACTTAACGTCTCCTTAATTTTCACGTACATAAGAGACTTGAGACTGTAAACATTTGACATTGAATGGTTTTTATTGATAACAAATGCTTGTGTTTGATTTTCTGCTTGCTTAGCTTTGGCTGGCCGACTGGCTGCTGGAAAATAATCCAAATAAACCTCATCCCATCGATATGGTCACCTCTTGAAATACGAATAAGAAAATTTTAAAGAACGTATGAAGGATTATGCGAATGCAGTTTTCAAAAGAACCTATAGTCATATCTGAAAATAAACATATACTTCGTTTCGTTAAATTTCTTCATAGTAATGGATGTGAAGCGGTAGTGGGTTGCAGTCTAGCGTGACGAGTTCCGTGTTACCTGTAATGTATTTACGAATTGACCACCGAGTGAAAGCACATCAATGGTGCTTAATTTATATAGGAGTACCAGTACTTGAATACCTTGTAATCACCAAGTAAATAGGTTGCCAAAACACTATAACTTGCTAGCATGTTCGGAAGTGTACATCTGTAGATATAGTTAAACCACTTATAAGCATTTCGAAATTTGACCTTAAATCGACTTTAATTTAGCCGAAGAATTCAGTGGCATTTCCAGTTTTACTATCAACTAGTTCAACGGATATACTTGGGGTTATGAGGCACTATTTCATACTCACTTTTTAAAAAATAGTTTAAGAGGGGATTCGCTCTCTTGTCCATATAATCAAACTTTTATTACTAATTACAAGCATATATTCGTATGAGACCATTGCTAAACATACCTTACCATGCGACTGAGAAACGTTCTATAAAATTCCTTGGACCACTTCACTAAAGACGTTGCAAAACAATGCGAAAGATAATTGTTAGGATGCCAATAAGATGGAGAATTAGAAAGTTGATGAGAAATTTATGGTATCACTTGGTGTGTCAGCATTACTCACGAATGTACCCTTAGTGGGAACAGGAGATTATAAATCCATAGGATAACTGATAGTACTGAATATATTGTATGATACAGATATATATACGGATATATCTAGAACGTACTCTAGTAGCTACGAACAAGCCAGTGATCGTAGATAGAAGATTGTGAACGCACATGAAGGCAGTATATTAGAATTACAATAAAGCACACAATTATGAACAAATCAGTTATCATTTTATATATAAAAAAATCACATTTACAATAGCTTAAGTAGAATTCTAAACTATTGTACTTCACTTAACAAGGGGTTCGAATATTTATTGAATATATACCATACTTCGTATTGGGTGAGGCTACTGCATTATCTGGGATAGATTATTTTTATTATAAGCAAATAGGATTGGAACGAAATTAGCTGGATCCTCAAAACCCATTTGATTAGTGTGGCTGTTATGTAAATTTGGACAATCCCTATTCACTGTGCGAGTGATGAATTTGGCAATATTCTTTAGTAAACGTCTCAAGGATAGTCGAAAAGTATTTTTTGATAGCAACTTGTAAGCACTCCATGTTCGAACAAACATATCTTTCATCAAGCGACTTTGCCGGTTTCATCAGTACGAGAAGGTATAACACACATTTATGAGCTGGAAAAGTTCATTCATTCGGCTTTTCAGTTCGTTGAGCTTTGTTGCACGAATAGAACCGGCCGAAATTTTCAGGGATTAGACGAAATTTTTTATTTAAACATAAAAATAGAGATGTCTCGAAGTGAACAAATCTTTGCACTTCCACTAATCAAGTTTCTGGGTAACTTATCTGAAATGTTTTCAGCCAATAAAGTTTCACTTTAAGTATTCCTAAAATACGTAAGCCAAGTACAGACTCGTACTATAGGTTGTTACAGAGCTAGTCGGATTTCAGCGATCTCAACAGGAACTAGTCTTAGATAGGTGACCAATAAAGACCAGAGAGTGATCAACATATATAGACCATAATCACTGACTGAAATTTCACAAGTCATAAGTGAATAATTATCATGTTGATCTAATAAATACAACCACGGCAGATAGGAAGTTTACGTCCCGTAATACTTGACATAGAAATTTAATTATGTTCTGTCAAAAGATTTGAATCTATTAAATCATTTCCCTGAAATAGTGGATTCGATGCTACAAATACCGAAGATAAAATAAACGCATATCATTATTTTTGAATGTGAAACGAATTACTTAGTCGTAAATAAAAAACGATGTATTTATTCTTCGTTAATATCAAGATTAATAGTCAAATCTAAATAAAGAGGTTTATTATAACAGGTAGCGAAATGAGTACTGATGCGATAAATAAATCCATCTTGCCAGATTCGAAGAGTTTGGCATTACCAGATGGGTATGATTTCAGCGAGTCTACATTCTAATAATTTATCAAGCCCGTAGCCACATTTATGTACTGCTTTTCAATTCGTTGAATTAATACTATTATTTTTACGAGAACCAGGATTAGTATTATTTAAATGGGGATTTATACAACCTTGATAATAGTTAGTTATGGCAGCTGAGCAATATATTGAGAACTCTCAAATCCCACACAGAGTTCATTCATAGAATTATAATCAATAGGGACAGCTCTAACCTCCTAGAATGAGCATTTTGAAAAGTTTCAGCTCTCATCAAAGATTCGGTATATTAATTTCAGTGACTAAACGATCACAAAATTAAATATAAAGCAATATTTGCTGGTGATTTTTGAATTTCAAGAATGAAATCACAAACTTAGGTCGTTTCATGGAGATGTATTCATTTTCACTCTCCATTCACTGTTGCTGCTTTTTAGACGATCGAATAATGGTTATTCAAGATTTTCATACATTATTGCAATAGGTTTCTTTTGAAAAGTCAGGTTTTTTCAAAGATTATATGGACATTTATAGATGAGTGAAAGGAAATTGACTAACATTTTATCTTCCTTGAGATCTATTCTATACTATTTGAGTAGAGACGAAGCTCTTGAATGATACGTTGATGAATAATGGTTATTCATTGAAGTTCATAAACCGCTGGAAGGGTTGCAATATGATTAGATGTATGACACCTCTGGCACCCAAAAAGCTAATTTACATTATGTTACCATTTAGAGGCGACACAAAAGTAGTTGAAACGCCAGACTT
>OX104024.1:21796563-22096792 GCA_944470205.2 Schistosoma margrebowiei
TTCAGCGATCTCAACAGGAACTAGTCTTAGATAGGTGACCAATAAAGACCAGAAGTGATCAACATATATAGACCATAATCACTGACTGAAATTTCACAAGTCATAAGTGAATAATTATCATGTTGATCTAATAAATACAACCACGGCAGATAGGAAGTTTACGTCCCGTAATACTTGACATAGAAATTTAATTATGTTCTGTCAAAAGATTTGAATCTATTAAATCATTTCCCTGAAATAGTGGATTCGATGCTACAAATACCGAAGATAAATAAACGCATATCATTATTTTTGAATGTGAAACGAATTACTTAGTCGTAAATAAAAAACGATGTATTTATTCTTCGTTAATATCAAGATTAATAGTCAAATCTAAATAAAGAGGTTTATTATAACAGGTAGCGAAATGAGTACTGATGCGATAAATAAATCCATCTTGCCAGATTCGAAGAGTTTGGCATTACCAGATGGGTATGATTTCAGCGAGTCTACATTCTAATAATTTATCAAGCCCGTAGCCACATTTATGTACTGCTTTTCAATTCGTTGAATTAATACTATTATTTTTACGAGAACCAGGATTAGTATTATTTAAATGGGGATTTATACAACCTTGATAATAGTTAGTTATGGCAGCTGAGCAATATATTGAGAACTCTCAAATCCCACACAGAGTTCATTCATAGAATTATAATCAATAGGGACAGCTCTAACCTCCTAGAATGAGCATTTTGAAAAGTTTCAGCTCTCATCAAAGATTCGGTATATTAATTTCAGTGACTAAACGATCACAAAATTAAATATAAAGCAATATTTGCTGGTGATTTTTGAATTTCAAGAATGAAATCACAAACTTAGGTCGTTTCATGGAGATGTATTCATTTTCACTCTCCATTCACTGTTGCTGCTTTTTAGACGATCGAATAATGGTTATTCAAGATTTTCATACATTATTGCAATAGGTTTCTTTTGAAAAGTCAGGTTTTTTCAAAGATTATATGGACATTTATAGATGAGTGAAAGGAAATTGACTAACATTTTATCTTCCTTGAGATCTATTCTATACTATTTGAGTAGAGACGAAGCTCTTGAATGATACGTTGATGAATAATGGTTATTCATTGAAGTTCATAAACCGCTGGAAGGGTTGCAATATGATTAGATGTATGACACCTCTGGCACCCAAAAAGCTAATTTACATTATGTTACCATTTAGAGGCGACACAAATAGTCTCATGTTGAAACGCAGACTTAAATTAGCTATCAACCGAATATTTTATGCACCCCAACCTGTCATTATTGAAAAGACAAAGTCTGTCTCACCAAAAGTCCAAACAACACGTAAGCGATTGTGTCACATCCTATTGTGTCTATCAATTTACACGTATGTGCGGAACGCGTATATGGGGAGGAGCAATCGTGATGTGCAATCAAGGGTGGGTGAACAAATACCAAAATGGCTGCACAGACAAATGAATTACAATGGTCAAATAAGATCACTGGATAGATAGATATCATCCTCTATTGCAAAACATTTGATTGAGACTGGTCATAAGTTTGACATCAAATCAGCATTTGTAGTGTTATACAAAAGCCTTAGAGGACATAAACTAGGGTTTAGTAAAGCCTCGGCTATACGGAAACTCAAACCCTCTTCATGCGTTCAAAAACAATTTGTCCTTAACCTTAACCCACTCTGGTAATACTGATTTATTATCCAGAGTGGTGATCACATTGATTTTGTGTAATTTATTATTTTTTTATTTTGTTACAGTTTACCTTTATTCTGTCTAGTTGACCTTTTAATTTTCATATAAAAATGTCTTAACAAGTATATGTGTGATCAGGTTGTTCGAAATGTATTGCACAAATATATCACATAATTCTGATAAACTTCGTCTTTTCATTGCATTATCGTAGTTAACTTAGTTATTCTAGAGCATCTGATCAATGTTAGGAGAATAGGAGTAATTAGGAACCACTCAATTCTTGGTGTAACTTACAATTTTATTCACTTTATTGCCTTTTTATTTTATTCTAGGAAATGTGAAAAACAAATGTATTCACCCTATTTTAAACGTAGTCAGTTAGTCGACCAAAACCGTAAGCTCAATGTATGTGTTTAAATAACGACCTAAATAATAATATCAACGAGAATGCAAATAATGTTTGTGACTGTAGAAAAAAAGGCTTCAAGTAGCTACTAGCGAATCTGGCTAGGTAGATAAGTAACATCTCGTTCTGTAAAAAATGAAAGTGTACTTCAGTATCCAATTCATACAAACTTTACTTATTTATTTGAACACATAAATATTGGTTCAAAAGGGCACCGAATACATATGAACCACACAAGTCACCTGATTATTGTATAGGCTGTGATACTGCCCGGGTGACCAGACTGAAGCAGGTGATTTCCTTAGGAGCCTTTGACCTAGAGGTTCAATCTACAAGGTAGTGGAGCAACGTTAGGATACGCGATCTCATGATAGCCGGTGACGAACAATAGGTTCGTACGCCATTTTTCTTTCAGGACTCTGGAGTTCATGTGCTCCATTGGTTTGAAATCACGGTTTTCCAACTCCCCTAGGTGAACCTTCTATGTTCATGTTCGGATGGTATATTCCCAAAATTCATATTTGTAATTTTATCATATCGATTAAATATTTGAATGCCTGTCGATTGATGAACTTAATGAGTCATGTTTAAAAAACATTTTACTATGACAATATATATATATATATATACGTTTTAAATTGTGTTTGAGTGCTTGCTCGCTCGTTTTCTGGCTGTTTGCAGAATATATTTTTCATACCAAGCCTGGAATTCTCCTTCTAGATAGCGGGGCTGGGACGCGTCAATAGTTAGATCACTGGTCTTTGGTCACTGAGTATTGTTCTCGTTCGCAGTTAAGTGAACTCGTGAAGCTTCAAACTTAACAATTTGGCGACGGTGATTTCGGAAACATGGATCCTTCTAAACTTGAATTATTACTCGAGCAGCAGATGAAACTTATCCAGATGTTAGCAGATGTAAAGCTTACGTCTAATACCCAACCAAGCAGTTCTAATCCTACTACCACTGCACCATCAGTTGATGGTATCGCTAACATTATCTCCGAGTTTCATTACGATCCAGAATCCAATGTCACGTTTGATATGTGGTTTCGACGTTACGAAGACTTATTCAAATTTGACATTGCCAACCAGGATGATGCTTGGAAGGTCCGCTTGCTGCTTCGAAAGTTGGGTCCTAGTGAACTAGACAGGTATTGCAACCTAATCCTGCCTCTAAACCCACGCGATCGTTCATTCTCGGACACTATCCAGTCATTGAGCCAATAATTCGGAGACAACTCCTCACTATTCAATGCGCGCTATCGATGTTTGAAGCTCACTATGAACGAAGATGATGATTTTCTGACACATGTGGGTATCGTCAACCGAGAATGTGAACGCTTCCGGTTGAAGTCGCTTACTGAAGACCAATTTAAAGCACTCATTCTCATCTACAGCCTTCAGTCGCAGAAGTTCAGTGACATTAGAACACGTTTGTTAAGTCGATTGGACCAAGACCCAAAACTAACCCTTAATGATATTGCAAACGAATATCAACGTCTAATCAATCTACAGCGTGACATTACGATGGTCCAGTGTGGTGGTTCAAATCGTTCATGTAGACCAACAACCACGCAACTCGCATAAATCTGCCCCAGCGACATCTATTTCAGGTCGACAGACAAAAACAAATCCTCCTGCTCCATGCTGACACTGCGGTGCATGGCATTTTGTTCGATACTGTTCATATAAGCAACATCGGTGCAGGAAATGTAATGCGGTGGGTCATAAAGATGGTTTTTGTCAAAAAAGAAGCCGAGCAGCTCCAGAGGTATCAGAAAACCTACGCCTAGATCCAACACGAATTCGTTGAGTCTAATAGCAAGTTTTGAGAACTCAACCCCAGTTGAGAGGAAATTTATTACCCTTAATATTAATGGGCACCCTCTTAGATTGCAAATAGACACTGCATCTGATGTAACAATTGTCTCACGAAAATATTGGATCAGAATGGACAGACCACGCCTGGTGCCGACAACACAAAAACCGCGAACCGCATGTGGTAATTACTTACGTTTGTTGGGACAACTAGATTGTAAAGTGTCTTTTCATGATTCGACGTTTACCGAGTTATGTTACATCACACCAGCTGATCTTAATCTACTTGGGTTAGACTGGTTTGACCGGCTACATTTAGCTGACGTTCCGTTAAGCACCGTATGCCATCTGGTGAAACAACCTCATGAACATGAAGCATATTCGAAAGAACTAATGACGGAGTTTTCAACCATTTTTCAGCCTGTATTGGATCAGTGCACTGCTATGAAAGCAACACTTCGGTTGAAACCTGGAGCTAAACCTGTCTTCCGTCCGAAGAGACCAGTGCCGTACGCAGCATTATCGAAAGTTGATGGAGAACTTAACCACCTTCAACTACAGGGAGTTATTACACTTGTTTCTTATTCTGCCTGGGCAGTACCCATTGTGGTTATTAAGAAGGCTAATGGCACAACTTGTGAAACTTCAAACCTAACAGTTCATCGACCTGGTTACAGCACCAGGAATTCGTTTCTCGTCCTCTCAACTTCGTAAACACCGCCGCCACGAGAAAGCAGTGAGTAAAACTTCCTTGGAAGTGGCTGTATATGCGTGGCTATTTGAGAGAATTTCGAGAGGGAGAGCGGACTCTCCCCATCTCAGCCGAAACAGGACATTTGGAAGCGATTCATAATAATCACAATTAATATATAATCAGTGAAAACTACTGAAAATCTGTGACTTGTAGATAGAGCTTTGAAAATATATAAATATACAAATGCATATAACTTAGTATTAGGAATCACATGTTGCAGTCATAACTGGATAGTTTTCGATGAAAACATTATTAGCATCTAGATTGGAAAGTATGTAAACTGTCTGAAATGTCAACACGGATCACGTGACTCGTAATGAAGTGAAATACTTTAATGCGACAGCAACGAACGCACAAATGTGAAAAAATGTCTACTAGCAGTCATAATATTTACTAAATTGGAATGTATTAAATCAAATTAAGTACAGTTACGAAAAACAATATGAAATCAGTGAAAGTAAATGTAAAATTAAGGAGACAAAACACTATATATTCATGCATACTTACAAGAAGGTTTATCCTAAATATATACAAATTCATCGAATCAAGAAATTACACAGCGATATCTTGAAAAATATGCAATCGAAAAATAGAAGTGCATGAGAACAGTGTTCGAGGATAACACGAATATGACTGAAAAATCTGTCCAACGAATTAAACAATGATGTAAGTTTAGTGCAAACCACATTGTTTGCATAATACACATAAGGAAGGATAAAGTACTTCAATCCACTCATCCTCAGCTTCATTCCAGTCAAAATCTAATCCGTACGTTCTAATGATCTCCACATAGAATGGTGTATCTTTCAGACAGATCGGTAATGGCACGGACAAACAAGATCTGTGACATTTTTCATAGAAAGGAGTAAAAAAATTACGTTGGGGTTTATCGTATGGGTAATTAATTTGTACAAGTTTTCAAATCGAGAGACGAAAATGCTTTAATTATTTCCATTTGCATAAGTGAAAACATATCTCTATAACTGATTGTAGAATTATCAAACGATTTAGTTGAAACTCTTTTATACTAGCAACGGTGTACGAACTGAGTCAGACCTACAACGCCGGACAATCTTTGTAGAACAGCGTCTAAACTATAATTTAAGCCTGTTGAGAATATGCGATCTCCAACTTAAACTTATAAGAAGTAAATCAATATCAATTAGGTTACAATTCTACTTCAGCAAACCATTGTTCAGACTGCTGAAGATATTTTACGGGATTTCAGTATATTTTAACAATGATTTTTATTTTCATATAGTCTAATTATTTCCCATTGAAAAACAACTGACAAACTTAATGTTTTTTTAAATGATTACACTGCACTAACATCAAAAAGCTTAATCTCCAAAACTGTTGTGTTTACTCTATTTAGCGGGCAGAAAAATTGGGAGGATAAAGAAGTTTCTTTAACAATATTTAGGTCGGAGTAGCGCAAATTATTGACACAGTGAACAAACGTATTAAGACCACACTTGTAAAGCATCTTATTGGATTCTGATGCCTAAGTCCCAGTCAGATACACTAGATTCAACAGGATTCTGAAGGACTATATAGGACTGATAAGAATCCCAACTTGAATAATCGAATGTTCGGAAAACTGTCACACCTGTTAAAAAATATAACGATTCATCCTGTTTGTTAAATTTTATTATATATGTAAAAATGGAGTCTATTAACACCGATTTATAATTCTTAAACCCGAATTCTCAAAAGAACAGCCTTTTCGTTATAAACCTAGACAATGCAGTTCGAATACCGGATCCCAAACCAAGGGTGCACATGGGCTCCAGTATCCTGAGTGAACAAATGGCGTATGAACCAATTGTTGATCACCGGCTACCAAGGGATTGCATTTCCTTACGATGCTCCACTGCATTGTGGGTTAGAATTTTAGGTCAATGTCTCGGGGCGTGGCTCCCTAAGAAAGCCACCTGCTTCAGTCAGGGGGCCCGGGCAGTATCACAACCCTCACATAAGTAAAATGAAATTGACGATATTTGCTGAAAACTATTCACGCTTCGATTAATAACCAAACAATTCACATTGTTATTATTTACTACGTCATTTATTCACTCTCTTTCATTCCCACTTTATATATCCTTATTTTTCGACTTATGCAGCAGCTCGCTTATGGTGGAAACTCGGTTCTATCTAAACGTTCTCGAGTCACTGCCTGGTTGAAATTTGTATGCTACCACCAAATACGAATACTGAAACGGTCTTTCTGAAACCACGTGCACCATCCTAACTGGCTGCCTTCAACGTTCGCACACTTATGCAGGTCGAACAACAGATAGGGTTGGCAGTTCAAATGGCCTGCTGCTCCGGCAACATCGGTCAGACTGTCCTGCACTCCATGGCCGGTGACGATTGATCCACCAAATGAGGCGAAAGTTCGCAAGGAACTCCAACTCTTGAAGCGCTACAAATCACCTGGCCCAGATGACTTACCTCCGGCTCTTTTTAAAGATAGTGGTGACTTTCTAGGGAACTGACGACGTTGTTTACAAAGATGTGGGAGCTAGCTAGTGTACAAACGTCATCTAATGAGTCGATAGTTGTCCCTATCTTTAAAAAGGGTTCACGTCGTTCCTGTAACAACTATCGGGGGATAAGTCTACTTCCGATTGCGTCCAAGCTATTGGCTTCCGTCATACTTCGTAGGCTGTTCAAAACACGAGAAAGATTGACTCGCGAGGAGCAGACTGGGTTTCGTTCTGGTCGAGGATGTATTGATCATATCTTCACCCTCCGCCAAATGTTAGAACATTGCCATACTTATCAAAGGCCAACAATCGTAGTGTTTCTTGACATCAGGGCTGCCTTCGATTCGTTGGACAGGACTGTTCTCTGGGATTGTCTATTGAAGAAGGGTGTGCCTGAGAAGTATATTAACATCCTAAAAGCCCTATATACAAACAGCTCAGGTAGAGTGAGGGCATACAACCAACTCTCTCCATTGTATCTTCTCTAAAATTCGTGACTCCTTAACCATGAAGCATCAACTTGTGGGTCTAATTGATGAAGATTTAGCAATGTATGTTTTTGAACAAATCGGCTGATATTATATAATGTCAACCCATTCTCCGGGTACTTAGGTATGAACCACACTCTAAATGTGAGGGCTGATAATACTACTGGCCGCCAGAGCTTAAATAGGTCAGAAACGTTCTGTAATAGTTTAACAGTGTCATCGTTAGAACTTCCATCTATCGTTGTAAAACTGTAATTACTAGCTAGAACGGTCTTGCCCAAATATTACTAATGTATATGAGACAATGATGGTATATCAAGGAAGCTAGAATCCGACATGTTACCGTAAACTGGATACATGTCTTTAAGGTGAAAACATCAGACAAAAACCCATAGGGCCACGGATTTGTTTATTAATTTATTCTCATTTCAGATGGCAAAAGCCACCAAACTGGCGATCGACAGATCGGAAACACTTATTTTATTTGTTCCAGCGTGTTATACAGCCATAACTGGGTGCCAGGTTTACACTCTTTGGGGATATCATCGAAAGAAATATTCACAAGCGTAGAGTTTGCTAAAGTTTGGGGAGTAAAATTGTATTTGATGGTCTTTATTCATTAAGCTCAGTAGATTTGGAATTTTAATCATCCGTTCTCTCTGAAGATCTTGCAAAGATTCTTTAATGACATGAAAGAAAAATTGAATAGCCGTTATTCCAGAAGGAAAAGACATGTACGTAACAACCTGCGAATCTGACTGCTATCAGAATTTTCTAACAGAAGCGATTTGTTTTATCATACACAACAGTAAGTCTCATTCAATGTTTGTACGTATTATCGGTAAATAATTTAAGGGGAACCCAGGACTAACTAATAATTCTTATTCCATTTTAGGATTCAATCTATGACTGTGATACTTTATGGAGACAACAACAACTAAAATTCTGGTAATGTCAATAATTTTGTAAGTCGTGGTTTAAATTTTCGAAATTAAGTGACTTATTACACACAAATCAACCTCCTAAATTAGTTGAACTGCTTGGAAGTTGACCTTCGTATGAAAGTATTAGCGAACGCAGATACTTAGGATAAAAGTGGGCTACTTTTGCTGAGATCAAAATTCCGAAACAATGCTCACCAAGAGAGAGATTTAAGAAAGCATTCACAATCTCCCTGTGGCAGACGAAAGAGGCAACATTCTGATGCATCTCCGCCAAGAATTCCGTCAAATTTCTTCAAAGAATGCCCGCCTCGATTTCACCATTGTTGTTCGCCTGACTTGATTTTAGGCAGTAAGCGCATCCAAAAGTGAGTAGACGTGCAAAAACAGATGTCATAAAACGCCAGTTAAGTCACTTTGTTTTCTGTCCATAAATCAAAAATATCGTATGATTCATCGTTCAACAAGCAACAAATGATGGTGTTCATCCAACCAAATACTTATGAAAATTTTGAGCGAGACTATAATTTATGGACGAACCAATCAGATTTAGGATAACAGGTCCTGGATTTGAGCGCGAAATTCACTCACTTATTTGTCTAAATAGCGTTTTGGCATTTTGGATAATGTCAGTTCGTGATGAAAACCATAAATCTAAACCCTAACCCTTACCATCAACTGTAAATCATAATCCTTATTCTCCATACTTCTTTATAAACCTCATTCAGCCCCAGTAAGCAGGCGGACATTCTCAAGGTCACTTTAGCGTCGCTCAAAGGTCGTCCATAAATTATGGTCTCATCACTTTTAGATATAATCACTGACTAGATGCAATGACGTATATTGTGGAGAACAATGTGTAAGACCAAGATGAACAAAAGAGCACGAATCATTAAACCAAAATCTAAGGTTTTGAACTATTCTACACCCAACAATGCACAAACTAAATCATAAATAGCGTAATCACTGAAAAAAAATCTAACAATTTTCACAGGTTTGCAAGGGAGATACGATAAAAGGTCCTTATAATAATTACTTTAATGAATAGCACGGACTATTTTGTAGTGATTACTTATTTTATTGCGCTAAAATCACTGAAGATGTGGTAACCAACTCCGAACTACCTTGAAGAGATTTTCAAAACTGCCGGAACCGGTACCATAGAAACCGAAATTCAATGAACAACATGCTTGTAAGAGACGAATATGAATCGAATAGTTACTTTGTACTTCCACTTCAATGTTAAGAAGTGGTTTCAGATATTTGATGGCATCTAGTGAAGATATTTTATCCACCCAGCTGCATTAGCCGTATTTCACTTGACAGTTTTTCGGAGGTCGGTATATTTTGAGGGTAGGTGAGAATTTGCGTCCCAGAAATGGTGAGATCATTTTTACTGGCACCTTTCACACCACAGGCTGACCGTTTGGTTGGTCGCAACAAAGTTTTGTGATCAAAACGGGAATAATGAACAGACGCAAATAGAAGATAAAACTTACAAAACAAATAAATAGATAGATGAAGACAAGTGAATAATTTGCAATAATGATTTGTCAAATCAGGGAAAATGCTTGGGTGAGGAGGCGACAGGGGGTGTAAAGGGTATAAGACCAGTAAGTGTAATAGCGTATTGCCTTAGAGGTACATTTAAGTTTTGTCTTTGCATGTAACACGTATCAATGTACGTGTGCGTCTATGTATGTCTGTATGTGTAAGTCTGTATGTATATATGCACATGTATATGAATGAACGTGTTTGTTTATGTACATATTAATTTAGTTGTGTATGTAGGCATGTATGTACATATGTGTGAAGGTACGAATGGATGGATTAATTGGCCTCGGGGGGTGCGGTAACCTGGACTACTCAGGATGTTCTATACCATGAGCCCATCCTTCTTCATCCTTTTATAGCTGAGGCGAAACAGCCATACCCAATGAAATTGATCCCCATACGATTTGCCTTTCGATTATGTAAATTCATTTGTCTCACGCCTCTACTCTCGTTTCAAGAGATACCAAACTTTCTTAAGGAGAAAACTTCAATAATGTTATAGGCTCAAGGGTTTGGCCGGGCGTAAATCTCGAGTAATATCAAAAACGGGTCACATGTCAACATGCTCAGCTGTCTTCGAAAGAAGTGGGTCATGATGTAGGAGTTATTTGTGTCTCCCGGATATTTATCGCTCGTTATCGCGTCTAATGTCAGCAATACACTTGGGCCAAACTGTGTTGAACTGCTGGAGAGGTGATAGTAAATGTAGGTGGGCAATCTGTCTCTCCACGTGAGCACTGAAGAAATGTCGTTGACATACATGAAGGATGAAAAACGGCGTAATGATGGCTCAAGATACCTAAGACACTGTCTTTCTCTAGCCTCAGAGCCTTCTACTCCCGTTCATAACCTTGTGTTGTGCGACTAATATTTCAACCAAGAAAATGGCGGTTCTGTGTAAACCACTTATCAGTGATCATTCTGTTTAACGTTGTTATATCAGCGATGGTCGCGTTGAAAATGCTCAGAGTTGTACGCCCTCCCTCCAGATTCTCGGAATTAAACATCTTTGCCAAACATTGTGTGGTTGCAATGCGATGGTCCAATGACATTTAGTAAAATCCAAGTAAACTTTATAGAATTAATGAAGTTTTATTAAATTTTTGCCAATTTGTAACGCCAACTGTACACCACGAGAAATCAGTGGATGTTTATAATATGAACGTACAATTGGGAACGAGGTTTCGATAGAAATATTGCAATCTATGCCAACCTTTTGGTTCCTTCAACGAAGCAGTAACCACTTGTTGTTTGACTCCTTTGGCTTCCTCTTAAAGTTACATGATCTTAAGAAGGTTTGCGCTTGTTGCTCGGTTTTTCTGTACCGTTACAGATATTAGATATTAACTAATTGGCTGTAGTCTATAGACTGGAATGCACTAATAATGTCAGCCTGGTAGGTATTTGTGGATTTTTATTTCTTGTGATTTCAGTATATGTCTCGGAGAAGTCAGGATTCTGGATACTAGCACCTACACATTACAAGGATGGAGATTGGTTGTTGAAATGTTGATATAATAAAGTCGTTCTTTGAGTGCTAAGAATAATGAATTTTTCAAAGCTAAATAATCGATTCAATTAATTGGTAGTGCGTGTGCGAATGGAATCAAATAAATCTAAGTGAAAACGGAGATGATAATAAGGGGGATGAGAAGTGCTTATTGACATGCGGTAACGATAAAGGTGTTAAATTTTATGACTTGCAACAGAGTCAGCTTGTCGGAGATGGGTATGGCAATCCGTGGTTTAGTACGTGTTTGTTAAATTTCCTCTGACAACTGTCTACTGATGAGGATGTGGTCACTTGGACTGCAAGAGCATTAAAAATGTGGGCAACTTCCAGTGAGAAAAAATGAGATCATACTCAGGTGTTCGCTTTTAGATGTGCAATTTTGATGCTGGAATTTACACTAATCAGCTTATTGCTGAAAGCCACACATGGTCTTCACTTAAACGAATCCACATCAGTGGTTGTAGTATGTTTTTGATCAGATAACTTAACAGAACTGTTTGTGAGCAAGGTTATAATTTCAAACACACAAATCTTTCAATAATTATAGTATGATAACAGAAAATATAATCTATGTTCGAAATAAAAATGTTGACATACACTTGATCTGTAATGTTTCGACATTACCACGATATCTTCAGTTAAACGTTCACCACTGTCTTAGTCAGTCAGCTACAGCGTAGGGCCAGGCACATATATGCATCGGTTCAAGTTGTCATAACTCATTAGGACAACAACATGAAGAACACCAAATTCATAGGAGCAGTTATTTCAACGGAAGTAATGTATAACAGAAATATCGCACACAAGGATATAATACAGGAAAAAATTAGTTCGTAGAAAGAAAAACACGAAGCAATTTTAATCTCTTAGTTTAAGGGAAGACAAAGAGTGTAAACACCAACGCCATTGTGAAAGATTCTCAGTCATGTCACCCAGGGTCTCCAACCATTGGTTATGATAGTCACTCAGACTCCAACCAAGTAGTCTGCATCTACCAACATGGCTCAGGCTAGAAGTTAGTGACTCTATGAACTGATGCTACGTTTTGGTTCGGCCGCCTCTCAGGACGAATCAGACTTCCAAGATAAGTGAAGTTGTCAACGCGTTCGATTACTTAACTCTCTATCCTGAGTTCAGGTGTTGACGCAGGCCAGTCCTGAAGCAACAATTTCCATTTAGAAGGGAAGAAATGCATCCCAAACATCCTGGTATTGTTGCTCAGTGTTACCAAAACACTCTGCATTTTACCGGTGTCCTCACCGACCATATCATCTGTGTATTCTAAATCAATAGGTGAACCTCCTAGTAGCAGATAAATTACCGGAAATTCAGTCGATGAAAACGTTATTTCTAGCAGTAGGTTTATGATGAAATTGAACTAAATGGACATAGTGGACAGCCTTGCCGGGCACCACTTGTGGTTGCAAAATCAGATGACAGTTCGCCATAAGCTCTAACTCGACTGATAGTGTTCGAGTAAAGAGCCCTTACAAGGTTTATATACTTCTGAGGTACACCTTTCAATGACAGACACTGCCACAGAACCACTCGGTCTCCAGAGTCAAATGCTGCTTACAAGTCAAGAACAACTATCATTGTCGGACGCCAATAAGCATGCCTGTGTTCTGAAACCTGAAGAATGATGAATATGTGGTCGATACAACAACGACCAGGTCTGAAGCCAGCCTGATTTTCTCGTGTTTGCATTTTTTTATTTATTTATTTATTTCAACACATAGATAATGGTACAAAGAGGCACCAAATACATATGCGCCACACAAATCTCATTCGATATGTGTGAGGGCTGTGATACTGCCCGGGTGCCCAAACCGAAGCAGGTGGTTTTCTTAGGGGGCCACACCCCGAGCCTTCGACCTGAAGGTCTGATCCACAAGGCAGTGGAGCATCGTGAGGAGATGCAGTCCCATGGAAGCCGGTGACCAACAATTGGTTCATTCGCCATTTGTTCCCGCAGGATACTGGAGCCCATGTGCACCATTGGTTTGGAATCCGGTTAAAGCGCCGGACATTCGCTTTTCGTCCTCTCATTTTCGTAAACAACACCCCCGCCACGAGAAGGCAGTGAGTAGGACTTCCCTGGCAGAGGCTATATACGCGTGGCCGTGTGAGAGTATTTCGAGAGGGAGAGCGGACTCTCCCCACTCTCGGCCGTACCAGGGCATTTTACAATAGTATTAGATCGCATATACGTTATTACATCAAACATGAAACCCAAAAATGTTCAACAAATCGATATACTCTAATTATCACTCGGAAAATGGTTGGTAATTTAACGAAGTCATGAGGTCATTCTGAAATTTTAACCTTTTATTGTCTGCGTTGTGACTTACTTCCATGACACCACGTAAGGAAGTTCATATATCTGTTCGGAACTATTATTCATGACAGCACACAAGACCAAGTTGGTTACATTCAAATTCTTCTCACAGCTCTTAATCCTACTCTTATTTCCCGAACTAACCCTTCTCACATCCCTTTATCACCTCGTACAGCTAGGGCAAACGATTCGAGTACATGGAACGTTATTCCTGGTCTCCTGAAACCACGCTCTAAACTTCATGTTGGAGCTTATAACGTCCAAACACTGCGCCAAATAGAACAACAAGCTTCCCTAGCTAGGACTTTAGAATCTCGCGCCAATGATGTGCGCTGCGTTTCCGAAACGCGCATACAGGATCCGAGTAGCGTCATATCTTCGACATCACCATGCCAAAATAAAGAAGCAACTCGATTCACACTTCGTGTATGTGAAAGACCACATGCTGCTTCTCGTGAACTCGCCGGCGTAGGTATAGCATTGAGTCCTAGGGCAGAACAAGCTCTCTTTGACTGAGTCCCAATAGACAGTCGTCTGTGTGCTGTCCGACTAAACGGAACAGTAAGGATCCGAAAAGATATGGTGTCGTGGCTCAAAGAACAAATAATGGCGACCGTCTGTTGCAGCTATGCTCGGATAACCGCCTCTTTCTTGCAAATACTAACTTTAAGCATAAGGAAAAACATCTTTTAACATGGCGACACCCTAATTCGTTCCTACGTTGGACCCAAATAGATCACATCGCTATCAGCCACTGATGGAGGAGCTCGATAGAAGACTGTCGCTCATTCTGGAGTACATGTTTAGATTCAGATCATGCTTTAGTACGAGCGCGTATTTGTCTGCGTCTTGCTGGACGTAGGAAACATGCTGCAAGTAAACCTCTTAGGGTCCTACTTAATGATAGTCAAGCTAAGAGCATATTTCAGGAACAACTAGGAAAACAGTTAGGCAGCCATGTATGTAATGCCCACCCCGAAGCAGCATGGAATGATATCCGAAAAGCGGTGGAAACAGCAGTGATATCTGCTAGTACGGTAAACCGTAAGGTTAGAGAGCAACACTGGATCTCAGCAACATCTACCGCACTGATAGATGCTCGGAAACTCATTCCATCTGGATCTGAACATAATGAAGAGCGGAGTCAGCTTAAGCGCAAGCTGACAAGAAGTCTATGCAATGATCGTGAACAGTGGTGGGTAGCGAAAGCAAGAGAGATGGAAAAGGCAGCGGCAATAGGTAATAGCAGACAATTTTTTCAGACTTGTTAAGGAAACCGGTATTAGGAAACCGACTGTTAGCGAAACACTCTCAGAGAAAGATGGACATATTATACATTCTCAATCTAGGAGATTGGATCGATGGGCAGAACACTTCAGGGATCAGTTCAACTGGCCTTCAGCCACACTTCTGTTTCCGACGATCTCCAGTCAACATGAATGGCAAGTTAATGTAGGTCCTCCGTCTCTTTAAGAAGTTGAAAAAGCCATAGGAAATCTGAAACGAAGGAGAGCAGCAGGACCTGACAGGTTTACTCCTGAGATTTTTAAGGATGGTGGTCCAGTATTAACATTGAGATTAACTGAGGTCTTAGGTAGAATTTGGGAACTGGACGTAATCCCATCTGACTGGTCTCAATCACTCATTGTACCAGTTTTTAAGGACAAAAGTCCTCTTGTGACAATCACAGAGGAATCAGTTTGACTAATATAGTGTCTAAAATATTAGCTTCAATAATACTTTGACGCCTAACTAAAGCTCGTGAAGAGCAGACTAGAGGAAACCAGGCTGGTTTTCGACCTGGACGTGGTCGTATAGACCAGATATTCACACCATGTCAGGTTCTAGAACACAGACACATATTCAGACGCCCACAATGGTAGTATTTCTCGACCTTAAAGCAGCATTCGACTCTGTTAATCGTGAGGTTCTATGGCAGTGTTTGTCACTGAAAGGAGTACCAAAGAAGTACATTAACCTTATAAAGGCTCTCTACTCGAACACAACTGGTCGAGTGAGAGCTTATGGCGAAATGTCATCAGAACTGATTACCTCAAGTGGTGTTCGTCAGGGCTGTCCACTCTCCCCATTCTTGTTCAACTTTGTCGTTGACGTACTTTTAGAGATAACACTTTCCTCATCTAAATTTCCAGGAGTTGAACTTCTACCGGGAGGTTCACTTGTTGACTTGGAATATGCCTATGACATAGTTTTATTTGGTGAAGACGCTGGCAAAATGCAGAGTCTTCTGATCACTCTAAGCAACAATGCAAGGATGTTTGGGATGCGATTTCCCCTCCCCTCGAAATGCAAAATGTTGCTTCAGGATTGGGTTGCATCGACACCCGAACTAATGATAGGGAGTGAAGTAATTCAGCGTGTCGATAACTTCACTTATCTCGAGAGTTTCATCAGCCCTTGTGGTCTGGTGTGTGTCGAAATCTCAGAACGGATACAGAATGATCGACTAGCTTTTGCCAACTTGCGTCATTTATGGCGTAGGCGAGATATCCGTCTATCAGCCAAAGAACGTGTGTACTGCGCAGCAGTTCGTTCCGTCCTACTTTATGGCAGTGAAACATGGCCGGTAAGAGTAGAGGATATTCGTAGGTTACTAGTATTCGATCATAGATGTCTTCGAAACATTTCTCGTATATCCTGGGACCATCGAGTAAGTAACGCATTTGTTAGGAAACGGGTACTAGGTAAGGATGGCAAATCAATTGATGAAGTAGTGAAAGTTGATCAGTTGAGATGGCTGGGACACCTGTTACGTATGCCCAAACACCGACTGCCTCGACGTGCGATGTTCAGTGGTATAGGAGTAGGTTGGAAGAAAGCTAGGGGCGTCCAGACCAAAACATGGCACAAGTCCATGAAGTCACTGAAAAGTGGACTTAGTCATGTTGATAGGTGTAGACTACCTGGTTGGGGACCGCGAGATGATAGCAACCGGTGGTTAGAGAACTTGAATGACATGGCTCAAAATCGTTTACAATGGCTCAGGTGCATCCATTCTTTGTGTTCTCCAAAATTTTAATCCCCTGAATCCTTCTTTTCTTTTTTTTCTCCTTCCAGATTCATTTCACTGGATTATACTCTTTAAATAACTTCTTCAAACCCTATGTTTTCCGATTACTGCTTATAGTCTTACCGCCTCTACCACTACGGGATTTGAATCGACAACTGCATCTCTGTGCTAATGCGGTATGGCAACTCGAACTGGTGTACGTACGTACGTACGAGGTTCTACGTTGTTACTGACTGACTGACTGCCTGATGGATAAAATCTAACGGTGACTACTTCATTATACGGATCAAAGTAGGTGGAGTACATAAGAGTTCACAAACCAAAAGTTATGGGTTGAGTGCATAAACAATTACATCACATGTCAAATAATTAAACAATAAATGATAAGTGGAACAAGTAACCAAAGCTATTTAGCATGATATGTGAAAATATCTGCTACACTTGTTAAGCGCAACAAAATCCATAAAAAAGTTCGGTTGCCTGCGTGTTATTACAAAAATATATTGCTTACCGATGACATGATTTATTACATCGATTACAAAACGCCATTTTCATATGATATGGGCGTGTAGGCCCCTCATTGCAAACGACACAATAACTCGGAATGTGAGTTTCACATACCTATAAGGCGTAGAATAATTTGGTTAGATCCAAATACAATAGTTACACAAAAGGTACAATAGCTAAAATTTAATGGCCTCCATATATATGTAAGTTCATACAAAACTAGGATTCAATGGGTTAAAATTATATTATTTATGAACACATTAATTGACACAATCTTACCTGACATTGCTCAATGTGTTCGTTTACTTTAGATAAGAAATTTGTCAATTGTACAATCAGTTTCCCATTCAATACTTGACTTATTAAATCCATGGTGAATGTATACGGTTGCTCAAGAAACCATTCAAGACCATATTTCTTAGAAGTTTGCGAATAATTTAGAAAATGGTAAGAAAGTTAGTTAACACGAAAAGACTAAATGTAATTAAACTTATGCTGCAGTTGCTGTCTTGACGTGGTGGTCAAGTTTGCCTATCGTAACGACTGAACCGAGCTAAGCTGGCTGCAACACATGTTTCTTGGGGACCAAAAGAAACAAGATTCGAGAACGAATTCGTCCTGTTTACTGTACTGGGGTGTAACAGTAGTAAAGTGTTTCTTTAGAGTAACCAGTGTCTATAAGGATGCTGCCTTCTCATAACAAAATAAAGTTTTATAACAGGTCACTCTAAATCGTCACACCTCACCTCAACCCAAGGATAGGTGTCTCCGCTGGTGAGACTTCTGAAGTACGGGACTAAGACAGCAAAAACCTCTCACAAAAAGACCATGTGTGATTGACCTTAAGCATCTATCACTTGGGCTCTGTGGTCATGGCTTTAGGTCGCTAAGATAACTGCTGATTTAGTTCCCATTTTAAGTCAGTTGAGAAGTAAAACAACGCTCTCGTACCTCGGACAGCAGTTCAGATTCTCTTGTTCTGAAGGATTGGTCACATTCACTATCAACATTCATGAGCATGTGTTCAGGGATAGTGATGATATTTCAGTTGGTGGCACTATTGAAACACCGATTGCTATTATGTGTTACGAATCTCGTCTCAGTGGCTCCCATATTGCCCATTATTTTCCGAACTGAGAAAGAAAAGCGGAGAAGTATTTGGGCTACGATACAAAGATGTGATACGAAAGATAGCAACTTAAAACTAAGATCTATCGGTTCATCAAGATTTCCCAGTTAGAGTTCTAGATATGGTGCAGTTCAACAGCTTGAGGCGCTAACAGATATGAGAGTGTAAGAGCTGGTGGTGATCCTTCTGTAGATTTTTATTCTTAGAAAAGACATGAGCTCTCTTGACAACAACAAAGCTCTCTTGATTTTATTCTCAACTGAATCTAATCTTTTATGACATAACGTTTCTGTTTATTTGTTTATCGACTGCGCTATCCTTCATTTTTTTAAATCTCTTTACAATATTGTAGCTTCATTTGTCAGGTGCGTTTTGTGGTGTTTTTTCACACTATGATGTGCTTAACTAAGTAAATAACAATTTATAGAGCATGCGTAAGTGATTAGAAGCTTGCTTAAGCAAAGTACGAACTGGGCGTAGAAATATTTTTCTAACTCGCCTTGACTAATGTTTTATGATAATATACGCACTTTAATAGCCAACAATAAAATCAGCGTAAATCAAGCAATCCCAAATTAGTTAATCGTGTAAAAACATTGGAATTATATATTTACTTTTTTTTATAAAAAAAAAAGAATAACTAAAGGTGTAAATGAAAGATTAAAAGGAATAGTCATTTACTGATCAGAAAACGTTTCTGTAGTGTAGAACCTTAGGTTTATGCGCGAAATTCAAAAGCCAATCCTACAGTTAGCAATTGCTTTGTGAATAGCTTTGTAGGTGATACAATTAGTGCCTATACTGTGTAGCACTCATAAGAAAAGGTTCATTATCCCACTATATAAACTCAAAGTGATATTCTGCTAAAGCGAAATTACGAGAAATAATTACTCCTGAAGATCTAAATTCTTCCCGAAACATAAATTGATAAGAACTCGTTCCTTTTTACTTGAAGTAAGTTTACAACCAAATTACATCACTACTGAAGTATTGAATAACGAACACTGTAGTACGCAAGCACTTTAAAATAGGGATTTCATTTACGAGGTTTGAGATTGTTTTTCAACCTCTCATCGAACCTTTATATAAATATTCCAAAAATTGTGGGTAATCGTATACACAACCTGATGAAGTACTCAGACAAATACTGGCTTATGAAATGAATGGGTTTTGGAAACGGAAATACTCTGTTTTAGGACAATAAAAAACTTATTACAACCCTCAAGGTACATTATATGTCACATAAAACCACCCTATACATTATTTAGTGACAGACTGGTTGTCAATTTATATATTCATTAACTAATAAAGAGTATATAAATTTCTATTTCGCCGAGATTCGGACAATCACTCTTCGAGCTTTCGCCTTACAACATATGACATGGATGATTTACACATGATATGCTACTTTTTCACATTGTAATTATTGTCGCTTTTATAACTAATGCTGATATTCGACATTTTATTCGTAATTACCAATCGTTAAAACTTCTTATAAGGTTTTTGAATTCTTTTACTAGTTATTACGTAGTTTGTCAGTTTTGCAAAACAATTTGGACCAAATTATAAAGTTAAATATAATAATTCTGTTTGTCTAGATATCTTACCTATAGCCTCAATAAATCGCTATTGTTTTTCATAGATAATTCTGGAATTTCTGTAGCATAGTTAACAAACTTTCCACCAGTTTATTTGTACAAGTTTCATCATCAATTATAAAAATGAATAAATTGGTATCGAGTCACGATTTAAAGTGAATTAAAAGGACATATTTCTTTACTGAAGCTGTTACTTAGTATCTAAGTAAGAATTCTTAATTTGCGCAAAAGTGTGTATTCTTACTTTAAAATCTAAACTGCAGAGTTTTGCACCTGAACATATATTGAAGTATGGTTGTAGTCTGAAAATCCTAGTACGAATAGAACATACTTGTCTGGCCAACGGTTCATGATAATACCACGATACAGGAACGCGGAATAAATGGCGTGACCAAGCATAATTTAGCCACAAGTACGCGGTTCGACATACCTATATAAAAGTTGAGAACCATTTACAGTAACTTATTATCCTATGTGACGTTTTCTTTACATATGAAAAGTAAAAACAAGCGACCTATGAACTTAAAATGAGTGGGTTAGAAGTAATGTTTAACTAGACGAAGGATTGTGCTCACAGGGTAACGATTGTCTTGTCATTAGACTCACGAGCAGAACCACAATTCTTTTGGGAGTACAACAAGACTATTAACCGCTTACATGTATAGAAACCAGCGTTTTACTGACAGATCAAACAATTTTACGGATATTTTAATAAGCATTGAAATTGTGATATCATTTTGATTACTTAACACGCATCAAATAATTATAGTAAGAGGTTTAAAATACATCTAAATGCAACTTAACTAACTCAGGAGTGTGTGGAAAATATATTTATTTACTTGAGTAATAAAACTATCAGCAAAATTTAAAATGAAGAATGAGAAGCCTCAACTACTGCAAGCCTAAAGGTCACGAAATAATTAGGAGTGAAAAGATAAGTGTATGCAACCAATCTATAGCAGATGATATTATTTACCTGATGAAATTACACACAACTGAGAAAATATTGTTTTTGGAAAGTTATTAAAATCATAAGTACTAACAAAACAAATACCATAAGCACTTTCTTGTTTTTCAAGCAACTTTGTTCGACCAAATTGAATCAAATCTAAGAATATGAAAAGACTTACCGGTTTAGGTTCATAATCACCCAGAACAAACATCCAAGCTGGAATTTGATGAGTATCTCCCCAATGACACCTAGAACAATAAAAATATCCTGAGTAGTAGCATAAACGAGCAGAATCCATAGTGCATGCAGTGTCTGCAGCATAATTCTCTAATACATTTAGCTCACTTGCTTGCTTATCTATTGTTAAGCGTCCGTTTTGAGTTTTGATAAATAAGGATGGTGAAATCCGACGACTGACTTTTCCAAATGCCTCTATAACAAACGCGTCATGCCATGTTTGGATTGGTTCAGAAGCGCTATGAGAAGCAAAAGCAACATATTGTTTTAGGTTATCAGTTGATTGATTGGATCCTACTAGAGATGGTCCTGTAGAAAAAGGTTTCAATAAATAGGTAGGCAAAGACAATTGTTGAGTACTTAGGTAAGACGTCACGTGATCTATAGAGTTGTGTTTTGGTAATATATCTTGAAAAGCTTTCCCAATAAGTACACCGATACCTGTTTCAATGACCTCATTGATCGTTTTACCCAGATTACGTGTATTCAAACGTCCTGATAAAACTGTATATGATGGTGTAAAATCAATGGATCCCAGACATTCTGCACAAGTCCATGATTGTAAAGTTAGATCTGCCGAAAGAAAAGGTAAGTTGGAAACTTCCAAATGTTTAAATGAAATACGGCGTCTAGTATCAAATAAAGTAACTCCAGTAAGATGAAACTTTGGATTATTATGAGTGCCGCTTTCACTTTCCGTTCGCAAACGCCGACATCCCATATGGTGTTTAGTACTAGTACTGGGAAAAAGTAATGCACCTGGACACCGACGTGTTAGGCTATTAAAACATCCATCAAAATGACATATAACACCACATGCCCGACAACGTAATATTTTTCCAACCGGACCACGAATTAAGTGCCTACAATATTCGCACGTTCCGCCCAGATGACGCATCGCAGAAACACTTTGGAAATCGTGACCACCAGGGAAAGGAGTATGGTGTATAGATGGACGTGAACCCTCAGGACCCATAATTCGGTAAGGCAAACATGGCAGAGACACCTGAGATAAGCTACGTGATAATAAATATAGCTCTGGAAAACGAGGTGAAGATCCAAAATAACAGGAACTTGGTTTCGTCGACACGCCTGAGAACTCCTATCGAGTTAAAAATAATAACAAAGGCTGTAACAAATAAGTAAGCATAGAAAAATGAAATGCAAACCTACTAAATATTTACGTGTGGCTAAAAATGCTAGAAATAAGGGGAAACGTAGATTCGAAAGAATCTTAAATTTAGCGTTAAGGGTGGAGAATTAGATAAACTAATCACAAACCTATTATTCAGTTTTGCACCATAGTAAAGCTTACTAACTCTGCCTGTAGATCTTCTCGAGTTACTGACAGTCCCAAGCCCGGGTAAAGGGGGAGGGTTGGGCATGGGATTAGCGACCCCATCCCGTAAAAAACCAACTCGCTAAAAAACACTAACCAGAAAAATTAATTTGAACCATTTAAACTCTGCCCTGGAAGTTAAAAAGTCTTCAATTAAAAGAGTTATGATGGCTCATGGTGGAAGCCGAGTTCCCTCTGAAGTCACGAGGCCGATGCCCCTTCTAACAACCAGAGCAATAATTTTCATAGGTACATGGAACGTCCGGACAATGTGAGAGGGCGTGAGGACCAGTCAAATAACAACGGAACTAAGGAGATACGAATTGGCAGTACTTGGAATCAGCGAAAACCATTGAACTCAAGCTGGACAGCAAAGGTTAAATAAGGGAGAGATGCTGCTGTACTTCGGTCACAAAGAGGAAAATGCTCCACACACTCAAGGAATCGCTCTAATGCTGTCCAAAGAAGCACGAAATGCACTTGTAGGATGGGAATCTCACGGATCCAGAATTATCAAAGCATCATGCAAAACAAAGAATGAGGGGATCACAATGAATGTTATCCGATCTTATGCACCCACCAATGATAGCAAAGACGATGACAAAGATCAGTTCTATGAGAGGCTGCAATCAATCATAGCGAGGTGCTCAGGAAAGAAACTGACCATCCTGATGGGAGACCGAAACGCCAAGTTCAGGATGGACAACACCGGATATGAAGATATCATGAAGCGACATGAACTGGGAGAGAGAAACGAGAATGGTGACAGATTTGCAAATCTACGTGTATTCAACAACTTGGCTATAAGTGTCACAATATTCTCACACAAACGTATACAGAAAGCTTCATGGGTCTCACCGGATCACACCACAGAGAACCAAATAGATCATATTTGCATAAATAAAAAAATTGGAAGGACAACTGAAGATGTGAGAATCAGGAAAGGAGCTGACATAGCTTCAGATCATCACCTGGTGGTGGCTAAGATTAAACTGAAGCGAAAGAAACACTGGACAATGTGGGAATAGCATTACGAATGTTAAATACAGCATTCTTTCCTTCGAGGTACTAACAAGCTCAACGAATTCAAGATAGCTCTTCACAACAGGTTCCAAGCCTTACAGGATCTACTGAAAGAAGAAACTGCTATGGAAGACCACTGGAAACGGATTAAAGGAACACAAACCTCAACGTGTCAGGAGTTGCTGGGCCGCAACAAGCATCACCCTAAGAAATGGATCTCTATGGAAACCCTGAACAAGATTCAAGAAACGAAGAACAAGAAGATAGCAATTAACAACAGCCGAACACGAGCAGAGAAAGTCAAAGCACAAGCTGAGTACACAGAAGCAAACAAGCGTTTGAAAAGCATTAAAGCCAACAAGCAGAAATACGTGGAAGAACTAGCAACGACGGCGGAATAAGCTGCAAGAGAAGGAAATATGAAACAGCTTTACGATACAACGAAGAAACTAGCAGGGACGTATAGTAAACCAGAGAGACCGGTCAAAGACAATCACCGGTATTCAAGAACAAAGGAATAGATGGGTAGAATACTCCGAGGAACTGTTGAATAGACAAGCCCCATTGAATCCATCGGACATCGAAGCAGCACACACAGACTTTCCCATAGATGTCACTCCATCAAAGATTGAAGAAATCTAGATGGCCAAATGCCTTGGTACGGCCGAGAGTGGGGAGAGTCCGCTCTCCCCCTCGAAATGCTCTCACATGGCCACGCGTATATAGCCCCTGCCAGGGAAGTCCTACTCACTGCCTTCTCGTGGCGGGGGTGCTGTTTACGAAAATGAGAGGACGAAAAGCGAATGTCCGGCGCTTTAACCGGATTCCAAACCAATGGTGCACATGGGCTCCAGTATCCTGCGGGAACAAATGGCGTATGAACCAATTGTTGGTCACCGGCTTCCATGGGACTGCATCTCCTTACGATGCTCCACTGCCTTGTGGATCAGACCCTCAGGTCGAAGGCTCGGGGTGTGGCCCCTTAAGAAAACCACCTGCTTCGGTCTCGGCACCCGGGCAGCATCACAGCCCTCACACATATCGAATGAGATTTGTGTGGCGCATATGTATTTGGTGCCTCCTTGTACCGATATCTATGTGTTGAAATAAATAAATAATAAATATAAAGATGGCCATCAGACAAATCAAGAGTGGGAGAGCAGAAGGATCTGACAATATACCAGCTGAGGCACTGAGGTTAGACAATGAAGTAACAACAAACATGTTTACCTTCTACTCAAGAAGATTTGGGAGTTAGAACAAGTGCCGACGGACTGGAAAGAGGGACACCTCATCAAGATTCTCAGTCAGTCAGCTACAACGTAGGACCAGGCATATATATACATCGGTCCAAGTTGCCATACCTCATTAACACAACATGATGGACACCGGATTCATAAAAGTAGTTAATTCAGAGGTGGTAATATATAAAAGAAAGATTGCAATGAGGATACAGTACAAGAAGAAAGATATGAAGCAATTTTAATCTCTCAGTTTAAGAGAAGATAGAGAGTGTACACACCGACGCCATTGTGATCGATTCTGAGCCATGTCACCAAGAATCTCCAACCATTGGTTACGATAGTCACGCGAACCCCAACCAAGTAGACTGCATCTCCCAACACGGCTCAGACTAGAAGTTAGTGACTTCAAGCACTGATGCCACGTTTTGGTTTGGCCACCCCTAACTTTCTTCCAACCATCTCCAATACCGGTTAGCATTGCACGTCGTGGTAATCGATGTTCAGGCACACGTAACACGTGGTCCAACCATCTCAGTCGATGAAGATTCACAACCTCATCAACTGATTTTCCATCATTCCTTAATATCCTGCGTCTAACCTCACTATTACTTACCCGGTGATCCCAGCAGTATTTCTAAGGCATCTGTTATCAAATACTATTAGCTTACTAGTATCCCCTACTCTTAATGGCCATGATTCGCTGCCGTAAATTAAAACAGAACGAAGCGACGCGCAGTATACTCGTCCTTTGATTGATAGACGTATATCTCGCCTTCGCCATAGGTGACGTAAGTTGGCAAAAGCCAAACGAGCTTTTCAAATCCGTGCTGAGATTTCGTCAGACACCAACCCATTAGGGCTGATCGGACTTCCAAGAAAAGTGAAGTTGTCGACGAGTTCGACTACTTCACTCCCTATCCTTAGTTCAGGTGCTGACGCAGTCCAGTCCGGAAGTAACAACTTGCATTTCGAGGGAGAGAAGCGCATTCCATCGAGGCTAGTATTTTAGACACTATATTAGTTAAACTAATCCCTCTATGGTTGTCACAGGATGATTTTAACCCTCTCTCATATATTGGGACGATAATTGATTGCGACCAGCCAGATGGGATAACGTCTAACTCCCAGATCTTAGCTAAAATATTAGTCAACCTAATCGCTGCAATTGGACCACCATCCTTAAACACCTCTGGAGCCAATCCATCTGGACCAGCTGCCCTTCCTCATTTCAGATTAACTATAGCCTTTTGAACTTCTGCTAGAGTTGGGGGACCTATTTCAATGTTCCATTCACACTGTCTGGGAATGGAGGGTAGTAGTATAGTAGCTGAAGACCAGCTGAACTGTTCTCTGAAATGTTCCGCCCATCGTTCTAAACGTCTGGACTGGGAGCAGATGGGAGTGTCGTCTTTTTCCGAAATAGTCTGACTTACACTTGACCTATTAATTCCAGTTTCCTTTATTAGTCTGTAGAGCTGTCTTATGTTCCCTATAGCCGTCGCCTTTTCCATCTCTTTTGCTTTCGTTGCCCACCACTGCTCACGGTCGTTCCTTAGACTTTTGCTTAACCTAGATCTGATTTGTTGTCACTCTTCATCGTGATCAGAGCCTAATGGAATGAGTTTATGAGAACCCATCAGTGCAATAGACCTTGAAGAAATCCATTGGTTCTTTGTAACCTTGTGGTTTAAATCACTGATAGATTTCAATGCTGTTTCTACAGCTGTTTGTATATCTTTCCAAGCAACATCTGGGTCAAGCTCGTTTTCAGAACTACCTAATTGTGACCTCAGTTGTTCCTGGAACCTACATTTGGTTTTCTCGCTACTCAATCCAGTTCTAAAGGGTCTTTTTACTGAGGCTTTTTTGCATCCAGTGAGGCGCAAGCAACTCCGCCTGGAGTCCCTCCGGGGGCTACTGCCGGTCCCAAGCCCGGATAAAGGAGGAGGGTTGGGCATGGGGTTAGCGTCCCCATCCCGTCGAAAAATAACTCGCTAAAAAACGCTAACCAGAAAAAACTATTCAAACCTTTTAAACTCTGCCCCGGGAGTCAGAAGGTCTTCATTTAGAAGAACTATGACGCCTCATGATGAAAGCCGAATTCCTTCGAGGCCGATGCCCCTTCTGACAACCAGAGCGACCATTTATTTAGGTACATGGAATGTTCATACAACGTGGGACACCGGGAGAGCCTTCCAAATTGCTGCAGAAATGAGGAGATACAACCTAGAGTTACTTGGGATCAGTGAAACACGTTGGACGCAAGTTGGACAACAACGATTAACTTCAGGAGAGCTTCTGTTATACTCCGGCCATGAAGAAAATGCACCACATACACAAGGAGTTGCATTGATGCTGTTCAAACAAG
Source organism: Schistosoma margrebowiei (assembly GCA_944470205.2). Lineage (NCBI taxonomy): Eukaryota > Metazoa > Platyhelminthes > Trematoda > Strigeidida > Schistosomatidae > Schistosoma > Schistosoma margrebowiei. Next base: position 21,824,001 of record OX104024.1, read on the forward strand.
CTCAAAATGCGCTTATAGGATGGGAATCTCATGAACCAAGGATCATCAAAGCCTCGTTCAAAACAAAAAAGGAGGGCATTTCAATGAATATCATCCAATGCTATGCGCCTACCAACGACTACAATGAAGACGCTAAAGATCAATTCTACAATAGGCTTCAGTCAATCGTCGAGAAGTGCCAAACAAAGGACCTGACCATTCTGATGGGAGATTTCAACGCCAAGGTTGGAACGGACAACACTGGATATGAAGACATCATGGGACGACACGGACTGGGAGAAAGAAACGAAAATGGTGAGAGATTTGCAAACCTATGTGCCTTCAATAAACTGGTCATAGGCGGCACCATATTCCCACATAAACGCATTCACAAAACCACATGGACTTCACCAGATCACACCACGCAAAACCAAATCGACCATATTTGCATCAACAAAACGTTCAGGAGGACTATAGAGGACGTGAGAACCAAGAGAGGAGCTGATATAGCATCAGATCATCACTTGCTGGTCGCCAAGATGAAATTGAAACTCAAGAAGCACTGGACAATGGGGCGGACAATATCACTAAAGTTCAATACGGCCTTTCTTCAGGATACTAACAAACTCAACAAATTCAAGATAGACCTCAGCAACAAGTTCCAGGCCTTTCATGATATACTCAATGGAGAAGGAACTACTGTGGAGAGCTACTGGAAGGGGATCAAAGAGGCAATCACTTCAACATGTCATGAAGTCCTGGGTCACAAGAAGCACCATCACAAGGAATGGATCACTGTTGATACACTGAATAAGATTCAAGAAAGGAGAAACAAGAAGGCAGCAATCAATACCAGTCGAACAAAAGCAGAAAAAACCAAGGCACAAGCTGAATACACAGTAGTAAACAAACAAGTGAAGAAGAGCATCAGAACCGACAAACGTGAATATGTGGAAGATTTAGCAACGACGGCGGAAAAGGCTGCAAGAGAAGGCAACATGAGACAACTGTATGACATAACATAGAAACTCTCTGGAAATCACCGCAAACCAGAACGACCAGTGAAAAGCAAGGAAGGCAAGGTAATCACCAACATTGAAGAGCAACAAAACAGGTGAGTAGAACACTTCAAAGAACTCTTGAATCGACCAGCTACACTGAACCCACCCAACATCGAAGCAGCACCCACGGACCTCCCAATCAACGTTGGCCCACCAACAATTGAAGAAATCAGCATGGCCATCAGACAAATCAAGAGTGGCAAAGCAGCAGGACCAGACAACATTCCAGCAGAGGTACTAAAAGCAGACGTAGCGGAAACTGCAAGGATACTCCACATTCTCTTCAATAAGATTTGGGATGAGGAACAAGTACCAACAGACTGGAAAGAAGGACTTCTGGTCAAAATACCGAAGAAAGGCGATCTCAACAACTGTGATAACTACAGGGGCATCACTCTTCTTTCAATACCGGGAAAAGTCTTCAACAGGGTATTGTTAAACAGGATGAAGGACTGCGTAGACGCCCAACTTCGTGACCAACAGGCAGGATTCCGTAAGGATAGATCGTGTACAGACCAAATCGCAACTCTACGGATCATTGTGGAACAATCAATTGAATGGAATTCATCACTCCACACCAACTTCATTAGCTATGAGAAAGCATTTAATAGGATGGATAGGACAACACTATAGAGGCTTAAGACAGTTCTACTGTATGGGGCGGAAACCTGGAGAACTACGAAAGCCATCATCCAGAAAAGACAGGTGTTTATTAACAGTTGTCTATGCGAAATACTTCGGATCCGTTGGCCGGACACTATTAGCAACAACCAACTGTGGGAAAGAACAAAGCAGATCCGAGTGGAGAAAGGAGCGCTGGAAGTGGATAGGACACACATTGAGGAAAGCACCCAACTGCGTCACAAGACAATCCCTCACATGGAATCTTCAAGGCCAGAGGAAAAGAGGAAGACCAAAGAACACATTACGCCGGGAATGGAGACAGAAATGAGAAAAATGAAAAAGGATTGGGTGGAACTAGAAAGGAAGGCCCGGGATAGAGTGGGTTGAAGAATGCTGGTCGGCAGCCTGTGGACAAGAGAATATTATGGAAACTTCTTCGACATTATGGAGTTCGAGAAAATTGTCAACATTATCCGGCACTCATACGACGGACTACATGGTGCATGGATGACAGCTGACAAATGCATTCCAAGTAAGGACCGGAGTCAGACAAGGCTGATTACTCTTGCCCTCTCTTTTCCTTATAGTGGTTGACTGGATAATGAAGACCCCGACATCTGAAGGGAAGCACGGAATACAATGGACAGCTCAGAATCAATTAGACGATTTGGACTTCGCTGATGACCTAGCCCTCCTATCCCATACACACGAACAAATGCAGATAAAGACAACTAGTGTAGCAGCAGCCTCTGCATGAGTATGCCTCGACATACACAAAAGAAAAAGCAAGATCCTCATATACAGTATGAAGAGCACCAACTCAATCACACTTGATGGAGAAGCTCTGAAAGATGTGGAATCTTTCATGTGCCTGAGAAGCATCGAGGAGGATCTGATGTAGAAGTAAATGCGAGGATCGGCAAAACAAGGTCCGCATTCCTACAACTGAAGAACATATGGAACTCAAAACAATCGTCAACCAATACCAAAGTCAGAATCTTTAATACGAACGTCAAGACAGTCCTACTGTACGGAGCTGAAACGTGGAGAACTACTACAACCATCATCAAGATGGTACAAGTAATTATAAATAGTTGTCTGCGCAAGATACTCAACATCCATTGGCCGGATACCATCAGCAGCAGCCTCCAGCTGAAGAGGAAATTAGGAAAAGACGTTGGAAGTGGATAGGACATACATTACGGAAATCAGCAGACTGCAATGCGAGACAAGCCCTAACCCGGAATCCTGAAGGGAAACGGTAAAGAGGAAGGCCGAAGAACACATTACGTCGGGAAATAGAAACAGATATGAAAAGGATGAATAACAACTGGAAAGAACTGGAAAGGATTGCCCAGGACAGGGTTGGATGGAGAGTGCTTGTGAGCGGCCTATGTTCCTCTATGAGGAACAGTAGGCGTAAGTAAAACTTACTGTTTATGATATATTATATTTTGGTATTTTATGTATCTGATTACGAAGTTTACAGTCCGTATAGATAGTGGTTAGAGGTATTCGACAGGAAACCCAGGACCCGGGTTTCGTGCTACTTGACACTCGTCAGTAAGGTGCATCTGTAATCTTGAGGGAACTGGTGCTCCCTGATGGATTCGATCCCGTGTCACTTAGCTTCACAGTCAGAGACGTTACCACTGAGCTATCTGGACCGCGACCGACCTCCTGTAGGACTGAGATGTAATCACAATTGATTGATCACTGGGTGGTGATCAATGTCACGTGTGTCAAGTCATTATTAGTGCAGATCGCAAAACACCACCCAATGATCAATCAATTTTGACAGTCCGTATAATACAGAATATTTTTAGGCACTCGTCTGGTATTACTGGAGTTCTGATTGGTAGTTTGGGGAATAGACTAGAATACTGAGTGGCCTGTCGATCGTTTTCGGCACACACACTAACGGTGCTGCCGGAATAATTGTTAACGGAGCATAATCAACTGGAAATCCAAAATATTGAGTATTCCCAACTTCTAATCATATGTAAATTAAATAACTCGATTCATGAATACGTCACATTGACATACTGAATCCCAATTTTTTTGCCACACTGGTGGTTATTGACTTTCTCCAACAGAAAAGATCAAATGATAACCTTAACGCTGATATTTCAATGAACTTTCACACATACTGACGAGTACTATAAAGTGAAATAAAAATGTAAAACGCAAACAAAACATGCATAGTACGTCAGTTCTTTGTGGAAACGCCAATACAAACCATAGAACAAAGGCTCTGGGAGCAAACGTGATATGATAACTTCCGGAAACAACTTAATCATGTGATGGCAGTGAAAAATCGGTCAAATAAAGTTATACCAAGCATTGTACTAGTGAGAAATAAAATGACTAGGCATTACGCAGAATGCCTGACAGTATGAATGTAGTACATATAGTTCATAAGTTGAAAATGACGGTAAAGTTTGGTAGAATAAAGACTTGAGATGTCAGATTATTTTGAATCGATTCTTCAAAAAACCAGTTGACAACACTAAATATGGATTGTGAAAAGTGAGGAAGGACAAGGATCTAGACTCCTGTGAAATAAAAAATGAACGGAAAACCAACAGCCAAACGGATATTATAATAGACGAATCGAAGGAAATTTGTCAGGAAAGATAAACATAATATCATGAAGTACTCGATATATTTAGGAGGTTAAATACTGCATGAGCCTATTCTACTGTGAACCTTGATCTACATGAACCAAATTATTTAAGCTTGTATTCCCAATTCGCTGATGAACCCAGCTAGGAAATCCAAATTATTGAAACGTTAATAAACTTCGTGGATTGATATGGACACGGCTAACTTTATTCTAATCCAATAAGGATGATTTAGCTAAACCACATTCACATTCTATAGAAGTACAAAAAAGTAGAGACCTATCAATAAGACTTGCATCGCCTCACGATGCTCCACTGCCTTGCGGATCAGACCTTTAGGTAAAAGGCTCGGGGTGTGGCCACCTAAGATAACCACCTGCTTCGGTCTGGGCACCGAGCAGTATCGCAGCTCACACACACAAATATGGTGTGGCGCATATATATTTGGTGCCCCCTTGTACCAATATTTATGTGTTGAAATAAAAATAAAAAAATAAAATTTTGGACTATTTTATATTGAGTCTGTAACACGTTATTACCGTTAAGTGAACCTTATTCAGTTAATATATAGCTCCTTACACGACGTTTAGCAATGTCTGATATTAAACGGATGCTTTGGACCCAACGTCCTTTATATATTTCACTAACATACTTTATTACTTATAAGGTTTTAAGTTTCCTGGAAATAAAGATGCTGGTTTGTAAACGTGATAAAATAACTTATTTTAAAACAATCAACGTAACTCAGAAGCTGTTCGGAGTACATATGGAGACGAACTATGTTTACTTATTATCTGATGAGTTATACTTTAGTTTGATAAATTTAATTGAGAAGCATGATGTACAAAAATTGTAATCGGAATTTCTGGTACGCTTGAAGCTAAGGTAAAACTGACTAATTAGTTCCAATCGCAATAATAATTAACAAATAGTAGCGACAGATATTACTCCACCTTAACATCATGTAAAATCCTCCTTAACTGGATCAACCGATCTAATATTCGATCTTTTCTTCCCGACGATTCGTTAGATAAAGCCAAGAACATATGTTTGCATTTGAGAATTGCATCCTTCAACTCCTCCACTGATGAATTCTCGTTGATGCGTGCCTAGGAAGGATTAAAATGTGTGTAAGTACTTGGGACTACAAAAACAAAATTTATTGATATCTAAAACTTAATTACTTGAAGACAAATGTGCTCAACTTACGAAGGGTATGCTGAAATAATCGCTAGATAGATATTCTAAAAAGCCTTTCACTCTGAAGTTTGTGAGCGTTGGGGCTATACACAAATTTAGATATAATTAACTTTACAAACGACCCACCATCATACAGAGCAGATATGAGACTCTGCTGTTCGTTTGTATCACAATTAAAAGGGTTGAGACGTCGAGATCCTTTAGCATCTGCATTATCCATATTATAATGATTTGATTTGAAACAACTTAGAACAAAACAACAAGAAAGCATTTAAGAGACAAAAAATAACACTGGATTTTAGGGAATGATGTGTGGACAACTTTATGCACTTTGGAAAACCTAGATGAACATCAATTATAAGTGTTGTAAACTTGCAAGTCAACAGATAACTAGAAGACAGAATTCATGACTTGGGTGAACTTTAATATTGAAACTAAAACCCTTCAGGGATAAGTTCCGGATATCTTTTTGTTGATTTCATAATGATCCAGTGAATAGAACATAACTAAATTGTGTCGATCCAAATGATGTCATAGTTTTCACGCAGACAAAGTAATACTGCCAACTGCCTAGAGATGTCACTCTTAAATGAGTTTACGAACAGGATTTAATAACTAGGGTTAATATAAGATTTAAGATTAGAATTTGATTAATGACTAGGATGTAAGGTTTGGGATTAGGATGTACAGTTTAGTAGTAAACTTAAAGTAACCAGAAAGACTTTAATATATTTAACCGCCTTAGCCCATCAGAGAATATAAATGACTAGTTCACAATTCAAAAAAAACGAAGGACCCAACTACTAATATTTTGGCTTTACATGATTCAAATGGTTGTGAACGGAATAGAAGAAGCTTTGGCTTAACAGGCTTCCGTGTCTAGTAGCAGGGGATCACCAAATCCTCCAGGCAGGAACCTAGGTATGTTAACAATAAAAGAGGAAAAGAAATTGGTAAATCATAGTGTGATACTGTCCTTGGTCCTTAAGAATAGGTCAAGTTGCCTCTTAAAGGACTCCTGAGAAGTCGCTTAGACTAGCTCGGCCGGCAGCGAATTCCAGCTTTTGACAACTCTTAAGGAGTAGAAGTTGTGTCTACATTCCGTCTTGCTATGTTGAGTTTCCAGTTTCTAGGTGTTACCTCTTAGGTTATTATTCGAACTAAGCATAAGTAGGTGTTTAAGAGGATGTCTAGAAATGTTAAGAATACTGTAAGCCATTAATAAATCACCTCTAAGACGCCTATACTCTAATGGGTAAAAGTTTAGTGAATGGAGGCGTTCTTCGTAAGTCTTAGATTTGAGTCCTCGAACTGATTTCGTGGCTCGCCGTTGGATACGCTCCAAAGTGACCTTGTCCTTTTGGAGTGAGGGGGGAGTACTATGTTTCCGTACTCTAAATGGGGACGGATAAAACTATTGAAGATTGTATGGAAAGTTCTTGCGTCAAACTGGCCAAAAATGCGCTTCAATGTTACCAGTGCAAGGTTTGCTCGGAAGGCATTTTTGTCACAATTAGCGTAAGACTTTAAATCATGGGGCACCAGGACTCCTAAATCTTTTTCGACTTGGGATACTACTAGAGAGGAGTTTCCTAAGTTGTAACTGTAGTTTGCGACATGTCGCAGATGGACTACTTTACACTTTGAAGTGTTAAAGGTAAGTCTGTTATCATCTGCCCAACTTTGAAGTCGAGTCAGATCCTCCTGAAGTGCCTGTGTATCGTCTTGGTTGCGTATCTCTCTCCAAAGTTTTACGTCATTGGCAAAAAGTAATAAGTCTGACGTTACCTGTTGAGGAAGATCATTTATGTAGGTCAAGAAGAGAAGAGGCCCTAGTACTGAGCCCTGGGGGACCCCACTAGGACATTCTATAGCCTGAGATAAAGTGAAATTAACCCTAACCTTAAAGTGTCGATTTTCTAGGTATGAAGTAAGCCAATCGATTAGAGGTGGTTTGATACCTAGTCGTTTGAGCTTATTGATAAGACACAAGTGGCTAACTTTATCAAAAGCTTTTGAGAAATCAAAGTAAATGATCTCAACCTTTCCCTTGCAATCAAGGATGCTTGTCCATCTGTCCACCGCAGTCAGCAGGTTGGTTATACAAGAGTAACCCTTCCTGAAACTATGCTGTTGGGGTGAGAAGAAATTTAAGGACAGTAGATAGTCGTTTAAACTGTCACATATCAGGGACTCCATGAGTTTTGAAGGTAATGACAGAAGAGCCACCGGCCGATAACTTGAAGATTCATTGCGTCGACCACCTTTGAAAATTGGTGTGATGTGAGCCAACTTCCAATTTTCCGGTAATTTGCCTCGGCTTAGCGAGTGTGAAAACATCACGCTAAGCGGCATAGCCAGGATTGAGGCTGCCTCCCTCAATATGGCAGAATGAACCATATCCGGGCCAGGAGAAGTATCTCGTCTTAAGTGCTGCAGTTTCCGGAACACCAAGTCAGCGCTTAGGTCCACTTCGGAAAGTCCTGTGGAATTGCGGATGAAACTGTCGTCAATAAAGTTGATGTCATCCGGCTGAAATGTTTGAGAGTAATGTGCCGCCAGAAGGTTAGCGGCGTCACCAACGTTGTTGGTCGGGCCGTTAAGAACTAGCAGTTGAGAAACTCCTGTTTTGGCTTGACGAAGAGAGGTTGCATAACGGAATGGGCTTCCAGGGTGAGGCAAATTTGTCCATAAGCTTTGTCTGGTACTGAAGCCTGTCATCACTTATAGCCTTCGTGCATATGTTCCTGATATGTTTATATTGCCTATACGCTCCGTCGTTATTAGTTCGTTTGTATTCCACCCAGCAGTGCCTTTTGCGGCTTAGCAGGCGAAGGGTACGGTTCTTGATTACTCTAGGTGGCTTGCAGCTTTTGGGAACCGTTTGAGGAACTGAATGGTTTGTAGCACATAAGAGCGTGTGCAGTAAGAAGTCCCAATGACCGTCCACATCGAGTTGAGGGTGAACATCCCAAACCACCTGTTGTAGAGTCATGTAGAGCTGGCACATTCAGCCGTTTAAAATTCCAACGCAAATTATTGTTGGGATACCTTAGCTTAGTTTTGATGAGAAAACTGAAGGCTATGACGGCATGATCGCTCTTTCCCAGAGGAGCCAGGATTGAGAGGTTATCAACTAGGAATTCTTCGTTTGTGAATATACAGTCTAAGCGCGATAGTATCTGACTGTTCCTCCAACGAGTTGCTGACCTCACATTTTCATATAAGCCCAAATCATCGATGAGGTTGAAGAACCGAGCTTCAAGTGAGTTGTTGCCTCCAGTATACGAGTGTTCCGCGAAGTTGACTCTAGGGAGATTAAAGTCCCCTAGAATCAGGATGTGTGTGAAACCGAGACGAGTGGGATAGTCCTTCCAGCATACGACTATCGTACTCGATGTCGGCAGTTGGCTTCCTGTAAATGACTCCGACTAGACCTCGAAGTGCTAGACAATCTTACAGAGCACCATATGGATTCCTCAAGATTGTTAAACTCGAGGTTGTGAACTTGGTGCACTACCAAGCAAGAGCTTATGTATATGACTACTCCGCCCCCTATTCCTGTTGTTCTGTCGTTGCGGAACAAAGTCATCCCTGGTAGTGCTAACTCTTGGTCCGAGAACTGAGAAGATATCCAGGTTTCAGATATTCCTATCAGGTGGGCTTTATTAGCGTTGCAAAGTTTACGTAATTCATCCAGTTTGTTTGGTAGACTCGAGGCGTTCATATATAAGCAGTTTATGCTTTCAATTTGGAACGCGTGAGCTTTGTCCTGTTTTTCTGTATGAGCCTTATGTGAATGGACAGGTAGCCCACCTATGTGAGGTTTACCGAGATGGTAGGCCCTGTCCTTTACACGTTTTTTTATAGTTTAGACAATCCACAAGTGGAATGGTCAGCTCCAACTTGCCTTTGTGCTTGGTCCTGGCTTCATATGACCTATCCGAGTGCATGTGGATTCCAGGTGGCAATCGACGTCTGTTGGCACGAAATGCTTCCAGAACTGCAGCCGTCATGTGGAAAGATGGGAAGGTTATCTTCATTAGACGGGGTCTAAGATCACCGCCCTTCTTGGCTAATCTCGTCACATGCTGAGTCAGTATGTGTTTGAGCCTCAAGGACTGTTTGATGAATTTCCATTCCCTGATGTCAGAATTTGATTGAGTAGGGTCTGCTTTTCCGGTATACCTTGCACAATTATGTTTCTTCCGCGGAAAAACTTCTCGCGAGATTCTTTAGGGATGTTTCGTATGATATTGCGCTCAAAGTACGGTATGTCGGGCAATATTCTTACGTTACCATCTGATTTCAGCAAGTGACTTGCTAGCAAGACGTCCTCTACGTCGGTAGCATTCTTAAGTGTTATTCGTAGAAGCCTCGGGTGATTTAGATGCTTAGAATCCTTTCCTCGAGTGAGCCGGGTGACCGTCAAAGGCTCTATTCTAGGAAGTTCGAGCTTCTTGTTCAATTCACCCCAGAGTATCCTGTCGTTTCTGTCCTGCAGACTGAGGAAGGTCAGGATTGTCAACGAGGTTCATGATAATGAGAGAATCGTCACGAACTGTTGTTAATTTACCAGGTTTCACGATGGGTTCAAGTTTAATAACTTGTTGTTTGGAGGTCAGTGTGCGTTTTTGAGGCTTGGACTCTTTATTGACCGGACAAACAGTCTTTGGAGTAGACTGTGCGACCAAATCACCAGTTATTTTCCGTACAGCAACACTTGGGTTACTCGGCTTAGGCGGTGATGCCTGGTTCTTTTGGGCTTTCTTAACGTGGGTCGAATTGCCTACAGGGTTTTTGAGAACCACTGTTGTGTTCAGGGACCCTAAGCTGGGAGACCCGAGTTTGCTTAGGGAGTCTAATACCGTCGACGTAATGATGGTGCTGAGCCTCGACACGTCATCATTAGTGTTGATGGATGCTCCATCGATGGTATACCTGTCGAAATCCCTATTTTTGTATCCGTCGCACGCTCTTGTTTGTCTACCGGTTTTTTTACTATCGTTGTCCAAGTTAACTGACAACTTGTTCCGAAGACCTGTCAGTAGGACAATGATGTTACTCAGCAAGACTACAACATCCGTGCTGCACGTGACACATACCCATTTTTGGTCTGACTTGGTGAGTCTGTTGTAAGCAGTTGCTGTCAGATCTGTGCATGCTTCGTGGAACCAACCTTCGCAGTTGTCGCACAGCATGCCAGTTGTAACAGCAAAACGGCATCCCGGACGTTTGCATGAGCTTTTCATGACTATGTTGAAGCAAACTATGCTATGGATGCTTGCAAAGGCCTAAGACCTTTGAAAAACACTAAAAAGCACACTGAAAACGGACAAAAACGGATAAAACGAGTGATATAAACTGAAACTAGTCTATACGTGAAGAAAAAAACGAAAAGTAAGCTGAGGCATAACCACAGGTAACTATTAAATATCGTGAAACTCAAAAAAAAAGTAATCTACCGAACGTATAGCTCTGGATAGATTCTTTAGAACTTAAATAGTACTTTTCTTGCGTAAGAACAGCAAAAGTTCGATAAATGCAAATCACGGCAAGGCTCCTACGGTATCGTCCAATGATGGGGGTTGCGAGCACTTGAAGGTCAAACTGTCGCAAGATGATTGGTGCATCACATCGACAGTTCGTGAAATTTTTCAGAAGCGGTCAAATCAAGACATTTTTAGATTTGAATTGAGTCCAGCCACACCATGTCTGATAACGTTCATTCCTCAAGTAACGAAGACGATGCCATCGTGATGATGCATGATATAGGAGGAATCTTCAATGATACTATGTTATCTCGAAGATTTACAAGTTGGGATAATTTTGAGACCTTTTTGAAGGAAGTACATAAGGTAATATGACTTCTGTGGTTAGTAATTATTTTTTTAGTATTCGCATACTAATTATGTTATGTCAGTATGCAAAAAGAACAGTGATGATCCAACTTCAAAGTACTTTTTCGTGAGATATGTCTGTACATATGGACGTAAACGCAGTTCGTCAGAGTCAGATGCTTGCGTTCAAGATGTAGATGATGATAGTAATAATCATCATATGTGAGCTTCGCTTTTCATAGCACATTATATTCAGATTTACTCGGAAGTACGAACATCTAAGGACGCATTTCCCACGGGCGTATAATTACATAAAAGATTATTGGATTGCCCGGAGGTCAATGTGGGCTCGCTGTTACCGGCGACATGTATTAAGCCTGGGCAACCACACAAACAACCGTGTGGAAAGTGCTCATAAACACCTAAAAGAATGTCTCAGAAGAGGTGATTCTTTGTTATTGACGTTTTGGAAAATTTGGATCAAAACAGACATTACCATTCGTTTGCGCTCATATGACGCTGTAAAGGACCTTCTAAGTTTTCCAATTCTTCAGGTAAGAAATATAGTTAAATGTATCATTAATTCCAGGTTCCAATGTCATTTCGAACTCTTCTAAATGAGTTCACATCTTTTGCAGCTAAAATTGTAGCTGTAAATTATAAACGCGTTCGGACAATGAGACACGAATTTATAGAAGGAGAATAAATCCGGTTCTACGACAAGGGCATGATGTATGTTGTTGATACTTCACGTGCACGATGTGCATGTGAGCGTCTTAATGACTACATGCTGCCCTGTGGTCATATTTTGTATGCACATTCTAAAGATCTGATTCGTGAAGGTATGTGTGTTCCTTTTGTAGACTTATTTCGACATAAAAACCGGTGGACTAGGAAATATATAATGGACCTGGTTCTTCATGCGCTGGACAACATCTCAATCTCTACAGGGAGTGATGATCTGCTAGAGAAGTCCACTAGCAACTACCACTCAATCCATGCTCTTAGTGAACCTTTGGCAAGTAAACTCATCCGTTCATGCCTCGAAGCATCGGAAGACATATGCGCACAAGTGATGAGTTCAATCGGTGCTAATGATTAAGCTACAACGTCAGAATCCATTGTTAATACAGACCATAGCTATGCTCCTTGATAACTAGAAGTTCTAATATTGTAATCTCTTTAGTTTTACATAAATTCATTTATATGGCCATTGACTTATTCTTATAGCGTAACGGCAGGGAGTGTACTGTGCAGTGTTATGTGGCTGTGAGACAGGGATGTTGTTTCGCGTTCTTGTGTAATAATTACCAGTTTGGCGCACACGCGATTAGTCATACATACCGCTTACCAAATACTGCTACCTTGAACATGGTGTACCATACTAGTAGTTCGAATTTCGACCTGTCACGATAGATAAGAATTGCTGTAATTAAGAGATTAGTGCGCTATAAATGAAAACGTTTATTAAAGTTTGAATCTAGCACAAATGATCCATTAATAAATAACTTCTCTTTCTCCGGAATTGTTCCCGTTAGGTCTGTGAACACTTGCGAAGCTATCTGGAAATAAGATAGACAGGAAAGTTATTTCAGTATAAATGTTTACCAGAAACTAGTATAAAAACGGAAACCAGTATTCAGTTACAGATCGAAAGTGCATTTAGCACACCCTTTCTTTGGATTGTCAATCATGCTTATTTCCTTTATCTCTTGCGCTGCTTAGGAAAGTTTGTGTCGCAACATACATGGATTGTATTATTCAATTCTTTGGACAGGTTGCACTTCGGAAACTTAGACGATGAACATATATAAAGACTACTGTGTGAATTTACTTTGAATCGTTCTGTGTAACCTGCAATTCTTGATGCATATTCTATTCTAGTCCTACATAAGTTATGAATAATTGTCATTTACGGCATCAGCACGTAAGCTAGACAGGCCTTGGTTGATTTCCGAAGATCATCACATAGGATTTCACACAATCTGGTCACCTTAGATCAAGATATCTTGACTATCGAATCGTACTTTTCAGTGCTTTCTCGTGACAGCTTTATAACAGTACTTATTTCTGATATTAAGTATTTTTGCAATAATATCGGCAGCCAAAACATTGTAGATCCCCAGACAACCCAAAAAGGGAAAATAAAGCGGTAAATACTTTGGTAGCGAAAGGGGAAAACGCATCAGAATGTCGCCTTTTTCGCCTGTCCGGGGGAAATAATGTGGATTTCCCCTTTGTCGCCGTTTTGTCGATAAATTACTCACTTTTCGCCTAAATATCCGCCAAATTACCGAATTTTCGCCTAACTGTCCGCAGAATTGTCTACTTTTCGCCTAAATACACACAGAACTCCCTATTTTCCATCCATTGACATAACCCCAAGGGTCTCCTATGTTCGCCTTTATTTTCAACAACAGACCAAAATAAATCTGCAATACAGTGGAAAACCAGCATATTTTTGAAAATTTTTATTTAAAAGGTAAAGCGTATTATTGTACAACACTAGAGCAGAAGCTTAAGCATCGATTGTTTTGCACATCCAATGCAATTGCTAATTCATTGTTATTTGAAATTATCTGCAAAACAACAAAAACGTGATGTATTATTCATAAGGAATGTGCATTTATTCAAAAGTTCACTGACACTCAAACACATATTCTTAACACTTCTACAATTTCCCATGTAAGTAAAAAAGTAAGCTGTTTGAAAAATAATATTTATTGAAATGTAGGTAGAACATCAAAACAATTGCACAGCTATTGAGAATTGAGGTAGTCGTCCCGTGAATTCTGAATTTAAAAAAGGACAAAAGTCACAACCATATCTCAATGACATGCTTTGGTGCAGTCAAATACTTGTGTAGATCTACACAAGAGGTAGTAATGCTATCTTAGCTTGGTCTTTGGTAAAATCTCCACATAAATATACCTCTACCGCATGTTTATGATTTATTTCCTGCAATACAATCATCTGGTGGCTAATATATCTAACTGCAGGAGGTGATATTAACATCATGGTATGTGTTATTATCATCTATAGCATATACATAATATTTACAACACTCAGGACACCTTATGTTTTCACTATAAACCTATTTCTGCCATAAAAGTCGAACAAAACAGTGAAAATCAACAGAAATTGTGATAAAGATGGGAAAAACGATAAATCTTACCATGGTATCGTTAGTTGTAACGCAGTTTTGGTAGCCTTGACGACAATACAATTTTTATGACGATATATGCCTAAATCTTGCTATTTCATATAAAAATAAAAAATTTGTCTACCATCAGTGTATACCTAAGTAGAAATAATTACTAATCTGCGATGCAAACACGAAAAAACAATTATAGCAGCACCTGAATAATGAATTTTCAAGGACTTCACGATACCATGTAACGCAAAATGAAAAAACCCCTTTTCACCTAATTATGAAAACGGAAAATAGACTTTCAAATCTATTCATAATTAATTTCGAAATTTGGTTGTGCACAAAGCAGAAATGAAAAAGTAGCGCAAAAAAGTGTCGCGATATCCCTGGAGTACTAACGTACTAAACTTCCCGTTCGAAAAGCGCGCGCTGATTAATGAGCTTATCTAAGTTATCTGGCACAGTATGCTTGTTAGTTTACGGGTTTTCGCGCACGTGTAACGTATTGTCGTGGATTTTATGTGTCGTTATTTATCAGCTATTAACAGCTTTTTTTCCGTCATACATGACTTTTCGTAATCTTTGTGATTGGAAGATAGTTTTTGTTTCAATTTATAAGCAGTTTGACGTATTTCGTGCTCACCACCTAAGTAAATATGTAGCTGGCGTAATATGGTTTATTTTTAACAATACTAAGTCAAAGAAGTCAAATCACCATTTTTCTAGTCAAAAATAGATTACAGATTGAGTTTTCATGAAAATAAGCCGTAAAAAGAATTATATATGGTTCACCTCCTTGATTATGGTGACGGCAAACACAGATGTTGGTAGTCGTTTATAAAATGTAATTAGAAAGAAGTAAGCGTTAAAGTAACTATGAATATTATATAAATTGTTTGTATTTAGCCATAAAAGGTTATTTGAACTATAGGTAGCATTGTTTTGTACTGAAGTGACATATTACTGTGTAAGGTATCCGAGAAAAATTATGTGAGTAACAATAGACGTTGATAGTCTTTTTTACCGGTTTTCTGAACTTATACAGAAATAGTGTGTAACACCACATTAAATATGCACGAAATCTTCATAAGTAAATCGATGTGTGTCTCTTCTGAGCATGGTGACTAAACCATGTCTTACTTAATACTGACTTATGATGTGTCTGTTAGAGGGTTGACGAATAATTCTCTGTAAAGGAAATGCACAATCGCAGAAGAAAATGTGAACAAAGTTATGATGCATATTGTCGAGTAATATCTAAATGGTGCTTACCAATTTCTCCTGCTAATACCAGATATATAGACGAAATACTACAAGGGTTAGACACTGAAGAAATTTCCATTGCTTGTTAAGACACAAACTTAAATCAAAAAACAACTATTAATGAGTTAATTCATGAATTCCTACTGCATTACAGACTGACTCGTCCAAAGTAATTCATGCAGACAACGTGACGAAAAGTGAATGAGCAATGGAAGCAGAATCACAAGTTCCTTGTATTCATATCGCCTTTATGCCACATTATTGAATTACATTTTATTCATAAATCCGACCACGCTTCTATGTTGTGACGAACCTGATTTCAGCAATTTTTAAATAACACTGATTAGTGTGTTGTAAAGATTACCTATTAATTTTTATTAAAGGAAATAGAAATCTCTAATGATTAGCGCTGTCTGCAAATAAGAGACTTATAAGTACATTCTGTAACCTGCTATTTGATTGACTTATTAAATGTGATATTGATAACTAGGTCTAATTCTTTATTTCACGACTGATTTGTTTGTTTTTCAGAATTGTATGAATCAAATGAAGTCGTCAAAGCCTTGTGATGATGTTTACGCCGGTCTACAACTTATAGAATTTGTGATTATGGAAGACCATATTAAAATCATTTTTATTCAACAAATGAATTAGTGAAATATAAATATAGCAACTACACTTAGTGTCTTACGTTATAAACCGTGTCAGTATTTATTAATAGTCGATATGACGCTAGAACAAATATAGATAGAGAATAATATGAACTCCTTATAATCCATGGAATGAACAAGTAATAAGAATGATTATGTAATAATTCATTTCACTTTTAAAATTTAGTTACGCATTTTTTCCATCACCCTGTCACTTAATCCTCTGTAATTACGTGACCTCTGCAAATTGTAATCAATTATGACGTAACTCAAGTTTTCAGTTCTTAAATCCACGGATCATTTACAAGCTATAAGATTTTCACACCACTTATCTGTCTGTGAACTACAGTCAACTATTATATCACCCATTCTTAATGTGTTATTGACTGTAAAAGCAAATGACCTTTGACCTTACACTGCATATATATATATATAAATATATATATATATATTCACTATTGATAACCTGCGTCATTTCATTTATTCATATTCAGGTATGTCAACTGTTTCCCACATAACTGTTAAATCATATTGCATATTTAGTTGTAATGAATGCATACCACTGTTAATCAACATTTCTCCTGGTTTTATTTTGATTCATAAGCGGAATTAATCACATGAACTTAAAATGTACATAGGTACTGATACGATTTTAATGATAAACGTAATCCCACGAAGGTAAATACGTTATGTGGGTGCCTAATCTGCAAAACTGTACGTCGATGTAGGGTTTCTTAATCAATCTTAATTATTACAAACAGTTACACATGAACATCATTGCTATTCATTCCCATAAAAGTAGTAATAAGATGAAAATTGAAATTATGAAAGTTTATTGAAGAATCATTGCTGCAAAAGCAGAAAATCAAGTTTACAAGTTGGTATTAAGAATTCTTAAGTAATAATTGTCAACTTTCTTCTCAACTTCTGTTGCGAAGCGTTCACCATACTTCTCAATTATGCGATGTTTATGGATTCTTTGGCTGCGTTGAATACTTACATACTCTTCACTCCGTCTTGGTAATGCAGGTAATGTATAATTTTGGAAGTTCTGGGTATTGTGTAACTTCCATCTGCTACAATACCTAAGAAGTTGATGAGCTATGCAGTTAGTATTTCATTATTGATATAGCTTACCTGTAAGATTTCTTCTTTTAACGTAGGCAAGTAGCATGTGACGGCAGGGATATCGACACATCATAAACATGCTACAATTGCATTGACAAATGCTTATATCTACTTCATAATGTTGTCCACGGTCAACCATGAACAACCAGTCGCCGCTCTCATATTCCACGTAGACAAAACGCATTTGTTTAAGCTCGTATAACACTTTAGATCTTGCGAATGGCGTCAAAATATTTAGCAAGGGTATTAAACGTTGTGGAGCATTATATTTATAATATCTTCCGGCTATCAATTGATCTTCGACACTTCTTCTACTTGACATCATTTCACTCCATTTTAAAGCCTTGTACATACATTTGTACAGACTGTCACTTTTTCGTACATATCGTTTTACTTGCCGATTTAGCGATTCAACACGATTATTCGTGCTGTTACCCAATGTTAAAACATCACCGTAAAAGGCACGGGCCCACATTGTCTTACGTGCCATCCAATAACGTGACAGGTACTGACCTATCGATCTGTCCCGCCGATTGATTATTCTGTAATATTGATTAAATCTAGCGAATAAACACATTACAAAAATTACCTTCCAACCGTCTCTGCAGTTACCAATCTAGTTAAGTACGTTTTCAATATTTTGTCGTTTGTCTAAGGGCAATTTCATATAAGTAACTATTGGTGTACCTTTTTACGGAAAGCGCGAATTACATGAAAGGCGCACAAAATTATGTTTGCATGTCCGTGCTTTCACATCGTGCGCAATCCATCACAAATGTTTCAGTCAACATTGTGTCACCCATTACCTCTTTGAATTGATCTAAAATCCATATCACATCGGAACGCTTTTCCCTCCTAGTCCACGCAAACATTACAGTTCGACCTCGACCGAAATTATCCGTCACCACTATCTGGAATAAGGAATATCTACATAGTAAAACACAACGATAAACATATTCACTTTTTATTATTAGTATTATACGTAGAATCAATGCACACGACTTCTGGATATTTCCTATAGAGTTGTATTTGGTTATAACTACTGAAACATATTCTCGTCGCATATCCATTTTCTAAATGCTCCCTCACTTCGCCTTTTTGTCTAAGCATATCCATTACTTGCTTCCGAGTACAACAACCTGAAATATATTTATATACACTTACCAGTGGAGAGTGTAGCTTTCATAGCTTTGACATTGGCAGCAGTTACTTGCTTACCAGTTCTCTCCTTAATACTTTCGATAACTTCGTCTGCTGACTCACAGTGAAGTATTACGGGCTTCAAGTTCTCTTTTTCTTCTGACGATAATCTCCTTGTCCATGGATCACATACCATCCATGAACTACTACATGGATGATTGTGTATCATCTTGTAGGATTTGATTACATATCCTTGCTCTTCTAGTCTTACACGGAATTTAGATTGACAATTACGGAATTTAGACCTTAAACATAAGATATTAGTTAAAGATCTTACGATTTTTGCCTCACTTTCAAACCTTCCGATTTCCGTTTGTGACCAAACGTACAATTAAACGATACAAACAGGTATTTGAACCTGACATCCTTCAGCAATCTGCTTTCTGTGTGGATGTAACGAGTATAAGTAGTCTGAGAAGCGATAAAATTATAGTTCCATACTTTTTGGAACTCTTTTAAGGCATTTTCAAAATCATCCCACAACACGAAACGCTTGTTCAGTATCATACTTCGAAAGGCATCGGTTAGGTCGACTGAAATTTCACTTGAGGATGAAGCACTAAAAACAGACATGACTGATTATTAAACAGTTATTCCTTGCAACAATAATAACCCAAGGAAATACTACAAATACTTGAGATTTACCTGTGACTTGACATTTCGTTTAGCTTTACTACAATTGTTGGGATCAAAGATCAAATTACAAAGCAACAACAGAGCCAAAGTGCACACTACAAAACAGAGAACGCTAAATTAATGGTTTTGCTATTTATTTCGTGCTTTTTATGTAGCATAGGATGACTTATATATGAAAAAACTTGATACTCATGCAAACCAACCAACCCACGGCAATTGAAATACGGAATGACCGCCTCTAATCAAGCCGTTCAAGGTCGCTGAAACGAAAGGGCGGACACATTACAAAAGGACCTAACGTTTAAACCGTGCCAGTTATCTACTGATTCTTAACCGTTTGGAGTTACGACCAAAGTTCCAGAATGAGTTTGAATTCAATTAACATATGACACAATCCATAGTCCCAACCTTAAAGCACACTTATAAATCATATACTTAAGAATTTATCTCGCTCCTAAACGTGACCACTGAAACCCAAGCGAAAAAGAAAAAGACGGAGGCAGTAAAAATTCAGGTAAAAACTAAATTTCACGCCTCTGATGTATACTTTTTCAGGGAAATGTTTCGGCGAAAGGGAGTAAAATACGCAGTGTTCAGTATTTGGTGGTTTTCAAAGACCACCAGAATGGACATGTCCATCTTAATTATACCATGCGTGGTGGAGCGTGAGGTGCAGTGTGGAAGAATCCGGCGAAAAGAACGACAATAAACGCACACAGAATGGATTCATAAGTTGATAAAAGAAGAAATGGGGTGATAGTATAATTTACGGACGATGTTTCAGCGAAGCTGAAGCCGTCCACTGACGGAGGTTGCAAGCACTTGAAGGTCAAACTGTCGCAAGATGATTGGTGCATCACATCGACAGTTCGTGAAATTTTTCAGAAGCGGTCAAATCAAGACATTTTTAGATTTGAATTGAGTCCAGCCACACCATGTCTGATAACGTTCATTCTTCAAGTAACGAAGACGATGCCATCGTGATGATGCATGATATAGGAGGAATCTTCAATGATACTATGTTATCTCGAAGATTTACAAGTTGGGATAATTTTGAGACCTTTTTGAAGGAAGTACATAAGGTAATATGACTTCTGTGGTTAGTAATTATTTTTTTAGTATTCGCATACTAATTATGTTATGTCAGTATGCAAAAAGAACAGTGATGATCCAACTTCAAAGTACTTTTTCGTGAGATATGTCTGTACATATGGACGTAAACGCAGTTCGTCAGAGTCAGATGCTTGCGTTCAAGATGTAGATGATGATAGTAATAATCATCATATGTGAGCTTCGCTTTTCATAGCACATTATATTCAGATTTACTCGGAAGTACGAACATCTAAGGACGCATTTCCCACGGGCGTATAATTACATAAAAGATTATTGGATTGCCCGGAGGTCAATGTGGGCTCGCTGTTACCGGCGACATGTATTAAGCCTGGGCAACCACACAAACAACCGTGTGGAAAGTGCTCATAAACACCTAAAAGAATGTCTCAGAAGAGGTGATTCTTTGTTATTGACGTTTTGGAAAATTTGGATCAAAACAGACATTACCATTCGTTTGCGCTCATATGACGCTGTAAAGGACCTTCTAAGTTTTCCAATTCTTCAGGTAAGAAATATAGTTAAATGTATCATTAATTCCAGGTTCCAATGTCATTTCGAACTCTTCTAAATGAGTTCACATCTTTTGCAGCTAAAATTGTAGCTGTAAATTATAAACGCGTTCGGACAATGAGACACGAATTTATAGAAGGAGAATAAATCCGGTGCTACGACAAGGGCATGATGTATGTTGTTGATACTTCACGTGCACGATGTGCATGTGAGCGTCTTAATGACTACATGCTGCCCTGTGGTCATATTTTGTATGCACATTCTAAAGATCTGATTCGTGAAGGTATGTGTGTTCCTTTTGTAGACTTATTTCGACATAAAAACCGGTGGACTAGGAAATATATAATGGACCTGGTTCTTCATGCGCTGGACAACATCTCAATCTCTACAGGGAGTGATGATCTGCTAGAGAAGTCCACTAGCAACTACCACTCAATCCATGCTCTTAGTGAACCTTTGGCAAGTAAACTCATCCGTTCATGCCTCGAAGCATCGGAAGACATATGCGCACAATTGATGAGTTCAGTCGGTGCTAATGATGAAGCTACAACGTCAGAATCCATTGTTAATACAGACCATAGCTATGCTTCTTGATAACAAGAAGTTCTAATATTGTAATCTTTTTAGTTTTAAATAAATTCATTTATATGGCCATTGACTTATTCTTATAGCGTAACGGCAGGGAGTTTACTGTGCAGTGTTATGTGGCTGTGAGACAAGGATGTTGTTTCGCGTTCTTGTGTAATAATTACCAGTTTGGCGCACACGCGATTAGTCATACATACCGCTTACCAAATACTGCTACCTTGAACATGGTGTACCATACTAGTAGTCCGAATTTCGACCTGTCATGATAGATAAGAATTGCCGTAATTAAGAGATTAGTGCGCTATAAATGAAAACGTTTATTAAAGTTTGAATCTAGCACAAATGATCCATTAATAAATAACTTCTCTTTCTCCGGAATTGTTCCCGTTAGGTCTGTGAACACTTGCGAAGCTATCTGGAAATAAGATAGACAGGAAAGTTATTTCAGTATAAATGTTTACCAGAAACTAGTATAAAAACGGAAACCAGTATTCAGTTACAGATCGAAAGTGCATTTAGCACACCCTTTCTTTGGATTGTCAATCATGCTTATTTCCTTTATCTCTTGCGCTGCTTAGGAAAGTTTGTGTCGCAACATACATGGATTGTATTATTCAATTCTTTGGACAGGTTGCACTTCGGAAACTTAGACGATGAACATATATAAAGACTACTGTGTGAATTTACTTTGAATCGTTCTGTGTAACCTGCAATTCTTGATGCATATTCTATTCTAGTCCTACATAAGTTATGAATAATTGTCATTTACGGCATCAGCACGTAAGCTAGACAGGCCTTGGTTGATTTCCGAAGATCATCACATAGGATTTCACACAATCTGGTCACCTTAGATCAAGATATCTTGACTATCGAATCGTACTTTTCAGTGCTTTCTCGTGACAGCTTTATAACAGTACTTATTTCTGATATTAAGTATTTTTGCAATAATATCGGCAGCCAAAACATTGTAGATCCCCAGACAACCCAAAAAGGGAAAATAAAGCGGTAAATACTTTGGTAGCGAAAGGGGAAAACGCATCAGAATGTCGCCTTTTTCGCCTGTCCGGGGGAAATAATGTGGATTTCCCCTTTGTCGCCGTTTTGTCGATAAATTACTCACTTTTCGCCTAAATATCCGCCAAATTACCGAATTTTCGCCTAACTGTCCGCAGAATTGTCTACTTTTCGCCTAAATACACACAGAACTCCCTATTTTCCATCCATTGACATAACCCCAAGGGTCTCCTATGTTCGCCTTTATTTTCAACAACAGACCAAAATAAATCTGCAATACAGTGGAAAACCAGCATATTTTTGAAAATTTTTATTTAAAAGGTAAAGCGTATTATTGTACAACACTAGAGCAGAAGCTTAAGCATCGATTGTTTTGCACATCCAATGCAATTGCTAATTCATTGTTATTTGAAATTATCTGCAAAACAACAAAAACGTGATGTATTATTCATAAGGAATGTGCATTTATTCAAAAGTTCACTGACACTCAAACACATATTCTTAACACTTCTACAATTTCCCATGTAAGTAAAAAAGTAAGCTGTTTGAAAAATAATATTTATTGAAATGTAGGTAGAACATCAAAACAATTGCACAGCTATTGAGAATTGAGGTAGTCGTCCCGTGAATTCTGAATTTAAAAAAGGACAAAAGTCACAACCATATCTCAATGACATGCTTTGGTGCAGTCAAATACTTGTGTAGATCTACACAAGAGGTAGTAATGCTATCTTAGCTTGGTCTTTGGTAAAATCTCCACATAAATATACCTCTACCGCATGTTTATGATTTATTTCCTGCAATACAATCATCTGGTGGCTAATATATCTAACTGCAGGAGGTGATATTAACATCATGGTATGTGTTATTATCATCTATAGCATATACATAATATTTACAACACTCAGGACACCTTATGTTTTCACTATAAACCTATTTCTGCCATAAAAGTCGAACAAAACAGTGAAAATCAACAGAAATTGTGATAAAGATGGGAAAAACGATAAATCTTACCATGGTATCGTTAGTTGTAACGCAGTTTTGGTAGCCTTGACGACAATACAATTTTTATGACGATATATGCCTAAATCTTGCTATTTCATATAAAAATAAAAAATTTGTCTACCATCAGTGTATACCTAAGTAGAAATAATTACTAATCTGCGATGCAAACACGAAAAAACAATTATAGCAGCACCTGAATAATGAATTTTCAAGGACTTCACGATACCATGTAACGCAAAATGAAAAAACCCCTTTTCACCTAATTATGAAAACGGAAAATAGACTTTCAAATCTATTCATAATTAATTTCGAAATTTGGTTGTGCACAAAGCAGAAATGAAAAAGTAGCGCAAAAAAGTGTCGCGATATCCCTGGAGTACTAACGTACTAAACTTCCCGTTCGAAAAGCGCGCGCTGATTAATGAGCTTATCTAAGTTATCTACTGATTCTTAACCGTTTGGAGTTACGACCAAAGTTCCAGAATGAGTTTGAATTCAATTAACATATGACACAATCCATAGTCCCAACCTTAAAGCACACTTATAAATCATATACTTAAGAATTTATCTCGCTCCTAAACGTGACCACTGAAACCCAAGCGAAAAAGAAAAAGACGGAGGCAGTAAAAATTCAGGTAAAAACTAAATTTCACGCCTCTGATGTATACTTTTTCAGGGAAATGTTTCGGCGAAAGGGAGTAAAATACGCAGTGTTCAGTATTTGGTGGTTTTCAAAGACCACCAGAATGGACATGTCCATCTTAATTATACCATGCGTGGTGGAGCGTGAGGTGCAGTGTGGAAGAATCCGGCGAAAAGAACGACAATAAACGCACACAGAATGGATTCATAAGTTGATAAAAGAAGAAATGGGGTGATAGTATAATTTACGGACGATGTTTCAGCGAAGCTGAAGCCGTCCACTGACGGAGGTTGCAAGCACTTGAAGGTCAAACTGTCGCTAGATGATTGGTGCATCACATCGACAGTTCGTGAAATTTTTCAGAAGCGGTCAAATCAAGACATTTTTAGATTTGAATTGAGTCCAGCCACACCATGTCTGATAACGTTCATTCTTCAAGTAACGAAGACGATGCCATCGTGATGATGCATGATATAGGAGGAATCTTCAATGATACTATGTTATCTCGAAGATTTACAAGTTGGGATAATTTTGAGACCTTTTTGAAGGAAGTACATAAGGTAATATGACTTCTGTGGTTAATAATTATTTTTTTAGTATTCGCATACTAATTATGTTATGTCAGTATGCAAAAAGAACAGTGATGATCCAACTTCAAAGTACTTTTTCGTGAGATATGTCTGTACATATGGACGTAAACGCAGTTCGTCAGAGTCAGATGCTTGCGTTCAAGATGTAGATGATGATAGTAATAATCATCATATGTGAGCTTCGCTTTTCATAGCACATTATATTCAGATTTACTCGGAAGTACGAACATCTAAGGACGCATTTCCCACGGGCGTATAATTACATAAAAGATTATTGGATTGCCCGGAGGTCAATGTGGGCTCGCTGTTACCGGCGACATGTATTAAGCCTGGGCAACCACACAAACAACCGTGTGGAAAGTGCTCATAAACACCTAAAAGAATGTCTCAGAAGAGGTGATTCTTTGTTATTGACGTTTTGGAAAATTTGGATCAAAACAGACATTACCATTCGTTTGCGCTCATATGACGCTGTAAAGGACCTTCTAAGTTTTCCAATTCTTCAGGTAAGAAATATAGTTAAATGTATCATTAATTCCAGGTTCCAATGTCATTTCGAACTCTTCTAAATGAGTTCACATCTTTTGCAGCTAAAATTGTAGCTGTAAATTATAAACGCGTTCGGACAATGAGACACGAATTTATAGAAGGAGAATAAATCCGGTGCTACGACAAGGGCATGATGTATGTTGTTGATACTTCACGTGCACGATGTGCATGTGAGCGTCTTAATGACTACATGCTGCCCTGTGGTCATATTTTGTATGCACATTCTAAAGATCTGATTCGTGAAGGTATGTGTGTTCCTTTTGTAGACTTATTTCGACATAAAAACCGGTGGACTAGGAAATATATAATGGACCTGGTTCTTCATGCGCTGGACAACATCTCAATCTCTACAGGGAGTGATGATCTGCTAGAGAAGTCCACTAGCAACTACCACTCAATCCATGCTCTTAGTGAACCTTTGGCAAGTAAACTCATCCATTCATGCCTCGAAGCATCGGAAGACATATGCGCACATGTGATGAGTTCAATAGGTGCTAATGATGAAGCTACAACGTCAGAATCCATTGTTAACACAGACCATAGCTATGCTTTTTGATAACAAAAAGTTCTGATATTGTAATCTTTTTAGTTTCACATAAATTCATTTATATGGCCATTGACTTATTCTTATAGCGTAACGGTAGGGAGAGTGTACTGTGCAGTCTTATGTGGCTGTGAGACAGGGATGTTGTTTCGCGTTCTTGTTTAATAATTACCAGTTTGGCGCACACCCGATTAGTCATGTATACCGTTTATCAAATACTGCAACCTTGAACATGGTGTACCATACTAATAGTTTGGATTTCGACCTGTCACGATAGATAAGAATTGCCGTAATTAAAAAACATGCGTTAAAAATGAGAACGTTTATTAAAGTTTAAATCTAGCACAAATGACCCACTAATAAATAACTTCTATTTCTTAGGAATTGTCCCCGTTAGGTCTGTGAACACTTGCGAAGCCAGCTGGAAATAAGATACACAAGAAATAGTTATTGCAGTATAAATATTTACCAGGAACTAGTATAAGAACTGTAACCAGTAGTCAATTACAGATCGAGAAGTGCATTTAGCACACCCTTTCTTTGGATAGTCAGTCACGCTTATTTCCTTTATCTCTTGCGCTGCTTAGGAAAGTTTGTGTCGCAACATACATGGATTGTATTATTCAATTCTTTGGACAGGTTGCACTTCGGAAACTTAGACGATGAACATATATAAAGACTACTGTGTGAATTTACTTTGAATCGTTCTGTGTAACCTGCAATTCTTGATGCATATTCTATTCTAGTCCTACATAAGTTATGAATAATTGTCATTTACGGCATCAGCACGTAAGCTAGACAGGCCTTGGTTGATTTCCGAAGATCATCACATAGGATTTCACACAATCTGGTCACCTTAGATCAAGATATCTTGACTATCGAATCGTACTTTTCAGTGCTTTCTCGTGACAGCTTTATAACAGTACTTATTTCTGATATTAAGTATTTTTGCAATAATATCGGCAGCCAAAACATTGTAGATCCCCAGACAACCCAAAAAGGGAAAATAAAGCGGTAAATACTTTGGTAGCGAAAGGGGAAAACGCATCAGAATGTCGCCTTTTTCGCCTGTCCGGGGGAAATAATGTGGATTTCCCCTTTGTCGCCGTTTTGTCGATAAATTACTCACTTTTCGCCTAAATATCCGCCAAATTACCGAATTTTCGCCTAACTGTCCGCAGAATTGTCTACTTTTCGCCTAAATACACACAGAACTCCCTATTTTCCATCCATTGACATAACCCCAAGGGTCTCCTATGTTCGCCTTTATTTTCAACAACAGACCAAAATAAATCTGCAATACAGTGGAAAACCAGCATATTTTTGAAAATTTTTATTTAAAAGGTAAAGCGTATTATTGTACAACACTAGAGCAGAAGCTTAAGCATCGATTGTTTTGCACATCCAATGCAATTGCTAATTCATTGTTATTTGAAATTATCTGCAAAACAACAAAAACGTGATGTATTATTCATAAGGAATGTGCATTTATTCAAAAGTTCACTGACACTCAAACACATATTCTTAACACTTCTACAATTTCCCATGTAAGTAAAAAAGTAAGCTGTTTGAAAAATAATATTTATTGAAATGTAGGTAGAACATCAAAACAATTGCACAGCTATTGAGAATTGAGGTAGTCGTCCCGTGAATTCTGAATTTAAAAAAGGACAAAAGTCACAACCATATCTCAATGACATGCTTTGGTGCAGTCAAATACTTGTGTAGATCTACACAAGAGGTAGTAATGCTATCTTAGCTTGGTCTTTGGTAAAATCTCCACATAAATATACCTCTACCGCATGTTTATGATTTATTTCCTGCAATACAATCATCTGGTGGCTAATATATCTAACTGCAGGAGGTGATATTAACATCATGGTATGTGTTATTATCATCTATAGCATATACATAATATTTACAACACTCAGGACACCTTATGTTTTCACTATAAACCTATTTCTGCCATAAAAGTCGAACAAAACAGTGAAAATCAACAGAAATTGTGATAAAGATGGGAAAAACGATAAATCTTACCATGGTATCGTTAGTTGTAACGCAGTTTTGGTAGCCTTGACGACAATACAATTTTTATGACGATATATGCCTAAATCTTGCTATTTCATATAAAAATAAAAAATTTGTCTACCATCAGTGTATACCTAAGTAGAAATAATTACTAATCTGCGATGCAAACACGAAAAAACAATTATAGCAGCACCTGAATAATGAATTTTCAAGGACTTCACGATACCATGTAACGCAAAATGAAAAAACCCCTTTTCACCTAATTATGAAAACGGAAAATAGACTTTCAAATCTATTCATAATTAATTTCGAAATTTGGTTGTGCACAAAGCAGAAATGAAAAAGTAGCGCAAAAAAGTGTCGCGATATCCCTGGAGTACTAACGTACTAAACTTCCCGTTCGAAAAGCGCGCGCTGATTAATGAGCTTATCTAAGTTATCTACTGATTCTTAACCGTTTGGAGTTACGACCAAAGTTCCAGAATGAGTTTGAATTCAATTAACATATGACACAATCCATAGTCCCAACCTTAAAGCACACTTATAAATCATATACTTAAGAATTTATCTCGCTCCTAAACGTGACCACTGAAACCCAAGCGAAAAAGAAAAAGACGGAGGCAGTAAAAATTCAGGTAAAAACTAAATTTCACGCCTCTGATGTATACTTTTTCAGGGAAATGTTTCGGCGAAAGGGAGTAAAATACGCAGTGTTCAGTATTTGGTGGTTTTCAAAGACCACCAGAATGGACATGTCCATCTTAATTATACCATGCGTGGTGGAGCGTGAGGTGCAGTGTGGAAGAATCCGGCGAAAAGAACGACAATAAACGCACACAGAATGGATTCATAAGTTGATAAAAGAAGAAATGGGGTGATAGTATAATTTACGGACGATGTTTCAGCGAAGCTGAAGCCGTCCACTGACGGAGGTTGCAAGCACTTGAAGGTCAAACTGTCGCTAGATGATTGGTGCATCACATCGACAGTTCGTGAAATTTTTCAGAAGCGGTCAAATCAAGACATTTTTAGATTTGAATTGAGTCCAGCCACACCATGTCTGATAACGTTCATTCTTCAAGTAACGAAGACGATGCCATCGTGATGATGCATGATATAGGAGGAATCTTCAATGATACTATGTTATCTCGAAGATTTACAAGTTGGGATAATTTTGAGACCTTTTTGAAGGAAGTACATAAGGTAATATGACTTCTGTGGTTAGTAATTATTTTTTTAGTATTCGCATACTAATTATGTTATGTCAGTATGCAAAAAGAACAGTGATGATCCAACTTCAAAGTACTTTTTCGTGAGATATGTCTGTACATATGGACGTAAACGCAGTTCGTCAGAGTCAGATGCTTGCGTTCAAGATGTAGATGATGATAGTAATAATCATCATATGTGAGCTTCGCTTTTCATAGCACATTATATTCATATTTACTCAGAAGTACTAACATCTAAGAACCCATTTTCTACGGGCATATGATTATATGAGAGATAATTGGATTGCTTGGGAGTCAGTGTGGGCTCGCTGTTACGAGCGAGATATGCTAAGCCTGGGAAATCACACAAACAATCTTGTGGAAAGTGCTCATAAACACTTAAAAGACTGTCTCAGAAGAGGTGATTCTCTGTTATTGACGTTTTGGAAAATTTGGATCAAAACAGACATTACCATTCGTTTGCGCTCATATGACGCTGAAAAGGACCTTCTAAGTTTTCCAAATCTTGAGGCAAGAAATATAGTTTGATGTATCATTAAATCCAGGTTCCAATATCATTTCGAACTCTTCTAAATGAGTTCACATCTTTTGCAGCTAAAATTGTAGCTGTAAATTATAAACGCGTTCGGACAATGAGACACGAATTTATAGAAGGAGAATAAATCCGGTGCTACGACAAGGGCATGATGTATGTTGTTGATACTTCACGTGCACGATGTGCATGTGAGCGTCTTAATGACTACATGCTGCCCTGTGGTCATATTTTGTATGCACATTCTAAAGATCTGATTCGTGAAGGTATGTGTGTTCCTTTTGTAGACTTATTTCGACATAAAAACCGGTGGACTAGGAAATATATAATGGACCTGGTTCTTCATGCGCTGGACAACATCTCAATCTCTACAGGGAGTGATGATCTGCTAGAGAAGTCCACTAGCAACTACCACTCAATCCATGCTCTTAGTGAACCTTTGGCAAGTAAACTCATCCGTTCATGCCTCGAAGCATCGGAAGACATATGCGCACAATTGATGAGTTCAGTCGGTGCTAATGATGAAGCTACAACGTCAGAATCCATTGTTAATACAGACCATAGCTATGCTTCTTGATAACAAGAAGTTCTAATATTGTAATCTTTTTAGTTTTAAATAAATTCATTTATATGGCCATTGACTTATTCTTATAGCGTAACGGCAGGGAGTTTACTGTGCAGTCTTATGTGGCTGTGAGACAGGGATGTTGTTTCGCGTTCTTGTGTAATAATTACCAGTTTGGCGCACACGCGATTAGTCATACATACCGTTTACCAAATACTGCTACCTTGAACATGGTGTACCATACTAGTAGTTCGAATTTCGACCTGTCACGATAGATAAGAATTGCTGTAATTAAGAGATTAGTGCGCTATAAATGAAAACGTTTATTAAAGTTTGAATCTAGCACAAATGATCCATTAATAAATAACTTCTCTTTCTCCGGAATTGTTCCCGTTAGGTCTGTGAACACTTGCGAAGCTATCTGGAAATAAGATAGACAGGAAAGTTATTTCAGTATAAATGTTTACCAGAAACTAGTATAAAAACGGAAACCAGTATTCAGTTACAGATCGAAAGTGCATTTAGCACACCCTTTCTTTGGATTGTCAATCATGCTTATTTCCTTTATCTCTTGCGCTGCTTAGGAAAGTTTGTGTCGCAACATACATGGATTGTATTATTCAATTCTTTGGACAGGTTGCACTTCGGAAACTTAGACGATGAACATATATAAAGACTACTGTGTGAATTTACTTTGAATCGTTCTGTGTAACCTGCAATTCTTGATGCATATTCTATTCTAGTCCTACATAAGTTATGAATAATTGTCATTTACGGCATCAGCACGTAAGCTAGACAGGCCTTGGTTGATTTCCGAAGATCATCACATAGGATTTCACACAATCTGGTCACCTTAGATCAAGATATCTTGACTATCGAATCGTACTTTTCAGTGCTTTCTCGTGACAGCTTTATAACAGTACTTATTTCTGATATTAAGTATTTTTGCAATAATATCGGCAGCCAAAACATTGTAGATCCCCAGACAACCCAAAAAGGGAAAATAAAGCGGTAAATACTTTGGTAGCGAAAGGGGAAAACGCATCAGAATGTCGCCTTTTTCGCCTGTCCGGGGGAAATAATGTGGATTTCCCCTTTGTCGCCGTTTTGTCGATAAATTACTCACTTTTCGCCTAAATATCCGCCAAATTACCGAATTTTCGCCTAACTGTCCGCAGAATTGTCTACTTTTCGCCTAAATACACACAGAACTCCCTATTTTCCATCCATTGACATAACCCCAAGGGTCTCCTATGTTCGCCTTTATTTTCAACAACAGACCAAAATAAATCTGCAATACAGTGGAAAACCAGCATATTTTTGAAAATTTTTATTTAAAAGGTAAAGCGTATTATTGTACAACACTAGAGCAGAAGCTTAAGCATCGATTGTTTTGCACATCCAATGCAATTGCTAATTCATTGTTATTTGAAATTATCTGCAAAACAACAAAAACGTGATGTATTATTCATAAGGAATGTGCATTTATTCAAAAGTTCACTGACACTCAAACGCATATTCTTAACACTTCTACAATTTCCCATGTAAGTAAAAAAGTAAGCTGTTTGAAAAATAATATTTATTGAAATGTAGGTAGAACATCAAAACAATTGCACAGCTATTGAGAATTGAGGTAGTCGTCCCGTGAATTCTGAATTTAAAAAAGGACAAAAGTCACAACCATATCTCAATGACATGCTTTGGTGCAGTCAAATACTTGTGTAGATCTACACAAGAGGTAGTAATGCTATCTTAGCTTGGTCTTTGGTAAAATCTCCACATAAATATACCTCTACCGCATGTTTATGATTTATTTCCTGCAATACAATCATCTGGTGGCTAATATATCTAACTGCAGGAGGTGATATTAACATCATGGTATGTGTTATTATCATCTATAGCAAAAACATAATATTTACAACACTCAGGACACCTTATGTTTTCACTATAAACCTATTTCTGCCATAAAAGTCGAACAAAACAGTGAAAATCAACAGAAATTGTGATAAAGATGGGAAAAACGATAAATCTTACCATGGTATTGTTAGTTGTAACGCAGTTTTGGTAGCCTTGACGACAATACAATTTTTATGACGATATATGCCTAAATCTTGCTATTTCATATAAAAATAAAAAATTTGTCTACCATCAGTGTATACCTAAGTAGAAATAATTACTAATCTGCGATGCAAACACGAAAAAACAATTATAGCAGCACCTGAATAATGAATTTTCAAGGACTTCACGATACCATGTAACGCAAAATGAAAAAACCCCTTTTCACCTAATTATGAAAACGGAAAATAGACTTTCAAATCTATTCATAATTAATTTCGAAATTTGGTTGTGCACAAAGCAGAAATGAAAAAGTAGCGCAAAAAAGTGTCGCGATATCCCTGGAGTACTAACGTACTAAACTTCCCGTTCGAAAAGCGCGCGCTGATTAATGAGCTTATCTAAGTTATCTACTGATTCTTAACCGTTTGGAGTTACGACCAAAGTTCCAGAATGAGTTTGAATTCAATTAACATATGACACAATCCATAGTCCCAACCTTAAAGCACACTTATAAATCATATACTTAAGAATTTATCTCGCTCCTAAACGTGACCACTGAAACCCAAGCGAAAAAGAAAAAGACGGAGGCAGTAAAAATTCAGGTAAAAACTAAATTTCACGCCTCTGATGTATACTTTTTCAGGGAAATGTTTCGGCGAAAGGGAGTAAAATACGCAGTGTTCAGTATTTGGTGGTTTTCAAAGACCACCAGAATGGACATGTCCATCTTAATTATACCATGCGTGGTGGAGCGTGAGGTGCAGTGTGGAAGAATCCGGCGAAAAGAACGACAATAAACGCACACAGAATGGATTCATAAGTTGATAAAAGAAGAAATGGGGTGATAGTATAATTTACGGACGATGTTTCAGCGAAGCTGAAGCCGTCCACTGACGGAGGTTGCAAGCACTTGAAGGTCAAACTGTCGCAAGATGATTGGTGCATCACATCGACAGTTCGTGAAATTTTTCAGAAGCGGTCAAATCAAGACATTTTTAGATTTGAATTGAGTCCAGCCACACCATGTCTGATAACGTTCATTCTTCAAGTAACGAAGACGATGCCATCGTGATGATGCATGATATAGGAGGAATCTTCAATGATACTATGTTATCTCGAAGATTTACAAGTTGGGATAATTTTGAGACCTTTTTGAAGGAAGTACATAAGGTAATATGACTTCTGTGGTTAATAATTATTTTTTTAGTATTCGCATACTAATTATGTTATGTCAGTATGCAAAAAGAACAGTGATGATCCAACTTCAAAGTACTTTTTCGTGAGATATGTCTGTACATATGGACGTAAACGCAGTTCGTCAGAGTCAGATGCTTGCGTTCAAGATGTAGATGATGATAGTAATAATCATCATATGTGAGCTTCGCTTTTCATAGCACATTATATTCAGATTTACTCGGAAGTACGAACATCTAAGGACGCATTTCCCACGGGCGTATAATTACATAAAAGATTATTGGATTGCCCGGAGGTCAATGTGGGCTCGCTGTTACCGGCGACATGTATTAAGCCTGGGCAACCACACAAACAACCGTGTGGAAAGTGCTCATAAACACCTAAAAGAATGTCTCAGAAGAGGTGATTCTCTGTTATTGACGTTTTGGAAAATTTGGATCAAAACAGACATTACCATTCGTTTGCGCTCATATGACGCTGTAAAGGACCTTCTAAGTTTTCCAATTCTTCAGGTAAGAAATATAGTTAAATGTATCATTAATTCCAGGTTCCGATGTCATTTCGAACTCTTCTAAATGAGTTCACATCTTTTGCAGCTAAAATTGTAGCTGTAAATTATAAACGCGTTCGGACAATGAGACACGAATTTATAGAAGGAGAATAAATCCGGTGCTACGACAAGGGCATGATGTATGTTGTTGATACTTCACGTGCACGATGTGCATGTGAGCGTCTTAATGACTACATGCTGCCCTGTGGTCATATTTTGTATGCACATTCTAAAGATCTGATTCGTGAAGGTATGTGTGTTCCTTTTGTAGACTTATTTCGACATAAAAACCGGTGGACTAGGAAATATATAATGGACCTGGTTCTTCATGCGCTGGACAACATCTCAATCTCTACAGGGAGTGATGATCTGCTAGAGAAGTCCACTAGCAACTACCACTCAATCCATGCTCTTAGTGAACCTTTGGCAAGTAAACTCATCCGTTCATGCCTCGAAGCATCGGAAGACATATGCGCACAATTGATGAGTTCAGTCGGTGCTAATGATGAAGCTACAACGTCAGAATCCATTGTTAATACAGACCATAGCTATGCTCCTTGATAACTAGAAGTTCTAATATTGTAATCTCTTTAGTTTTACATAAATTCATTTATATGGCCATTGACTTATTCTTATAGCGTAACGGCAGGGAGTGTACTGTGCAGTGTTATGTGGCTGTGAGACAGGGATGTTGTTTCGCGTTCTTGTGTAATAATTACCAGTTTGGCGCACACGCGATTAGTCATACATACCGCTTACCAAATACTGCTACCTTGAACATGGTGTACCATACTAGTAGTCCGAATTTCGACCTGTCATGATAGATAAGAATTGCCGTAATTAAACGACTGGTGCGTCATAAATGAAAACGTTTATTAAAGTTTGAATCTAGCACAAATGATCCATTAATAAATAACTTCTATTTCTCACGAATTGTTCCCGTTAGGTCTGTGAACACTTGCGAAGCTAGCTGGAAATAAGATAGACAGGAAAGTTATTTCAGTATAAATGTTTACCAGAAACTAGTATAAAAACGGAAACCAGTATTCAATTACAGATCGAAAGTGCATTTAGCACACCCTTTCTTTGGATTGTCAATCATGCTTATTTCCTTTATCTCTTGCGCTGCTTAGGAAAGTTTGTGTCGCAACATACATGGATTGTATTATTCAATTCTTTGGACAGGTTGCACTTCGGAAACTTAGACGATGAACATATATAAAGACTACTGTGTGAATTTACTTTGAATCGTTCTGTGTAACCTGCAATTCTTGATGCATATTCTATTCTAGTCCTACATAAGTTATGAATAATTGTCATTTACGGCATCAGCACTTAACCTATACAGGCCTTGGTTGACTTTCTAAGATTGTAGTGACTCACTTTTATCACGAGAACACGATTGGTTTATTGAAAACAGTTATTATTATAACCAGGTGTGCCAGTGACTTTTTTATTGTGCTTTTGTTTAACTGTGCTTTAAACATCCATTTTTCTTACACTTTGATTGTGACTTGGCGCGAATTCGGTTACGTATCCTGGCACGATCTCGGTATCCTTTCAATACCACGAGATCGCCAACAAATATATCTCGACTTGGTCCATTAACTGCCTTCTGATATTTGGCCTTAAGGGGATTTTATGGAGTCATTTGGCACGTTTTTCTTGGTAGAGGTTTTCATAGTCAATCTCCACTCGACACCACGCTACAAGATCATCACATACGACCTCAGACAATCTGGTCACCTGAGATCAAGATATCTTGATTAGCGAATCGTACTTGTCAATGCTTTCTCGTAACCGCTTTA
Organism: Schistosoma margrebowiei; assembly: GCA_944470205.2. Classification (NCBI taxonomy): domain Eukaryota; kingdom Metazoa; phylum Platyhelminthes; class Trematoda; order Strigeidida; family Schistosomatidae; genus Schistosoma; species Schistosoma margrebowiei. The sequence goes on from OX104024.1 coordinate 21,859,877, forward strand.
TATTAGTACTTATTCCTGTTATTAAGTTGTAGGGCCATTAAAATGTCACTGAGCCCTAGCCAAATCATCCGGCAGTTGGATTACTGAATGTCGAACAGATCACCGCTCCCTGTCAAGGTCAGGGACAACCAACGCGCATCCGTTGATCATATGCCATGAACTGGCCCATGCGACAGTGGTCTTACTTTCGCTTGTATCCAATTTAACTAATATATTTCTGTAATAACGTCCTCTGTGTTGTACAATCTTCAAAGCATCTATGGTACCTTGATACGTCAATGGGGTATTCCACATAAAGTGCTGACCACGAGGTGTGACTTCGAAGTTAGCTGGTTCGTCACACCATTTATTTGGCTCAAATTAATTCTGGACTTATACAAATTCAGTCTACAACGCTGTGTTAATCGAAAAATTTAACCAACAGTACCTCGTACATAATCCAGATTCAGGCTACTGTCTACTTCATATCTTCATGACTTAAAAACAAGAGTAACCCAGGCGAGTTTCATAATTACATTAGATTATTTCGTACTATATTTATGATGCGTAATAACATTTCGTAGTTGCTTTCGCTTAAAGTAGACATATATCATGTCACTGCCGTCAAGTCTTAAGTACACACTTTGTCGTACTTATTATGTCACCTAACGCTAGGTAATAAGCTCTTTGTATCAGTCTTTTACGAAATAGTCATGTTACCTGAACCCTCTAAACTTTAATTACATTGGTGGTTACCATTTTAATTAATGTTTATTATACTCCCTGTATTTGCTATTATTTCACACGGCAAATTATGGCTCGATTTCCTTATTACACGATAGTAATTTTAATTCCATTTTTTGTTTATTTGTATACAATACGGGTTTGGAAAATATCTAACCGTCCTCGATAATTCTTCACGAACCCAACCATAGTTTTTGTATATGTTTTTATTCACACATCCAACTATTACGCTAATAATACCTAAACGACCGTTCAGTGCAACTGTCAGTATAAGTAATAACGATGTTATTAAGATTTGACTTTATAACACATCCGAACTATTGTAGTTATTCTACTAAGACGTCGTACTTTATTTTATGGAGTACTGTTTCCTTGTGGCTGTTATCTAACAGATGATTTCGGTATATCAATCGGATGTTCAACTGCTGGACAATTTAAAACCTGTCCAGTTCAATTGTTGGTCTGACGACATTATCATTCGCGCGAATCATCCGTTTATCAAGTAGAGCGAATCTCCTGCAAACTAAAAACGACATTGTCGTCTCTATCCCAACACTGACAGCGTTTTTCACCGGTATCATTGACATGAGTCCAGAGCGACACTCTTGGTTTCTTATGTCCTTTTCGATATTTTTCTGTTCACTAACCGGACAAACACGCAGCACTGACCGTTTATCATCTTTTAGAGACTTCACCGTGCCACTCTTGCTGTCAATTTGCAGCTTTCGATCCTTACTGACTGTAACAGCAGTTATCGACTTTTCAAACTCTAACTAAAAGTTGATTAATAGCTTAGCACAACGAAATCACGACCACTCTTCACGGTTATACTTCTGTACTTACAGTTTGTCTGTTAGATATAGATATAACTAAAATTCGACACTAATTAATAGCTGTCAACGACACTGTCCGACTTACAATTTTAAAATAACGACAGTACAAACATGGACATCGATTGATAATAAACTTATCCTACCAACTCTATAGCATCATTACTCATTCGGCAAACTTAACGTTTGTCATCGGAGGAACTGAATTACCTGTAAAGGCTATATATTTCAGTGCGACTTGATAAAACAATAAAGCGTTTTGATCTCTTCATTATTTCTATGGTTAATCAATTTACGTTTAACCAACTTCCTACTAACATATTAGGACTCGCTAATTCCCGACCAGTTTCTGCCGCCTCTTTTCCATTTGTTTTGCAGATAAGCAATACCTGGAGGATTTGTAATATTCGTTTGGCACTCTCCGGCGCGCGACTGCTCCCAACATGTTTGGTACCAATTCAAACGGCCATTGAATCTGGTGAGGGAGTGCTGTAGGGCCAGTAAAATGTCACTGAGCCCTAGCCAAATCATCCGGCAGTTGGATTACTGAATGTCGAACAGATCACCGCTCCCTGTCAAGGTCAGGGACAACCAACGCGCATCAGTTAATCATATGCCATGAACTGGCCCATGCGACAGTGGTCTTACTTTCGCTTGTATCCAATTTAACTAATATATTTCTGTAATAACGTCCTCTGTGTTGTACAATCTTCAAAGCATCTATGGTACCTTGATACGTCAATGGGGTATTCCACATAAAGTGCTGACCACGAGGTGTGACTTCGAAGTTAGCTGGTTCGTCACACTATTCCCGTCTAACTTCAGTAGGTCTACAATCATTTTCGACATAGATCATCTACGTTGGTGATCTACAATGTATTTTCGCAAGAACACCAACAGCCAAAACATTGTTACTATGCACAAGAGGTAGTATAGCTATCTTACCTTGATCTCTTGTAAAATCTTCACATAATTACACCTCTTCCGCATGATTATGATTTATTTCTTGCAATATAATCATTAGGTGGCTAATAAATCTAACTGTAGAAGGTGATATTAACGTCTTCCTTAGCTCCGAATTTCGGGGGAATTTAACCCATTTTGCGGAAGCCGCTATAGTAAATTTCGGGGAAATGAGTCCCAAACCCCAACATTTCCCCAGATCTAAGGATATTCCCTAAAACTGGCAGCTCGGTTTAGTATGTGTTATTATCATCTATAGCATAAACATAATATTTACAAAACTCAGGACACCTAATGTTATCACTATCAACTTATTTCTGCCATAAAATTCGGACAAAACAGTGACAATCAGCCGAAATTGTGATAAAGAAGGAAAAACGATAAATCTTACAATGGTATCGTAACTTGTAAAGCAGTTTTTGTAACCTTGACGACAATACAATTTTTATGACGATATATGCTTGGATCATGCTATTTTATATACAAATAATTGATTCGTCAACAATCAGTGTATCTTTAGGTAGAAATAATTGCTAGTCTGCGATGCAAATACGAAAAAACTATTATAGCAGCACCTGAATAATGAACTTTAAAGGACTTCGCGATACCATGTAACGCAAAATGTAAGAACCCTTTTTCACATAATTATGAAAACGGAAAATAGACTTTCAAATTTATTCATAATTAATTTCGAAATTTGGTTGTGCACAAACAGAAATGAAAAAGTAGCGCAAAAACGTGTCGCTATACCCTAGGAGCGCTGCCCCTATAATGCCAAATTTATGGATGAATGTTGCGTCAAAATTCGTGACTCGATATCTTGTATCTGATTGGTTCGTACATAAATTAAATTCTCGCCATCTGGGAATCAAAATTGGAAACACATAGTCCGATCCGCTACTAGTGTGTAATTTTCAGCCTTTCGTAGGTTCGCTTCTAGCCTGAAAGTACATTGTGTGCTTGAGTATTTAGGATCGGTAAGTGAGACTATCTAGAAGAGAAGATGACGAGATAAAAATTGAGCCAACAACTCAGTAAGCAAAAATAATTCACTTACATTTGATAACGAGACGAATTGACAACAATCATAAATAACACAAGCTTGTGATAAAAACGATCTGATTGTCGAAACATTTTCTGCAAGTCTTCGACACTGAAGCTGATGTGAGTAGTTTTACTGGACACACTTTATCCGAAGGCGCTCTGTCCCGCATTCGTACCAGATCACGAGTAGGTAAGCTGAACTATACCTGATTTCTGGCTTGACTGGTTTGATGTCCTTCTAAAATAAGGGTGTTGCGAATAAAGCAGTGTATAGCCCACAATAACTGTGTCATCTTTGTTGGTGAGCTCAGCGCTATGTGGTTTGTGAAACGATAAACCGTGAGTCATTTCCTTATTCTAACATTATATATTGCCTTTTTGATTTCACGCGTTGTAACATTGTCTTTTGTTTTCATTTTTTCTCACATTTATATATTTTATTCTCATTATGACGGGAGACACATCCAAACATCTAAAGAATAAGACTCTTAAGTACCCCGCCTTTAAATTCATGACATTCTGACCCGATACTATTAAATCCTGATTCTGCTACGCGAAGGATGACTTACACAAACAGAATGCGAAAGACCCGCATGTGCAATTTTTTCGTGACAAGGAAGGAAATGCTGCGCGGTTCGGACATGTACGTCACACCTACTACGTCTAATATTGCTGTTTCTCAACCTTACGTCACTTCAAAAAAACTTCCTAAGCATGAAAACGTAATCGGGCTAGACCAGCTCTTCTACAGTATAAAATTGCAACATATCTCACCATAGTTCGCAAGCGTTAACAATCGATGTAGACGGTGAACGTAGCCGTCTGTCTTAAATCAATATAGCGACGAACGTTCGCTATTTCGTCCACACCGGCTCATGAGAAAGCGTTCACCTCTCAAATACTAAATGCTGTCTATAAGACCTGTTCTCCAACTTACAGATGAAAAATGGTAAACCGAGTGAATTAAACCGAGTCGATCATATTTACATAACTAAAAAATTCAGAAGACCAATGGAAGACGTATGAACTAAGAGAGGGGTTGACATAACTCCAGATCACAACCTGGTTGTCGACAATATCAAATTGAAGTTAAGGAAGTAATAGACAACTGGGAAAGCAACATCACAAAGATTCAATACAACCTTCCTTCCTTCGAGGTACTAACAAAATCAACGAATACAAGATAGCTATCCACAACACGTTCCAAGCCTTACAGGATCTACTGAAAAAAACTGCTATGAAAGACCACTGGAAACGGATTAAAGAAACACAAACCTCAACGTGTCAGGAGCTGCTGGGCAGCAACAAGCATCACCCTAAGAAATGGATCTCTATGGAAACTCTGAACAAGATTCAAGAAACGAAGAACAAGAACATTAAAGAAAGTCGAAGTACAAACTGAATGCATAGAAGCAAGCAAGCATGTGAAGAGGAGCATTAGAGCTGACATCAGAAATGTGTGGAAGTGCTAGCAACGACGGCGGAAAAAGCTGCAAGAGAAGGAACTATGAAACAACTATGTGACACAACGAAGAAACTAACAGGGAAATATAGTAAACCAGAGAGACCGGTCAAGCACGAAGAAGGCAAGCCGATCACTAAGATCCAAGAACAGAGGAACTGATGGGTAGAGAACTTTGAGGAACTTTTGAATAAGTCAGCCGGTTTACGAAAACCTCTACATCTGAGAGAAGCACGGAATACAATGGACAGCTTGGATGCAATCAAACGATTCGGACTTCGCAGACGACCTAATTTTTCTATCCCATACACACGAACAATTACAGGTCAAGGCAACTAGTGTGGCAGAAGCCACTGCATCAGTGGCCTCAACATACACAAGAGAAAAAACAGGATCCTCAAATACAACACGGAGAACACTAACTCAACGAAAGTTGATGGAGAGGCTCTTGAAGAAGTCGGAACTTTCACGTACCTGGAGAGTATGATTGATGAACAAGCAGGATCTGATGCAAACAAAAGGCAAGGATTGGCGAAGCAAGGGTAGCATTCCTATAATTGAAGAACATGTGGAACTCAAAACAACTGTCAACCAATATAAAAGTCAGAATATCTAATTCGAACGTCACAACAATTTTGCTGTATGAAGTTGAAGTGTGGAGAACTGCAACCATTACCAATAATGTACGAGTATTTATAAACAATTATCTACAGGAGATACTGAATCTCTGTCGACCAGGATATCATCAGCAACAGCCTACTGTGAAAGTAAACAAACTAACCTTGGGCTGAATAGGAAGTTGCGAAAAGACGCTGGAAGTGGATGGGACATACATTGAGAAAATAATCGAACTGTCTCACGAAGCGAGCGCCAACTTGGAATGCTAAAGGGAAACGGAAAAGATGAAAGCCAAATAGCACACTGAGTCGAGAATTGGAAGCCGACATGAAAAGAGTGAATAGCAACTGGGGACAACTGGAAAGGACTACTTTAGACAGATTTGGGTGGAGAATGCTGATTGACGACTAATGCTCCTCCACGAAGGGTAACGGACGTAAATATATATATATTAAGTCATACGAATTTATTATTGTGATCGTGGTGCTCGTATGCACGAAACCAATATTTACGGACTAGTTTAATTACTACATTTCTGTTCGGGGAAATAATGATTGAACACGTACCAACTAATCGGACTGTTAATAAGAAGATTTAATGTCACATAACATGTCTCATTACTGCTTACATGTTTGGTTACTCACGCCTATGTAACCAAAGGGACAAGTTAAGAAAAAGCAGAATGTTGAAGCTACTTGAAATTGTAATATACATAATTATTGTTTGTAACATAGAGAACAATATAAAGTGTTTTCTTGTAACTGGTTCGGGACAATCTAAACTATGGTTTCAAATCATTTGCCTCTAGCTTCTCTCCGTTTACTTTTCTGCACAGCTCAGATTATTTTGTTATCATTTAGAAGCCTTAGTTTGCTCCAATTTGTCCAACGAAATACATCTAGATATGTAATGGCCTATGTGGTTGTTAACGGGACATAGATTAAATTAAAGCATGTTACGTGCACGATAGTTATTGTACACGCTGACTGGCTGTTTCTTATATAATCAGCTTTTGCCGATATTTGGAGAAGAATCTAGAATCTTCTCAGTCACCGTTTAGAGCCTGGTACATCGATTCGATTCGTCATGAACTGTTGGGACAGAGAGATGAGATTCTCACGACGAATCTTGGAGTAATAAGCTTAATAAAAGTATCATTGTCATTGAAAGGATTATACGTCAAAGATTCATTTTGAAAAGAAAATATATATTAGTGAAGAGTGACACAAAAAATATTTCTAACTTTGTAGGTTGTAGTTAACTGAGTTTTAGTAGTAATCTTTGTGAAACTAGTATGAAACCACAATGAAGGATATTTTCAGCATTTTAAAGCGGACCGGCTCTAAATCTTCTGCCAGTCATTAGACTTTATTCGCAACCAGGAACAGTGGTTTACACGGACGATTGAAGAGATAGGACTTATGTTTTCACAAACATGAAAAGCTCACGGTGAGGTCGTACAGAAGTGGCCTTTTTCGGACTTAAAAACTGGTGCCCACACAAACAATGTGAGAGCTAATTGGTACAGACTGAGAAACTTCATAGAACATCTACAGATAAAATGATATGGAGTTGCATGGATGAGTTTATATATCCGTTACATCATGACATTGTAAATTACCCGATTGTTTTAAAATAAATTATTCCTATATACCAACAGTAGTCTCATGGTCTCTCAAGTCCAGCAGTATACTTCTGTAGTGGCATTGGACCATAACCACACTATCCTCAAAACTGAATACGAGATTACTCGGAAAATAGGTATTCAATATTTAACGCGAAGAAATACCTAACGATGGAGAAGGCGCGAATAATGAGTTGAATGGACTAGAGTTGATCGAACGGCATGGCCCGGCCATGCAGGCGTGGTATCTGCTGAATGTTACCTTATATCTTCTATTCATATTAAATATATTGTTCTTTCTCTAGCCTAACCTTGTTCTACATCATGTATTGGTAATTGATACGATACAGTGAGTTGGTGTAGTCGATGGTGTGATTTCCACGTAAGATCTTATAGATTAGGCAGTCATATCATGACAAACCTACAAATTTAGGATTAGGTCTATTATTAGAGCAGTACTAATATTATAGTAGATCATAATTCTACACTTCCACTCATTTCTGTTGTGCTGGAATCGCTCAGTCAGTCTGTAGAATTGAGGTCTGATTCGATAACAGTACACTGCTGTTGACTACTACAGCCCAACCCAAAATTGTAGATTTGTCATGATATGACTAGCAAATCCATATGATCTTAAGTGAAGGTTGCATCATAGTCCATACTGACACGCTCCATCATGACAATCAGAAATACTTTGTTACGAAACGTCAGAAAGTCTAATTTTCCTACTCACTTGGATATGACAAATATATTACTTATTTATTAGTAAAAATGATAACCACCAATGTAACCAATGTTTAGAGAATTAGGAAAACGTAGTCTTTTCATAAAAGGCTGATTCAGAAAAGCTTATTATCTAGCGCTAAGTGACATATTACCTACGTTAATACGGTGAAGTATCTAGTTAAGACTTGGACTGAGATTGCTTGTGCACATACAATAAGTTTACCCACATTACGGCGACTTACAACCCATATATGTACATGATTTCGACTGCAACGTGACGGGAATCCTAGAATATATGACTACTCTGTGTGAAGGTAACTAAAAAAAGATAGTAAGCAGCATAAACTTAGTACGAAATAGAATAATGAATTTATGAAAGTCGTCTAGGCCTTTTCTGCTCCTGTGCAGTGAATATTTGAAATATACAGTAGTTCAGCACGAAGTAAGTCGGAGGGAATTCAGACAATATACGGGGTATTATTAAATTCAATTCTTGGTTTAGCACAGCGCTGTAGACCGACCATATGTAGGTCCAAAAGTAATTTAGTTCAGATACATGGCATTGACAAAACGAAAAATCTAGACGAAATCTAGGGTTGCAGGAAATTCATAGTTCAAACTCACCGTAAATTTCTGGTACTCGTATACTCTTTTTGACTATGTAATTTAGCTAACTGTAAGTTAGACAAACGATGGTCGAGTAGGAAAAACACTGGAATGGATAGTTTCTGGTTGGAAATTGTGTGCATCGATTAGGAGGAAAGATGAATTTATAGTTGAGAGCTGAAATTTTCCTCCTTATACAAGTGTATAATTACAAGCGGATGGACGTCTATGTTGCCTCGTGGACATACTTACTAGTGGTTTATATTTTAACAGACAAATAACACAATAGCATTAACGTGTTAATGAACCACGATAGACGATTATAATAGTAGTTGATTGGTTAGTTCTATCGATTGAACCAATTATCTAAGTTTAAATACTAAACAACGTTGATATGAAGCAACAAGAGTTTACAGTAATTGATTGACATAAGCGACGACAAAAATGAAAAAGAATAATTACATAATGCAATAATAAAGGTTACAATTTTTGGTTACGTTATTCGAAGTCTTGCTCAACATTGCAGATCACCAAATTCGACAATTTCTGTCGAATGATTAGGGGCTTACTCGAGTTAGGCGGAAATAGTGTGACGGACCAGTTAACTTTGAAGTCACACATAGCGGTCAGCACCTAGTGTGGTGGCGAGTTTGACTATGGCTCAGTGACATTTAGTCGACAATACAGTTTCACTGAACTTTCCAGCACACCTGAATGCTAAAATAATGTACTACAATAACTACTTCTGAAAAATTGGCTTGTTGAAAGAAGCCATAAAATTTTCTGCAAAGTTTACGTTCGACTTTGGTGAACTGTAGTTGGTGCAAGCGCACACAAAAATGGCGAAATTTTGCTGTCCCACTTATTCAGAGAGTGTACAGGTTACTCATGACATTGAACTGTTACAAGCATACTTCACATATATTTAAACGCAATGCACTAAATATGACCACGAGTGTTCCTGAATTTGTTTAATCCCTACGCTAGTTAGAAGAGTTTATGGGAATGACCATACTTTGATCTTGTATTAATGCTCCGGAGGTATCGTACATCAATGATAGGTGAATCTGGAGAGTTTCCTGGTCTAGCACACCTTTTGAATATGAGCGCACACAATATGTGATTTGGACGCAACTTCAGGTCGTCTCTCTTTAGTCTTCAACACCGTTAAAAAGCATTTCTACCGGATGAACTGGATAGCCTAGTTGACTTAGCAATGGTCCAGAGGATTGCAGAGCCAAAAAATTAGACTTTGGAAATTGTCCCAAACACGGTTCTACTGTGAATAATTGTTGATGTATTGAGTTCAAAATTTTCGGGCTTTACACACATATATAAAGATCCATGGAAAAAGTGGCGTGGTATTTTCAGGATCGACGATTTAAGCTGACTTAACGATGAGCACGAGTAATCATTTAAATGACCTTCAGAAATTTACGATCCTATTTGGCACATTTGCATTAATGATTCATAGTGCAAGGACTAGATAGTATTCCTGAGACTTAGAATTAGGACTCATTTTATGACCTAGGATTCCTATTTGGTGTTAGGAACTAAGGCTCAGGCTGCAATCAGAATTATGGGTTCGGTTCGAGTTTTGTAGGCTTGTGAGCTACAGTTGTGACTTAGCACTGAAGTTAGGTACCTCAGTAACTTTGCCCGTACCCCATTCATGAATCTAAACATCACCCAACTTGTTACCTGCAACACTCAAATATATTTCCTTCGTCGATCACTGTCTTTACAGAACCATTCCACATGGAAACCCGGCTTTGATAATCAGTTTATTGTTCCCAAATTTATGAGTTCTGGAAGTCAATTTTCTGCATATTGCTGTCAAGTAACTAAAAGATTTATAATCACCTTTGCCTGAAAATTATTTCAAAATGATCACGGATATAGATGACTTCATAGAAAACTAGTTCAAAGTACCAACCCGACAACTTTAAGAGCAACATGTGGATTGAATGTTATTTAACTGGCTGGACAACGAGAAGATCGACCTTGTAAATTCTGTATGATCGTGAGAGAGACAATCATAACCCATTACTTTCACTGTCTTAAAAACTAAATTAGAATTCAAACGTACCACTTAAAATCCGTCAAGAATACTAATTATAATGCAGTTAGAATAGATATAGAAATGATAATTTAGAAGATCTAGTAGTTGAGGTAGGAAAATGGTACACATTTTTTCAGAATATCCCTCTCCAAACTTATATTTAGTGTCTGCGAACTCTTTAGTTGTATGTTTTTTTACTAGGAATGGACTAGTCACAACTGGTTACAAGGTCTAGTCACACGAGCATAGCGAAGGGCTTACATCAAGAAGACTTTCAATAACCGAATGGATCCCGTACCTTTCACAGCAAAAAGTGCATGAAATATCATCACTGTATCTCTCCGCAATTATCTTCTCGAAAACTGATACGTTTGATTCTGGAAGGGACAGTAATATAAATCAACTGGTTGCCTCATATATTTCGACTGTCCCATAAAAACACACTCACTGAGTGCATGTTGGCTTCAAGCATCTGATAGAGCTGACCATCAGATCGTATGCCACGAAACAAAAGTCGCTAATAATACTGGATGTCTTACGGAGGTGATAGCAGACCATTTATGGGACGTTCATAAGCCATTAGAGTTTACTTAAATTTATTTGACGGGTTTTCAGAAACAATTTTAGCGGCAAAAAGAATAACGATTGGACTCTTTCCCTCACTGCTCAATCACGATCTACATGATGTTGATTTTCGTGCGCTGGCGTATTCAGGTGATTTATGGATTCGGAAGATTTTGGAATGTAGCTATATCTTAATTTTTAACGACCTGGGTAGTGACATATGTTTGGTTGAGCGATAAGCTTTGCTCTCGTAATACGGATAAATCCAGGATGTTGATGTTGACCAATTGCGATACATTCACGATCTTCCTTCAGAGTGAGTTCAGTACTACACTTCCTATCAACCAGAAAGGTATGCGCATCGCCATATGCATCACATGATGTCTCTTCCATTGATACTTAACAATAAATAGTGAATACTTCTTTCTGATCCTTTCAAAAAATTATATAAAACAACCCCTGTCTCTATGTTAGACACCTCACAAGTATTCACGCTAGGCAATACTCAATATGAAACACTAAGCTACCGCAAAATCTCATGATATCTAATGACAGTGAAAATGTTTTTCACGCTGCAAAGTTAATTAGAATAATCTGTCAAATGTAATTCCTTTCTATGCAGAAAATCTTAACTGTATCATTGAATTTTGTTTTAATATTTTCAGTGTGCACTCACTATTGTGTAGTGCTTGTTTGTTTGAAACAATAGCAGGTTAACACCGCCCGTGAATTGTCACGCTAAGGATGGCTCCGACTGTGAAGGCAGTAACGGGGTGTAAAAAAGCTGTAATGTGCACTTTTGTCGCATTTTTATGTTTTTAGAAAGCTTTGGAATCCATTAATAGCTGCTTAGCTCTGGTGATGAAAAGTGGGAAATGTTCTATTGGCTTACGGCAAACTCTTCGTCTCTTGCGCAAAGGAGGAGCGAGATTAATAATTATTGCCAACAATGCTCCTCCATTAAGGTATGTTAGTTTGCTTTTGTCTGAGCCCAGTGAGGGTTACGAAGACGCATGAGATAACCTTTCTATTAGATATTTCTAACGGAATGTTGTTAAATCATATTTAGGAAAACTGAAATAGAATACTACGCGATGTTGTCGAAGACTGGTGTTCATCACTATAACGGAACCAACCGTGATCTTGGAACGGCGTGTGGAAAATACTACAGAGTAAGCACTCTAGCCATTGAAGATCCAGGTAAGATCTCCTTAATTCAGTATACATTTTCTAAGGTGATTCTGACATCATCCGTTCTGCGCCACACGAGGCGGAAACAAAGTCATAACTCAATAAATTTTCTACGAATCATGTCTTTTTTCTTAAGGTTGGTGACAAATAAATAATGTCGAATGTGTTTTACGATTTTCGAGATGGAAATTTCAGGTTCCGTTATTTTAAGCCCTACATAGATACATAATACCGTCATAGTAACCGCATTGTTCCGTCCTGTAAGGCTTCTAACAATTTTGATGTTGCTTTCTAGAGAAGTATCGCAACAATGTAGAGAGAAGTCCAATTTCTTTATGTTGGTCTGATCACGAATCACTAAATCTGGTCGAATTGTTCGACAAAAATGCGATTTATGACCTGGTAGTGCTACTTTTAGGTTGGTAGTTTTCCCCCTTTATTCCCTCAACTTTGTGGACACCAGTGTGAGAGGTTGGTTTAACTAACTGCTGGACATTCGAATCATGGTTTCTGAGGCCTTTTGCGTATTGTCCCCACAACATCGTCATGATTAAGATCTCAGTACAATTCTGCTGCTATGCGCATGGGCGGTCATTGATATCAATCTTATTCCGTGTGAAGCGATTGCGTCCCCGGTATATTAAAGGGGCGATCTGAAGTGCTGATAGGACGGGCGATCTAATCCTGAGTTAGATGAACTATTGTAGTGTAGCTGTGGGGTTGTGGGTGTCTGTTAGCTGCACGTGTTGCTACTGTCTTACACGTCATATGATATCCGACCACAAATTATACATGGTTTTGTAAACGGCAGCAGCTACCTATATTTAAGATCATTTGAGTTTCGCCTACTGATTAAGTCTAAGAGTCCTTTGCACGCACGAGCTATTCTGATAAAAACAAATCTAAGACTTGGCATCCGTTGGCTGTAGGGGCGATCGACAGTACACTTACTAAATGAATTATGTCTGTAATGTCAGGGTATGCATTGGTTGACGTTCTCACAAACAGGTTAAACACAATCAAAAGTGGAAGCTTTTGCATACAAATCATAGAAATGTAAAGGAATGTTGTTGCTAAGTAGTGCTTTTATACACAGAAGAAAAAATTTACTGTATGAAATTGGGACATATATTGTAAACAAAACCGAGAAGCATCAGATAGTATATAAAATCGCCGTCAAAAAACAGTCATCAGGTTAAGTTAGTATTAGCTGATAAGTTATATGGGGACATCCAAGTTTCTGTTTACGGCGTGTAACGTAGATATATGTGATATCCCTTCTAATGTAAAAGCCAAAAAGCTATTTCAGGTTCTGTTCATGTAGGTCTCAGAATAATGGTTACAGAATATGTACGGCAACGTCGACGTGCATCGATGAATATTCTCCAGGTTCTAACATTACTAACTGGCAATACTACCACTAACTTTAAGTGCTGTTGACTTTAGATTTAAGCTTTGAGGTAGTGTTTGAACTCCGAAACATTCTAAATGATAGTTCGAGTTTCCTGAGACAACACGACGTGCTTCTTGACATCCAGCATCTGGTACTATCGGTCTTCCACATGACGCACATCTTGGTGCGTAGCGTTTATGAAAATCAGTAAGGCAGTGTAGTCGACCATGAACATCAATGGTAAAAGGTCTGGAATCTAGTCTACCTGCGCATACCACACAGACGAAGCAGTTGGGATGATAGGGCATCCCAAGAGCGTGAACTACTCTATCACCTATAGGTCTATGACAGTTTGAACATGCTTCAACAGCCCCATCACGTACACAGGCTGGGCATAACAAACGTCTTAGATTGTGGTAGTAAGCATCTGACTTCAGCGGAGCAGCACAACGATAACATGTAAAACAAGCCACATGAAGTTTTACACCTAAAGCGCCTGTTAGAGCCACAACATTGTTTGTCGAAGCTAAACTGCCACTAAGTGTGCTACCTTCCGGTGGGACAAGTGAACGACGACATCGAAAACATATGTTTTGACCCGCAGTTGCATTGGTCATTGCGCTGGCAGTATCATTGGAATTACACATACTAGAAGCTGATTCAGTGGGGGAGTTTGTTGATGAGCTTCCAGTTGTCGAAGCAGAAGTGATTGCCGTTGCCAATGGACTGACTCGACCACCATTCACGTTCCCTCCAACAGTGGGAGTAAATCCTGAGTGCTGTTGCAAACGTCCAAACTGAGAGTTGAGACCACTCCCACGCCGTAAACTCCCAGCTATTAAGGGGAACAAAAAAACAGGTATATCACAAACAACATACGAATCCAACTACGAAGAACGTTACATTATGAGAACTGTTATGGTTGTAATTTCAAAGTTAAATACAAACATTCTGAGCAATCAATGCTGACAATTTTCCTTCCGTTTAAAGATTTCAAGTGAACTTTTATTTTAGCTGGTAATTTTGATTATTGAGAAATGATCACCTCTCTAGTATTTCATATTTACAGAAATTGTCCGTAAACCTGAATCTTAAGTTTTCTGTTTGCCTCTAATCTCAAGAGCGAGCATACCAGTTATAATGCACACTGTAGGTGTTTAGATAACATTCAAAGCGCTTTTTCAGTTGACATTTGATATCTTGTCCTTGGGATAAGTGGAGATCGCTAAGGTGGAAACATAAAACCACGTAGTTCATAACTTCAGCATTCCGAACTCAGATCAGTAAGTACTGATATGAAGACAAATACATTTTACTGACGAATCACAGCAGATATGAAATATTGATTAACCCCTTAAGACTAATTACTTGATAAGGTGAGACACTAATTACTGGGTTCCAAACTGTTTCGCTGCATTTCCCATCCGCTGAAAATATAATTTTAAAATGCTCTATCATTCCGAAAAAGTAAGAGTTGTCTTGAACAATACTGAAAGTTAGACTGAAATTCTGTAGCAATTAGTGAATCTACTCTGGGCTTCTCTTCTTTTAGAATTTTCAGAACTCTGATTTTGTTAACATTTTAATTGTCAATTCTAATCTTACGTAGCTTGTTAACTAATCTTATTACCTAATTTTTAGGGCACCGTTCCTGTTAATCATTTAATTTCGCAGCTAACCAAAACATCTATGTTTACAACCAATTTCAATTCCTATTCTTACTGTTATGTAACTACCTGTAAAAATTAAATGATCATAAAGAATCATCATAGTTATAAGTTTCCAAAATTCGTGTCACTAGTAATTATATTGTTGACGTGACTGACCACTATTTAATTGGTATTGAATTTCTACTCATTAGTAAAACCTATATGTTAGTGTAGAGCCCCTACAAACAACGAGTTGAAAAGCAATATTTCTTCGTTCGACCTGTGTTTTTGACTACCTAACAGTAAGAGGAGAGATTTCTTGGCACATTTAACCATATAATCATGGTGGAGAACGCTACATAATATCATTGATAAAAATCAAAAGGATACAAAATGCATATCTGTTTAGTTGGGACATAGTGTCTATAAGATTATCAAATGATCGAAATGTGATAGAATTCAGTTAAATTCTGGAGCTTGGAAAATAACCCATTTGGTTAAAGTATTTTTTAATGAACAAACAGAAGATGTATGTCCCCTATAAACAATAACGAAGATGTAAATTAGTCGCTTTTTACTGCTGAGTTTGAATTCTTATACAGAGGAACCACGAAGAAATTAAGATTATGGAACATATATTTTCTGCTTAAAACTAACTATCAGACTTAAAAGATTTAAGCGAAATCTACTGCAAGCTATTAAGTTTTAAAAACATCCATGGAGTGCATCCTTGACAAAGTCAAATGCTAGTGAATGATCGCAGATAAATTTCAGTCAGTCAGCTACAACGTAGGACCAGGCATATATATGCATCGGTCCAAGTTGCCATACCTCATTAACACAACAAGATGGACACCGGATTCATAAAAGTAGTTAATTCAGAGGTGGTAATATATAAAAGAAAGATTGCAATGAGGATACAGTACAGGAAGAAAGATATGAAGCGATTTTAATCTCTTAATTTAAGAGAAGATAGAGAGTGCATACACCGACGCCATTGTGATCGATTCTGAGTCATGTCACCAAGAGTCTCCAACCATTGGTTACGATAGTCACGCGAACCCCAACCAAGTAGACTGCATCTCCCAACACGGCTCAGACTAGAAGTTAGTGACTTCAAGCACTGATGCCACGTTTTGGTTTGGCCGCCCCTAACTTTCTTCCAACCATCTCCAATACCGGTTAGCATTGCACGTCGTAGTAATCGGTGTTCAGGCACACGTAACACGTGGCCCAACCATCTCAGTCGATGAAGATTAACAACCTCATCAACTGATTTTCCATCATTCCTTAATATTCTGCGTCTAACCTCACTATTACTTACCCGGTGATCCCAGCAGTATTTCTAAGGCATCTGTTATCAAATACTAGTAGCTTACTAGTATCCCCTACTCTTAATGGCCATGATTCGCTGCCGTAAATTAAAACAGAACGAAGTGACGCGCAGTATACTCGTCCTTTGATTGATAGACGTATATCTCGCCTTCGCCATAGGTGACGTAAGTTGGCAAAAGCCAAACGAGCTTTTCAAATCCGTGCTGAGATTTCGTCAGACACCAACCCATTAGGGCTGATCGGACTTCCAAGAAAAGTGAAGTTGTCGACGAGTTCGACTACTTCACTCCCTATCCTTAGTTCAGGTGCTGACGTAGTCCAGTCCGGAAGTAACAACTTGCATTTCGAGGGAGAGAAGCGCATTCCATCGAGGCTAGTATTTCAGACACTATATTAGTTAAACTAATCCCTCTATGGTTGTCACAGGATGATTTTAACCCTCTCTTATATATTGGGACGATAATTGATTGCGACCAGCCAGATGGGATAACGTCTAACTCCCAGATCTTAGCTAAAATATTAGTCAACCTAATCGCTACAATTGGACCACCATCCTTAAACACCTCTGGAGCCAACCCATCTGGACCAGCTGCCCTTCCTCATTTCAGATTAACTATAGCCTTTTGAACTTCTGCTAGAGTTGGGGGACCTATTTCAATGTTCCATTCACACTGTCTGGGAATGGAGGGTAGTAGTATAGTAGCTGAAGACCAGCTGAACTGTTCTCTGAAATGTTCCGCCCATCGTTCTAAACGTCTGGACTGGGAGCAGATGGGAGTGTCGTCTTTTTCCGAAATAGTCTGACTTACACTTGACCTATTAATTCCAGTTTCCTTTATTAGTCTGTAGAGCTGTCTTATGTTCCCTATAGCCGTCGCCTTTTCCATCTCTTTTGCTTTCGTTGCCCACCACTGCTCACGGTCGTTCCTTAGACTTTTGCTTAACCTAGATCTGATTTGTTGTCACTCTTCATCGTGATCAGAGCCTGATGGAATGAGTTTATGAGAACCCATCAGTGCAATAGACCTTGAAGAAATCCATTGGTTCTTTGTAACCTTGTGGTTTAAATCACTGATAGATTTCAATGCTGTTTCTACAGCTGTTTGTATATCTTTCCAAGCAACATCTGGGTCAGCCTCGTTTACAGAACTACCTAAGTGTGACCTCAGTTGTTCTTGGAACTTACTTTTGGTTTTCTCGTTACTCAACTCAGTTCTAATGGGTCTTTTTAATGTGGCTTTTTTGCGTCCAGTGAGGCGCAAGCAGATGCGTGCCCATATTAGGGCATGGTCGGAGTCCAAGCAGGTACTCCAGAATGAGCGATAATCTTGTACCGACCCTCTCCAACGATGACTGATGGCAGTATGGTCTATTTGAGTTCATCGTTGGTTTGGTGTAGGGGGTCTCAATGTTGGACAATGTCTCTCCTTATGCTTAAAATTTGTGTTTGCTAAAAATAAACGATTGTCTGAGCACAGTTGCAATAGACGATCACCATTATCTGTTCGTTGTGCCGGAATACTAAAATACCCATCTGAATATCTTTCTGTTTGGTTTAAACTACCTATTTGTGCATTAAAGTCACCTGCTACGAGTACTATGTCTGAACGTTTAGCTTTCTGTAAAATTCATCTTTCACTTCATCTGAGATGCAGTCGGTGGGAGCGTAGGCAGAAACAACGAAAAGGCAACATGTGTCCCTATCCTTCCGAGTTCTTACGGAGTCGTTTAGCCGAACAGCGACTGTTAAAGGGGATCCACTCTAACAGTGCTTGTTCCGCCCTCATGCTTAGTGCTATGCCTACTCCTGCCAGTCCACAAGAGCTGGCTGTCGGGTCACCAAATACACGTAGGGTGTATCTCGTTCGCTCCCCGTTTTGTCGAGGTGAGGTCAAGTAAATGATCACATTGGGATCCTGTATGCGTGTTTCAGAGACACAGCATACATCAATGGTACGAGATTCTAGGGTTTTAGCCAAGGAAGCCTGCTGACCGATTTGACATAGGGTGCGTACTTTGAGGGCTCCAATGTGTAGTTTGGAGCGAGGTTTCAGTAGACCTGGAACAGTGTTTTGAGCACTAGAATCGTTGGCTATGGTGACATTTGATGAGGAAGTTTAGAGGTGAACGTCGATGTAGGAGGAATAATAGGAAGTGAAGACGGAGGTTGATTATGAATACAGTGGTCTTGAGTGCTGTTAGAGGTATGAGGGCGGTTATCACTTCCCGGTCGCCCACACTGTGGAAGGGTTGTTCTGGAGGTACCTGTAAAGGAAATTGGATTAGAGGTGGTCTTAGTGATCTGAGAGCGTGACCGCAGTGCCGAAGGGACAACTGCTTGATGTCGGCCACACACCTTTTTATGGGTAATTTTTGTGTTAGCTCTGTATTTTTGAGACCTTACCGCCGGAGACGGATATCCGTGGTATATGGCGAGGTGTGTATTTTTAGGGTCGACCTTTTCTAACCCCAGCCCTCCTTGTGGGAAGGCAGCATCGCTGTCATGCTGGTTGTCTGAAGGAAACACCTTACTGCTGTCACACCTCTGTACAGTCAGCAGTACGACTTCGCCTTCGGACCCTGGGTTTGTTGCTTTTAGTCTTACCGCTCTTCAACCGACCTTTCTGACATGGTAGAACCTTGAGGGACGGTTGTTCTATCCAGTATAGCTCGGTTTCTTCATCACGATAGGCAAGCTCGACCACCACGTTAAGGTTGCAACAACGGTCGAGATAAATTTAGAATTGTTTCATTATATATGATGTTCTAAGTACGAAATATACCACTTATAATTACACTGAGTGGTATACGGCGTGTGGTTATGGTGTTTATTTCTGTTAGCAATTGGAAGTACATGATGATAAAAAGACAACGGTAAGATTTTCTTGCAATTTAAGGCATATCAGGCGTAGATAAAGTTATTTATTATAAACTATTAAGGTTGTATTTCAAACAAAAAATTTGTCTATATTACGAGTTGACCGTATTTAGGTAGTTCATAAGTAAACATGTGATTATACTGAACTGCTCAGTTTATGAAGACAGTCTTTGGTGTTTCGGACCACATAGGTAGGTGTGGCTTACCTGTTTGAGGGTTCGAGCAACTGTCGTACTCAATGGTTGGAAACTTTGAAAATTATGGAGCCAAGTCGTTCGCAATAGCGCAGGTACACCCACTCTTTGTCTTACATTAAATCCCAAGTACCTGAGTTTTTCATAAGGTTTATTATTTCACCAATGTATATTATCTCGAACTGTATGTTGGATGGCTTATCTTTTTTATTACTATTAATACTGGTACTACCTCTTCCATAATGGGATTCGCCCGTTCGATTTCATATCACTGTGTTAATGGGATACGACAACTTGAACCGATATACACATGCACCGCGTTCTACGTTGGGTCTGACTGACTGAGATCTGACCGTGTCCTATACTGACAGATATAACTGTACGACCAACCATATGAGCTTTCTTCCAACCATTCATAAGGTCTTTCCTTGCCAAAAAGATTTGCACTTAGATTTTCAATAGCGATTGGATGAGGATGAATTTATCAATTTCATCGAAACGAACAAGTAAAAAAACTCCAAACTATTTTCACATAAACTTAGCTAGTGAATTAACACCGCTTGCGTATACATCCATAGAACAGACTTTGAGTCCCTACTACAGTATTGAGGTCAAGTGACACTATTTGGTTTCTTATACTTGAGTATAAAAAACAAAAGTTTAAACCGTGACTTTGTGGCTAATCAGAAAAGTACTTAAACAAGTGAATCGCAACTCCATAACTGCTATGAAATGATTATCTTCAAATACTGTATTACCTAGCGTTGATATAGAGTCTTTCAATTGCCATATACATCTAAGCAGTTATATTGGATTGAGAGTTGATGGAAGGAATAGATAGATTGTACATATACCGACAAAACTAACCTGGAGAAGAATTGACTGCGTCTGGCCCAGAAGTTAATGTCCCACCAGCTCCAACTGAAGATACAGACGACCGAGTCTCCATGCTTTGCATTAAGAGATTTGTTAAAGCATCGACTTCAGCTTCAGGATCTGAAAGTAGTGGTGCAGGTCGATTTATTGGCCGATTACCAGTAGTAAGAACTGATGAAGTTCTAAATGTAGATTTAGTACTTTCGCCGTTATCAGTTTGCAGAGCATTTGGTGTGTTATCTAGATTTTCAGAAGAATGAGAAGCCATTGTGTATGAACTTGATGAAATGGATCCTCTAGAGGCACCTAAATGAACAACTGGTATTACAATCGACTGACCAATAGTGCTTGAGCTACTCCCCTGAGATGATCGTCCAAGAGACCCGGGTTTGTACCAGTAAACATTATCACGCTCCGAAGAACTTCTCATTGGATATAGTTGTGATGCCTTTATGGACGCAAATTTATAACATGCAAGTTCAATTTAATAGCAAGGCAAACAGTTTGGTTTATCCTGATTAAAAATCAATATTATTATTAGTCAATTTTTGTGAATTCATTAGACAAAAAATATACTCGCGCACAGTACTTGCATATAACAGACGAATATCAATATCATTTAGTCATTATTCTAACTTAAAGCATTTGATACTTATTGTTCTTTTGATGTCTTTTATTTTCTCAATTTAGAGTTATCTCTAAAATCTGAATATCTGGTGTTCAATACTTAATACCATCATTCAATTCCAAATACCACGATACTTTAACACCAAAGAAAATTTTGACGACGATCCTAATGTCATCAATTTCTCACATATATGATCACGTGTTTCTTACTAGTACCTTTTTTACCCCTGACTAACACTTGTGTTCACATTGTGATTAATTTGTTTTTTTTTAAAACCTTTTAAATCGAATTACAATGGTTGGTGAGACTCACAAATGTGGGCAACCAAATTGTTTGTTCCCCGTACAGGAGGGAATGCAATGTGACGGTTGTAAAAAGTGGTACCACAAAATGTGTACACGTCTAAGTCTGATGGCATACAAAAGATGCTCGGAGCCTAACTCGCATTGGCTTTGTATGTTCTGCTGTACGGATAAAAAGGTACTAATTCAGGAGGCTATTGGCTTTGGCCTGCAAGAAAAACGATGACACATGCGCCGACAACACCGGCACTGACAGTGACGGTTCTGTCAGTGTAGGACCTGCTGTTACGCGACGCCTCAAACAACCGACGCAAAAGTGAGATCGCCGTTAACATTAACAAGGGGAGTAATACCGCCTGGTACTGACATTGATAACGATGCACCTTTAGTGGGAACCGAGGAACTGGATAAAATCATCACCGTTCCAAATAGTCCCAATGTCCTGAGGGATGAAAAATAAACTACGGTACATAGGAAACGAAAGGAAAAAAGCTGTAGGCAGTAAACAGGTAGTTAGTAACTCACTGATGGACTCATTGTGAGTCACATACTGCACTGCCAAAATCTGATGTAAGAGTGAAGGTTACATTCAACACGGTGGAAGAAAGGAACTTGATTCTAAGTAATTCACGTAAACTGATAGGATCCGGAATATATGCCCGTGAAGATCTCAGCCTAGCTGATCGTATTAAGAGACGAGCTGCAGAAGCTGAAATAAATGAACGTCGCCAAAACGGGGAACGAAACCTTGTTCTTAAGGGTTTTCAAGTTGTAAAAGTTCGGAGCAAAACGATCACCAAGCCACTCTGGGTAGCAAGGGAAAGCTCTCCACAGACTTAAAGGTATGTTACACAAATGCTCGCAGCCTACTAAATAAAATGGCGGAGCTCAAGTCAGTGGTGGATAAAGAAAAACCAGACGTTATTGCTGTCTCGGAAACTTGGTTATCGTCAGAAGTATTAGACAGTGAAATCCAGTTGACTGGTTTCATAACCAGTTAGGGCTGATAGATTAAACCGTAGGGGAGGTGGGGTTATTCTGTACACGAAAAGTACCCTAACCATAAGATTAGCTGAGACAGTAGCACATGTTTCAGGGACATGTGAACTGGTGAGATGTAAGTTGAAATGCCGACGGCAAGATATTGAATTAGTTGTAGTATATTGCAATCCAGAATGTGTAGTAGATGATTTTATCCTAAGTAAACTTAAGTCCAGGTGTAACAACGGTAAAAGTCTTGTAGTAGGCGACTTTAATGTACCACATATGAACTAGGTTAACTTAGAAGTAGGGTCATCCATATCGTCGTTCGACTGCAAACTGTTAGAAACCTCGATTGGATTAGCATTATTCTAACACATTAGAGATCCCACAAGATACGATCTAAGAAACTCTTCCTCTCTTTTAGATTTAGTTTTCACACACGGTGATGATGTTGGTCAAATGGCTTTTCTCCCACCACTTGGGAGAACTGACCATGCGCTCATCTTATTCAAATTCATGGCTGAGATTGCCTGTCAAACAGTTGCACCGGCCCGTCCCAACATATGGAAGGCAGATATGCAGGCAATTAACTACGCAGCATCGGCTGAAAACTGGGAAATTGACTCAAAGGCATCAGTACAAGAGGCATGGATTCTATTCAGGCAGTTATACAATCGGGTAACTCAACCATACATACCCTGGACTGTCCCAAAGAAAAAGAAGCACGGACATCCTTGGATAGGGCGTGATATTCGACGTTTACTGAGACGAAAGAAGAAATGCTGAGACGTTGCCATCCGCCTTGGAACAGCAGGTACGATGGAACGCTACAGATCGATAAGAAACGAGTGTATAACGAAAATTCGGGAAGTTCAAACAAAATATGAAATGCAGCTGGCACAATCTGCACTCAAGCAGTCCAAGAGAATATTCTCGTGCATAAACTACAGAACAAGGATGTATCACTGGATTCCCAACCTAATTAAAGAAGAAAGTGAATCTGAAATGATAGAGGAAGATCAGGAAAAAGCAGAGGCTATGGCTGAATATTTTGGGGCAGTTTTCACTCAGGAACCTCCTCTGGAGAAAAAACCAGACCCAAATGCAGAATCAACAAACCAGCTGCTCATCGTGGACTTCGACCAAAAAGATGTGCTTTAGGCTCTTAGCACCCTAAATATGGAGAAGTCAACGGGACCAGATGAACTACACCCCAAAATCTTGAGACATATTGCCCAATATATCGCGGCCCCACTGACTGTGATATTCAATATGTCACTTGACCAAGGTGTGTTACCTATGGACTGGAAGGACGAAATCGTCACTCCCATACATAAAACAGGTCCACGACAAGTTCCATCGAATTACAGACCCGTAAACCTCACCAGTGTTGTAATTAAAATACTGGAAAGAATAATCAAACGGACCATAACGGCATTTATGAAAACCAATAACTTGCTGAACATCGCACAACATGGTTTTAGAAAGGGTCTATCCTGTACAACGAACCTCCTTATAGCTAGGGAGCTCTGGATTAATGCGCTAGACAACGGAAACTCAGTGGATGTTGTCTGCATAGACTTCAGTAAGGCTTTTGACAAGGTGCCAACTAATAGACTGCTATTGAAGTTGGCAAACCTTGGTATTGCCGGACCTCTTTTAAAATGGATTAAGGATTTCCTAGTAGGTCGTAGGCAAAAAGTGAGAATAAATTCCAAGTGCTCCATCTGGAGACCAGTACTTAGTGGAGTACCTCAAGGTTCCGTCCTAGGTCCTTTACTTTTTATGATGTACGTTAATGATCCTACAAGTATAGTACAGTCTCCAATGTTATTATACGCTGACGATGTAAAAATTTGGCGAGTAATAACTGAAGACAAAGACGCATTTACTCTTCAGGCAGACTTAAATAATATGATAAACTGGTCTAAAGAATGGCTGATGCCTATCAACGCAGAAAAGTGTGTCTACATGCACTTTGGGGATACAAAGTTTGATAAGTACAACATAGGGGATGTGTCATTACCCGTAGTCCGGTCTCATAAGGATCTAGGGGTGACAGTGAGTAATGATCTAAAGACGACGTCCCATCGCCGGGAGGTCACAGCCAAGGGGTTTCGAATCCTCTGGGCTTTAAAAATGACAATCACTAAGTTAGATACTGCCATGTTCACCACTGTATACACATCCTTAGTGAGAACTAAGCTAGAGAACTGCTCTCAGGCTGCAAGCCCCTGTTTGAAAGGTGACTCGGACATACTGGAAAAAGTACAGAGGGCAGCTACCCGTGCCGGGGTTTATCATACAAAGAGCGGCTCGAAAAACTGGACCTCTTTACTCTGTCCTACCGCAGACTAAGGGGAGATCTAATTTTGATGTACAGAATGCTGAGAAACGATTTCGGACCTAACTTATTCTCTCTTTCTTCCCACTAGATCGGGGCACCTTAGAGGACATAGCAGGTGAGTAGAAAAGCCAAGAACGAACAAAATACCCGTGGCATACAGGTTTTCACACTGCGTCATCAATACTTGAAACCTGCTGCCTGAAGCAGTGGTGTCCGCAACTTGGAGTTAAATGACATAATTTAAATCAAAAAGGACTCTTTAAGTTATCAAATAATCCCTAAACAGTTCGTCTTAAATATCAATATTAAGCCTAATTTATCAATCAATCTCACTTGAGCATAGTGTGGAGCATCTGTTGATGAAATCGGAACAACAGGGTGACGATACCGTCGTTCACTCTGTGTCCCTGGCATTCTCGGCCCCGCCCGTTCATTGAACACACTATCCAGTCTGTACAGGCTATTTCCAGAACCGAATGAATGATGAGACATTAGCAACTGTTATGGTGAAATTAACGAAATGACAGTACTGTTCACTAAAATTAGGTCAACGACCGTTACACCAGTATATTTGTTTCTGATTGGCGAAAACGGTTCATAGCGGTCGATGGCAGAAACTAAACCTCAAAGATGAATCTGATTGGTTAATAATCGCCAATCCAATGGCCTTGGTTTATTGATCAGTGTGGTTTGTATTTGTGTGGATCTGACACGTAGACGTGCAGCTGTCAGCACAAATAAGTTGAAAATCGATTTACCCACCATATATGAAGAGAAAAATATACGGTAGAAATCAACCAAGACTATGTAAATAGGAACTCATTTTCATTTGCATTGGTTATTTGAATCGTGACATTAATGTTTAGTTTTGCAATCCTTTGGCACGTACTCATCCTGTGCAAATTACCCCAATATTACCTTTAGGTCACAAGCATTATAAGTAGAGATGGACAATGGATAGCACTGGAATCAAGGTTGCACATTTCGTCCCATTTTAGGACTTGTCAACTTGATTTACCTGCCCATCTTTGTTTAACTAATAGGCGGGTTAATAAAAAATAAACAAAACACTTTATCCTAATATTAAAAATGCGGAAGTCGCATTGAATTAGAACTTATTACATATAGATTATTTCACTTGGGATCTTTAGATTGCTTTCTTAACAGAATGGAAGGTGTTTTGTGAATAATTTATTTATTAAGCTGGGCAAGTGATTATTGACCTACTTGTGGTCCTCGACCATATGTCATCTAACAGTTAATTCGATCACACTCTTTTCGTCGAATATTTTTCATAAAAACGCAACCTTTAATTTTCTTAAAAATCCGGTGGAGACTGTAATTTTTTGGAAAAACAGTTACACGTAAACCATAAAAACAGGTTTTGAAGGTAACTTGGATGCTTTTCTTTATGCTTCTAACAAGAAGCTTGAGAGCAGAGTAAATCTACTGTATGACATTACCTCTTTCGGTAGACAAATTGATTTATTTGTATTAAAAAATAATATATATTCGTAACTTCCAAGGGAGTTCAAAGATTTTATATAGAGCGGCTGGAAAGAGTAATTGATCCTTAAGAAAGTTCAACAGTCGAATACTTGAACGCGAGTCATTTGATCAAACCAAACATATCAATCAAAGTCATATACAAGGTCAGTAGAAAATTATCAAATTCAGTCAGAATCTGTATCTTTTGCATTGATGAGGCTTTTGATTACATATTGAGGAACCAGATGTATGCATACAAAGGAAAAGTAATCAGACTTTTCTCTCGTCATGGAGATAATACTGGCAATGGAATTTCCAGCAATTATATCGCAATGACATAAATCCAAGACTTCATTAGACTGGTCTAATCTACATTGTGTTGTAATGAATAAAAAATGTCCAAAGTCAGTTACTCAGTGTGTCTGTAATATTCATGTGTCAATAAAACAATGAAACACGATTAACAAACAGATTAATAGATAGGTAACCGAACAAAGACGTATTAAGAGAAATCAGGTATAAGGCACTCAAATTAAACAAAAAACTGAGCACAAGTTAACAATATGACGCTCAGTTTGATATTGTATTGCAGAATGAGTACAAAATTATGTGAATTTAGTGTATTGTTATTAAATGCTAATATATACTTTCGAGTCGAATCCAAATGAACACCAAATATTCGGCTTCTTGTTCATTGAATATTACAAATTAACAAGTCTGTTGTAAAGCAATCATCTTAGGCTTTACTTTTCTCATTGGCATTCTTTCCTACAAGTCTTGGGAACCAAGATAATAACTGTCACAGCACCTTTTTTAAAAATTTATATCACGTTAAAATTAGGGCATCTTGCACGAATAAGTATGGGTTCTTTGTGTTACAAATGCATATGTTGATCAATATACTAAGACCCAATTCACCAAAATATTTTATTTATTTTATTTGAACACATAAATATTGGTACAAGAGAGCGCCAATATATATGCGCCACACAAAACAATGAAAATTCGAAGAGAGATAGAAAAAAAAAACTAAGGAGCACAAGAGAAAAAGAGAACGACAACGAAGAGATTGGTGTAAGGTAGTATGGTCGTAACGATGGAACGGAAAGGTACAATCAGAAGAAATCTTTCAAGTAAGGGAGACACAACCACTTTTTATGAAGAAAGTAAAAGAACGTTACAGCAGGATCGCCACTGGCTTCTATTCTGAGCCATATCTGATAACGTCTCTAGCCACTGTGTAGCACCATCTCTCAGACCCCAACCAGGGAGTCGTGAAGGACCGACAGAAGCCAGTCCTTTGTAGCTTTCTTTCATACCACGACACCATGTCATGCACTGACCACCTCTCCGCTTTCTCCAACCAGTCCCAGAGTCGGCAAATGATGCACGACGTGGAATTCTCTGGGACGACATTCGTAGAACATGTCCAAGCCACCGAAGTCGGTGTTTCAAGATGGTGACACCAATTGAATTATCATTTCTGTGCCCAAACACACGATGCCGAACCTCTGCATTACTGACCTCGTGTTGCCCCCGAACGCCCTGGTACGGCCGAGAGTGGGGAGAGTCCGCTCTCCCTCTCGAAATACTCCCACACGGCCGCGCGTATACAGCCTCCGCCAGGGAAGTCCTACTCATTGCCTTCTCGTGACGGGGTGTTGTTTACGAAAATGAGAGGACGAAAAGCGAACGTCCGGCGCTTTAACCGGATCACAAACCAATGGTGCACATGGGCTCCAGTATCCTGCGGGAACAAATGGCGTATGAACCAATCGTTGGTCACCGGCTACCATGGGATTGCATCTCCTTACGATGCTCCACTGCCTTATGGGTTAGACCATTAGGTCAAAGGCTCGGAGTGTGGCCCCCTAAGATAACCACCTGCTTCGGTTTGGGCACCCGGGCAGTATCACAGCCCACACACAAACGATGAACTCTATGACTATGGCAACTAATTCACCAAAATAAGCTCTTGTCATATTTGTTTACCCCGCCTATACTATTTTCGGCTATCGCTAGCTTAATTCAGTTTACGCTTTGATTGCTAAGGTGACTCTTGAGTTTGAGGCCTGGGATAATTTTAACTTCTGTTAGTCCAAAACGTTGCTACTTCTGTTCGATAGAACACCCCGAGCAGTAGTTCGGTCATTAGTTTATATACTTATATTATCAGACCAGAACACTCCCTAGTATGAAATCATTACTTTAAGTATATTCATGTCATAAGAGGAGGGAAAGTAGAAGACGCTACATAATTAATTAAAAATAACCAATGGGAAATAAAGCGTCCAGTCTATGAATCCAAAGGAAGCTCACAATACAGGGAATGTAGAAATACAATGATCCAATTATCTAATAATTCTACAATAGAAATATCATTAGTAAAAACCCGTAAAATAATCTAATTGTCTTCAATACTCGCTGTTATGTTATTTTGTTAACTTGATTTATCTATACTGTAATCATTACGAATGTGAGTTACTACATATTTAACAAGTGTAAACGCTCTTTAGGGTGGTATGTCACATACGTCCATAAATATGTTTTACTATTTGTATGACTGAAAATCATAAAACAGTTCGAAAGTGTCTGCATAGCAAGCCGTAGATAATCAAATACAGGTTAATAAACATTTCCAAACACATGCGTAATAAATCAGTAATATGATTTGCTTTGAAATACGTAAATGTTGAATATAACTACACTAATTCTTCATGAAAGCAGTCAAAATGGACTGGCTGACGTAACCTATATCTTCCTCATCAATTAGATCCCATTGATAGATATTCGAATAACGACATATATTACGAAAAAAACAATGGAGTTAAACTTCTTACTTAATTAGTACACATAAATTCATTAAAATCTTCATATTCAAGTCATGTTAGTTGGAGACAATATTTGCTTATCATTTTCTAAAACCTGAAATGGTATTTACTAATCAATCTATTCCCTAATACTCATAAAGTCGACTCCAACTGTTACGTTTGAGTGAACTCTTCAATAAGCATTTTTCCAGTAGGCTATCTTCAATAAGAATAAGCTATAAAAACGTCTTGCTCCCTAAGAACATAAATGTCATGCTTAAGTGAGATGAAATATCTACAATGTTAACTTCACGTTTTGCACTTTACGAAGGTACCCCGAAGTAGATCATTGTACCTTGGTAAATTGTTTGATTCCACTTGTCACTATTTGAATGTATAAAATTAAGACTCGTTTCTGGTTGTATACTCTAACAGGTACCTTTTTTACACTGACTGATGAACATCAGGACAAGTTTATTCGTCATGAATTCGAAACAAGTCAGTGGTCGCCTATATGGTTGGTAATTCGATGTTGCGTCATCTTTAGAAATGGATTACGACGTAACAGAAGTTATTACGTATTGCGTAGCTTCTGAATCCTTTCCAATCTGTCAGAAAATGTCGGCGTTGGCATAGTAGTGATGTAACTTGCCATTAACGAAGCAGGCATCTTTTACTAATACATATTCATATAATTTCTTTGCTGATAGTCTAGCACTTTATGGGTTTCGGTTTAGCTTCTGATTTTCAATAAGTAACATCAGTGATACCCTGGATGTTGTCGCGTAATACCTTGCGATGTCTCTTGGCTCTTCCTTTGCCCAAACCCTTACCACGACCAGACATGATTCACAAGAATAGATACACTGACTTGCAGACCGACACGAGACGATCCAATAAGTAACATAAGGTAAGTTGACTGCTGTAAACCAAGTTGCGTTCATGAGAAAATTATTCATTTGAAGTTCAAATTTCTAGGTGGACGATTAGTAGGTGTATACATATATATAGCCCACCAAATGCCCTGGTACGGCCAAGGGTGGGGAGAATCAGCTCTCCCTCACGAAATTTCTTCATGTGGCCACACATATGCAATTACCGACAAGGAAGTCCTACTCACTGCCTTCTGGCAATGGGTGTTTTGTTTACGAAAAGCGAATGTTCGACGGATTAACCGGGTTGGGTGAGTACGGAGGATTCATCTAGTGAGGGGCTGGGTGACCTCGAGGGATCAAATGGCGTACGAACTAATTGTTGGTCACCGACTATCATGGGACTGCACTTCCTAGCGTTGTTCAACTGCCTTATTGATAAGACCTCTAGATCAAAGGCTGGGAGAGTGGACCCATAAGAACACCACCTGCTTCGGTTTGGGCTCCCGGGCAGTATTCTAGCCCTCACACAAATCGGATAACGAAGTGTGGCCTATGTGTACTAGGTGCCTCCTTGTACTAGTGCTTATGCGTCTAAGTAGATGATATATAGAGAATGACCAATCATACTTCTTTAATTTTCATGTAAGCTTTCGGAAGCGAAGTGAATAAGTGACTAGGAATTTCTCAATATTTAAATTAGTATGACTACATCAGCAAGTCAACTCTGTAGAAATAATCTACACCTGGAAATGGTTACACCACTTAGTTTTGAACGTTGAGTAATAACTGGGAAAAATTGGTTAAACTTGAAGTGTTGTCTACTTAGCTTTTATTTCAGTAATCCTTATTACCTTTGGCAGAACGATAATGGATGGATTGTGCAATTTTAGTCTCATAGGCATCTGAGAATTTGTTTTCCGTAAGTAATGTGGTCATGAAGTGTTAATCAGAATAAATTATATCAACATGTGCAAGAACCCATAAGTAAATAACATATATCAAGTATTATATAAGCGGTTTCGGCTCCCTTTGGATATTAAGAGATTTAGAATCACTTTAGATGATAACACTATAGCTACGGAAATAAACGTCTTTTTCTTAAGTAAAATTCCTTAAGAATAACACGTGAGCGAACCACAGAATCCGTAAACAAGTAACCTCGGCATCAACCGCAACACCTGCTACAATGAGGTGTACCAGACAACATAAATCAATGTTGAATAAGGAAAAGCAAGTATCTTGTAAATAATAAGACACCTAACCTACGGTAACTTGAATGACGAATTCCGACTGCCCAGTTTGCTGATCTTGAGTTGGGAAGGCAGATGCAGTTACGTCCTTTTTTCTGACATCTAAAACAGTAGCCCCGATTATATGCCAAATTTCTCAACTTAAATTTTACTATGGCTTTGCAAGATGGGAATACATCACCTGGTCTTCTAAGTGCCCATTTTGATCTCATGTTCCGTCACAAACGGCAGCGAGCCATAGTCAACAATTCATGACTTAATAAACTAAGTATTTGGTAGTATGGACTGACTGGATTATTAGTTTTTCTAAAGCTGTAGTTAATGCTCAACAGAGTAGAAGTTGAAAAAATAGGCCATCAGGTGTGGCCTGAATAAGTTTACTAAGATATCGAGCTCAACATGCACACAGTAATTCTTCGCAATTTCCAGTAGTTCTTACGTACATTGTGTGAGGCAGCACAAGAGAATCAGCAATATATGGAGGCTCAATAACATAAACGTTGAAGACCCTAGTAGTGTCTTGATGCCGCTGACTATGTACATGTTTTCGAGGAATCTCCAGATCCTTTCGCCATTTTAGTAGACTGGATTACCCTGGGATATTGCCAGCTCACATAATAGCACTTTGTCAATCCTTAGTTTCTTGTAATATGGGACTGTCTTCCGAACCCCCAGTTTGCATTTCAAAGAATACTTCGCACGAATTGTCTTGTGGAATGAATTACTATGTCCACTTCCAGTTCACTGAGAGAATACGAACCGTGACATTCTGATATCCAATTTCTAGTGGGGAATAGATGTTTCGACATACTGTTATATGAAACTCCACGGATAAACACTGCCTAGTGTTTCGGCCGGTCTCTTTGATATCGACAGCAGCTAAATCCTCGTCTAGAATAACAATGACTCATCCATCATAATACAGGGCATTCTCACTTTGCTGTCCCTTTTCTAAAAACATTTATTTGTTCGAATCGGGAAAGCTGTGAGGTGGAACGAATTGACGTGGTTATATATCCTACATAACTCAAACGGACCTCACGAGACTCGGATAATCATTGTTGAAAACGCACATCCAAGACACAACACCAATTCACCCTTCATTAAACCACGCAGATACTAAGGTGTTCGATGGATGCAGTCTATGTATGGATTACTGAATACGAGTCACACTTCTCCAGTAAAGCAGCGTCGAGTCCGAAGATATGACATTTACAAAGCCAGAACATTTCTGACCCTTACTGAGCAACCGGGCTACATCTTATTAATAAGGGAGACCATACTTTCCACTCGGTTACCATCAAATCCCTTGACAAATGTGAAAGTAGATACAACAGTGATACCAATCTATGTTACAAACCAAAATGGTATAATCGAGTGGCGGATGCCTTTATCACAAACTAATTCAACAGTTTCTTCGAAAATCAAATACTAATCGGTTTGATGACAGTATAGGAAATACTGTCATCAAACCGACAGCATGCGTTATATCACACATTGTGTTAACTACATGCGACGGAAACACGGGGCTTTGGAAGCAATACCCAACTAAAGTTTAGACAACTCAAATAAGACACCTTCTACAGACTGCAAGTCTGTTAACGGCACTGACCACGGTTTACAATCATGGCGTCTGGGCAACTTTAGGGAATAAATCCGAAGGGTTTGAGAGGCCTGTAATCAAGACTCAGTCTTCAGTAATAAGGATAGTAGGTTGATGAACCTGTATTGATCCTGACACACTGCTTTCCAGTGAAGGTCTAGTTTCTCCTTGAAAGTATTCACTGATGGGGCTGATACCACTTGTTCGGGTAAGGCGTTCCAATGATTGACTACTCGATGAGAAAATCGGGACCCCACTTTAATTTTATTAGATATTGGTTTATGAACCTTCTTGCTATGACCGCGGAGATTATTAGTGCTGGAGGGAGCAAAAAGATAAGACATATTAACACCTAAATAATAATTAAAGATACGAAATGCCAGTATAAGGTCACCTCGTGTCCTACGATACGACAAGGGGAAAAGATTTAGGCGTTTTAAACGCTCATCGTAAGGGAGTCTAGAATGACCCTTCACTAATTTCGTTCCCACACGCTGGACACGCTCAAAAGAGTTAGTATGCTTAACCAGATATGAGCTAGCTGCTTGGATACAGTACTCTAAATGTGGTCTTACGTAGGTGGGATATAAAATTTGAAACGTTTCCTCGTCAAAAGATTTGAACGCTCGGCGAAGTGACCATAACGCACGAAAACCTTTGACAGTGGCTGCTTTGCAGTGCGTAGTTGCTTTTAAATCATAACTTAATACTACTCCTAAGTCTTTATGCTCTTGAACGCATGGAAGAGGTTTACCCTCAATAGTGTAACGGTAACTATTACCGTGACCGATGTGCATTAGCACACTCTTCCTAGCATTTATTTCTAAGCCCCACTCTCGAGCCCATCTAACTAAATCGTCTAAGTCAGCTTGAAGATCCAGATGATCAGCCGCACTTTTTATTGTTCTGCAGATTTTTACATCATCCGCAAACAATGTCGACGTAGAGAAGGAAGAGCAGAAGGCCTAAGATGGTGCCTTGGGGTACACCACTTTTGACCGGCTTCCAATCGGATAGCATTCCATTGACCCTCACTCTTTGTCTGCGGTCACATAAGAAATTTCCTATCTACTCATGTATAGTACCTATTATTCCGAAGCTCGTGAGCTTCTGCATAAGACCTACGTGTGAAACCTTGTCAAATGCTTTGCTAAAATTTATGAATATCACATCGACCGGCAGACCGTTATCTAGGGCTGCTGTCCAATCCTCCCTCGCAATAAGCAAGTTAGTCAAGCATGAACGCTTGTTACGAAATCCGTGTTGCTCATAAGCTATCATATACTAACTGTCGTTCGTAAGTGGTACGGGATTTGGCTATGGTTTTCTTACAGATATTACGGAATTTTTGGTACTCACTCTTAAATGGTTCATGACCTGTCAACAAGAATAAGTCCCAGAAATGTTTCCTACGCTTTAACAGCTTTCGGGTTTCCTTATTAATCCATGGAGGGCAATGTGATAGCTTACGTGTTGACCATGGGATAAACGGCGACGTTACGGACTCGAATGTAGCCTTAAACTTATTCCATTCATCTTCGATCAATCCATCCGCGTCGACCGACCAATCAGTCGAGATAGCACAGTTTCTGATCGCTGGAATATTGGCTCGCCAGATATTGGGACGGGGTGGAGCAGATACGAATTGTATACCATGTGTCCTAAACTTAAAGTGAATTACAACGTGATCACTGTTAACTAGTGGAGGAAGGTGCTGAGTATCAAAGACATCCTCATAGTGGTGGGTGAGGTCCAGCAGTGATGGTTTTGTGATAAATTGTACAACTGGACACTGAAATACGGTAGACAAAAGGTCGCTATCGAAACCACTACCTGGAGTTGTAAGCTCTATCCAGTTGATATGCGGTGCGTTGAATTCCCCAATGATGAGACAACATTTTGCCATACTCCAAGAATAGATGTGTCTTAGGATAAAGTCGTCAGCAAGACAAAACGGACTATGGTATTTTCCTCCTATAGTCACTAACCCATTTCTAGATTTAATCTTACAACATGCAACCTCACATGTGCCACAGATATGAGCCTCCGATATGGTTGATTGTATACGAAAGTGATCCCTAACGTATATTATTAAACCTCCCCCTTTGGGATTTGAAACTCTATCACTTCCAATACAGAGATGGCCTGCAATGAACGGAGAACAGACTATACCTACTGTGAACCAAGTTTCTATGACAACGATTATATCGAAGCATAATTCTTCCACCATCAGACTTAGATCGGACGTATTATTTCTAAGACTACGAGCGTTCGTGTAGCACACGCTTAAAGTGTTTTGGCAACCAATCGTTCTACCTATACAGGCCTCAGAAGCATTGGCTTCCAGGACCTGACTACTCGAAAACCCTTAATGGTAAGGTTATTTTCGCCATTTAGTTTGTGAGTCCTCAACTCCGCAAGAGCATCCTTCCACTTGATTCGATCCTCAAGCGGCCAATCTGGTCGAATACGTATATTTGAGTCGTTTTTCAATGTCTCACCAACCATTGTAATTCGATTTAAAAGGTTTTAAAAAAAAACAAATTAATCACAATGTGAACCCAAGTGTTAGTCTACGAGTAAAAAAGGTACCTCGGACAAAATTTAGCAGAAAAAGCAAAGTACTCTTAGTTAAAGTAGACCAAGAATGGTTCATGGTGCAATAAGTGCCCAAAGCAAGTACAAAAACCACTGCCCTCTCCGAAACCAGCTTTGAAATAACGTTTTCAGTATAGCTTCCAATTACAGGCTACACAAACTTGCAGCTTGATGTCTACATAGATCGCTCAGTCCCGTTATTTTTATAACCTAGTAAGTTGCTTAATGAAAACCGGGTTGGCCACCAATATTGATTCAGAATAATTGGCGCTGAGAAAGCCTTAGAAACAGACAAACTCTATACAGGCCAACAGTCTAAGTCACTGTATTGTTACTATTATTGGTAAGAAAACCGGGTATCAGCAACTTTCATTTCGCCTGGGCGTAACCCACGATAGTTTACCCTAGTCACTATTAAGTAACAGCTACACGGAAATTTCTCTAATCTCAATGCTGCATCAGGTAATCCGTACTACATATTAACCGTTTGAAATGAGCAAGAGTAAAGTGCACTAGATTGGGGGAGCTTCTCACCGGTAAATCACATAACGCAAGGACTCAGAACTCCCATTAATTATCGAAAACCTAGATATTATCGCAGATACGTGCCCACCACAAACGAGTGGAGAATCAACAAATTAAATGGTCGTTAAGAAACTTTATTAAACACTTTCCACCCAATTCTTCACGAGAATGTCCTTTCGCAGAAGTTTCTGATAAGTTAATAATTATTAAGAACGAGATGCTTACGGTGGTAACATTTTATCTCTGACCGCTAGCATATTGATGCAATCATCTACTTCACCCTGCAAAGATGCATAAAAAGAAATGTATTTTACCATCGACCGGATTGATCCAGATAGATCATATGTCTTTTTGCTCCCACCAATCATGCGCCCTGTATTTTGGTCTAAATCAACGAACTGAATTTGAATCGAAGCATGGTCTTTTGCACCAATCAGCCGGTTAGTAACAGCACATCTTCTCGGTATGTAAATGTCTACAAACTCTCCAGCCTCGTTCTGCATCGTGGTTGCTCAAAAATTTTGAAGCTAACGCCGTACGAATGAGCGTATATGACAATACAGTACATCAAAGCAATGTTCAATAATTTTATCCATATTTTACTTAGTCAGTGTTCTTCAGAATTCTTGATGATAAAATCGTTAGACTGTGTTTATACCAACTGATTAATTTCATGCTAGTTTACAGCTTCTCTTTCAGAGCATTCACACGTTGGTTGACTATTTCATAAAAATCTGTGAACGATAGGGACCTGTAAATATTTCATTTACGGTAAGGTGAATTACTCTATGGGAATCAAAGATATAAAGCCTAATCTCATTTAAGTCGTTCAAATTAGTTGGTGCTATTATAAAATATTGTGGTGACTAGTCATAAATCGGACACCGCATATAGAGCCCGTAAAACACTTCTGAAACGTTAGCCAAATCATTCAATAAGACGAACCATACCAATACTAGAATACAGATCAATGATCTTCGGACAGCCTTTCTGACCCCGTAAAGGTCAAAAATGGCTAGCACACGGCATCATTTAGTCAAATCGGTCGCACTGTATATTTCTCCGACACATGTTTAATATCATATTTGTTTTTTACGGCGTTCAGTAAAGCCACAGTATCTAGATATCACGAACTTAAATCCTCATTAGGCATAGTGACTCAAAAGTAAAGTAGAAGGTGACTCCATCCCATCCAGCTCACGTAAACTGCTTACGTCTGAAGTGATGGGGCTGAATATTTTTCTTGCTTCCGATCAGTCAGGTTAGGAAGCCCAATGACCGAAGCAGTAATTAATTTTGCCAATGCATGAAAATACCGACATCTTTTAGAACAATTCGAATGGATATTTAAGGGAAATATCCAAGTATAATTCTCGATTATGTATGGAGCAGGACTTGAAACATTTATTGAAGAACATTTTAAGCCTCTGAGATGTGATGGAATGTATAGAACCATCCAAATGGCTGATAAATTGGAGTAGAATATTATGAAAATCGATTCTTGAGAAATAATGATGGTTCTTTCCCACCGATGGTGTACTGCTATCTCTTTTTATGTCAGATTTGTATTAGTACACTCTGAAGGTCTTCTGTCTCTTAAACCAAATTTTCAGAAAGTCTCACTCATTCATCTAAACTGTAGAATAATGACGTCACTATTCGTTACTGGTTGATGTTTAACTTCGTTAGATAGCTAAAAGTGATGACAACCTTGGCAGTCTCATCATTTATTTGATACAGAGGATAAGCGGTATAGGACCACAGACTATACATCACATAAGAACTCAGAGTAACGTATTTTTTATTGTTGGTTTGTCATGGACCCCAAATCGTATTGCACCCGACACTTTGTTTTTTATAATTTCCCTACACAAGTCCATAATGAGATTACAGATCTAACGTTATGTTCAACTTCGTAAACATCATATGAAAGCGTTAACACTTTTAAGTTTCTACTTAGCATCTCGAAAAAGAAGGTTGTCCACACAGAAATGGCTAGTAGGAAGATAATACTGCCTCTGAACCAGTAGATTTCGTTCTCAAGCAGCTTGAAGATCCTTTGGATGATATGGGGGTCGGTGATATTGGCATACAGTTATTTTGAAAGATGACTCAGAAATAAAAGAGGAAGACGATGATTGCAAAAGACGTGTTTAATTGAATACGGAAGTAAGAGATAATGGACCTTCTAAGACAGTTGAAAACGGAGTGCATTTACTTTACAGTTCTAGGTTAAGCAAAAATCTGAGGAACGACCGTGAGCAGTGGTGGGCAACGAAAGCAAAAGAGATGGAAAAGGCGACGGCTATAGGGAACATAAGTCAGCTCTACAGACTAATAAAGGAAACTGGAATTAATAGGTCAAGTGTAAGTCAGACTATTTCGGAAAAAGACGACACTCCCATCTGCTCCCAGTCCAGACGTTTAGAACGATGGGCGGAACATTTCAGAGAACAGTTCAGCTGGTCTTCAGCTACTATACTACTACCCTCCATTCCCAGACAGTGTGAATGGAACATTGAAATAGGTCCCCCAACTCTAGCAGAAGTTCAAAAGGCTATAGTTAATCTGAAATGAGGAAGGGCAGCTGGTCCAGATGGATTGGCTCCAGAGGTGTTTAAGGATGGTGGTCCAATTGTAGCGATTAGGTTGACTAATATTTTAGCTAAGATCTGGGAGTTAGACGTTATCCCATCTGGCTGGTCGCAATCAATTATCGTCCTAATATATAAGAGAGGGTTAAAATCATCCTGTGACAACCATAGAGGGATTAGTTTAACTAATATAGTGTCTAAAATACTAGCCTCGATGGAATGCGCTTCTCTCCCTCGAAATGCAAGTTGTTACTTCCGGACTGGACTACGTCAGCACCTGAACTAAGGATAGGGAGTGAAGTAGTCGAACTCGTCGACAACTTCACTTTTCTTGGAAGTCCGATCAGCCCTAATGGGTTGGTGTCTGACGAAATCTCAGCACGGATTTGAAAAGCTCGTTTGGCTTTTGCCAACTTACGTCACCTATGGCGAAGGCGAGATATACGTCTATCAATCAAAGGACGAGTATACTGCGCGTCACTTCGTTCTGTTTTAATTTACGGCAGCGAATCATGGCCATTAAGAGTAGGGGATACTAGTAAGCTACTAGTATTTGATAACAGATGCCTTAGAAATACTGCTGGGATCACCGGGTAAGTAATAGTGAGGTTAGACGCAGAATATTAAGGAATGATGGAAAATCAGTTGATGAGGTTGTTAATCTTCATCGACTGAGATGGTTGGGCCACGTGTTACGTGTGCCTGAACACCGATTACTACGACGTGCAATGCTAACCGGTATTGGAGATGGTTGGAAGAAAGTTAGGGGCGGCCAAACCAAAACGTGGCATCAGTGCTTGAAGTCACTAACTTCTAGTCTGAGCCGTGTTGGGAGATGCAGTCTACTTGGTTGGGGTTCGCGTGACTATCGTAACCAATGGTTGGAGACTCTTGGTGACATGACTCAGAATCGATCACAATGGCGTCGGTGTATGCACTCTCTATCTTCTCTTAAATTAAGAGATTAAAATCGCTTCATATCTTTCTTCTTGTACTGTATCCTCATTGCAATCTTTCTTTTATATATTACCACCTCTGAATTAACTACTTTTATGAATCCGGTGTCCATCTTGTTGTGTTAATGAGGTATGGCAACTTGGACCGATGCATATATATGCCTGGTCCTACGTTGTAGCTGACTGACTGACAGTTCATTGAGTATTTTGACAATGCATGACAAAGAGATTTTAGATGGTTTATGAACAATGAAAAATCTAAGTCAGCTATACCATATGGAACTACTAGGTGGTTCCGTGAGATTTTATACTATAGTCTTTGTCATTTGAGGTATGCATGTTGCTAGATCAATATATTCAATCTAGTTTATTCGGTTAGTCTTGATATGACTGCTTTTCGTGACTTGTCTTTTTCTGGTTATCAGTGAGTATGTCTTTTTAGAACCTTCGGGGAACGAATGAAATCTTACCAGAGGAATAATGTGTACATGGAGTGACCACGACTATATGTTCAATCCATGAGTTTTCAATAATGTTTTGGGTTCTCTTTTTATTGATTTTCACCATTTAGAATCTACTATCCAACTTACATCTTAAATCATCATCAGTGAACATTCAGCCTTAAGAACTATATAGCCAGGGTTCAATATTCTCCTTCTGTCATGTCTCTTTCAAATTCCACCCATGTAAGCACACAAATCATACTAATTTATCTTCATAATTGAATGGGATTACCTTCCACTATGCTTATAATACCGTTCCAAGGAAACTTCATTCAGTATAGCTTCTTACCAAATTAAGATTTATTTAAGCTCTTCGTAGGACAACATATTGCTGCAGAAACGCCCTTTAGTTTAAAACAAAAGATCTTCACCTCAGATCATGACACTATATGTGGGGTTTATGATATTGTCATTTCCTTACATCTTCTGTTTGTGAAATACTCGAGCAATGTTTAGATTGTCCAGTGACACTACCACAGTTGTCGTACTTAGATTTGTTTGCATTCTCAAATCTTACTATAGTGACAACGCCCTTGTACCGTGATATAGACGAATTCATTCAACACAAGCTATGTAATCGAGTATTTAACTTATTAGTGAGTGAGTGATATTTTATGCATCGAGGGTTTTGCGAATCAGATATCAAACCCGCTTCAGAATGTCGATATATTGTATTTATCATGTGTGTGGAAATACGAAAGCATAAATATTTTAGAGCACCTAAAACAGCACTGGCAATTCTCAACATACAAATGACTCAACGATGTTATACATGCCACCACGTACATACTACAGTTGATCGCACACTAAAAAACATACGACGTAGTCAGTTTGACTGAATGTCTAATCATGCCGTCGTTTTTACGTATTCCCGGCTTAGACAGTGGAGATAACCTGTAAACAGAAAGCACTATCATCGGATCTGTCTGGGGAC
This sequence comes from Schistosoma margrebowiei, assembly GCA_944470205.2. NCBI lineage: Eukaryota > Metazoa > Platyhelminthes > Trematoda > Strigeidida > Schistosomatidae > Schistosoma > Schistosoma margrebowiei. The sequence continues at coordinate 21,901,012 of OX104024.1, forward strand.
TAACAGCGATTTAGAGCATTACCATAAACATGAACCGGCAGTGGTACTCTATGGTTACGAGTAATGTTCTAATCGGTGATTATTTGGCTTTCAGTTGTCATTCTAACTTTGACACTCATCATCCTGTAAATATTACCTCCTTGTTGAATATGCATCATACATCATGACGCCTATACTCATCAACCTTCGCAGACCCGACTAGTAACCGATCTTCTAACCATTTTTCTACTTGTTTCCAATTTCTATTCAGTTGGCTGGTGATGTAGAACGTTGCAATTTTTCTTTCTGAGAGTAGTCTTTCAAATGAAGCAGATTACAGGAAGATTACACGGTATCAGAAGGAATAATCTGTCCACTACAGATGAGAGTGTCATGGGGAAATCGGGTTGAGCCTTATAGGTTGCCTCAACCGATGTTGGAAATTTAGTGTGTACATGACAACCGATTCAAGCATGTAAAATCAAAAAGTGACTCGTTAATGTAGCAGCCTATTTAACCGAAGGTAAAACAAAACAAAGATGCTATTGGCCAGCGAATATAAAAAAAGAAGTGATACAGTAGACGAAACACAGCTGTAAATATTTGTCTACACCAACCTCATCAAAGATGGAAGAATAAACGTAATGTACGAAAACAGACAAGTGAGACACGAAGCTAGGCACTTAGTGAAAGGTGAAATATTAATGTCACGTAGTATGCTACACGACAGGTTTCTTCACTTGCGCGCATACACAAAAGTGTGAGAAATGATACAGGTATTCAGTGTTTGACAACGCTTCTACCAGTAACACCTTCTAATATGCTTTGTTCCCACCGAGAGAAATCAAAAGACAGAGTCGAGGAGATCGGAAGAGTGTATTTGGCGATAACCAATATATCGGGAATCTCTGGTCTAATGTGGCTAGTGATTGCGGTTGATGTTGAGCACAGCGTGACAGCACGTGATCTGGTGTGGATGCATGACCGAGCGCCTTCAGCTAGATGAGTCCACTAAAACATATGGTCAGCATCCAATGTCGAAAACCTATAGAGCTATTTAGTTTGGGGATTTATTTACCGCTACAGATCACTCCCCGCCTAGTGGGGCAGTGATGACCCTAAGACGTGGCCAGCCAGAAGTTTAAACCCAACGAGTTTGTCGTTGGTAAACACTCTTCTGATAGCTTACTAAATTAAGCGGCGTCTGGTCGTCTTTCCTTACTATATGGGACCGGGGTACAACATAGTAAAAAAAGAAATGTACAATGAAAGTTTCGTATCCTCATAAACGTCATCGTTCTTTTCCAGCCGTCCTGGAAAAGAAGAAAGAAAACGTAAGTGCATGTCGAACATACACTCGTATGTGAGTGAAAAAGGGAAAATAATCTCATGAACACGTAACAGCGTTAAAAAAATCGTTTTTTTGTTGTTTTTTTTAAAAATAGAAATGAAAATATATAAGCCTATTTAAAAAAATTATTTTTTAATAATATAGAAAATGTCGAGAAGTGCCTTACGTGCAATAGTCGTTTAAATGTTCTGGAAATCTCACTCTTCTTCCAGAACGCGTCGTTTTAAGTTTATTTTCGGATACTGTCGAAGTATCATCGTGTGTGTTGGTTGTCGGATGAGGCATTATAAGTGTCGGAGTCGTGTCGTTCAATTGTACCGAAGGAAAATCCACGTAGATAGGATTTCCTTCTAAATACGCTGCTTTGAGGCGATCGATGCTGATGCTATCATTGGTTCCGTTCTTATCGATTATATAGTACTTCGGTTCGCGTTGAAGAACTTTGAAAGGTCCTTCGTATGCCGATTCGAAAGGTCGTCGATGCGAGTCTCGACGAACGAAAACGTGTGTACTATATCGTAAGTCAGGTTGAATGAAAACATCAGTTGATTGAGGTCGAGTGGAAGCAGGTTTAACTGAACGCATTGCGTTTGTAAGCCTGTTCGTGTAGGAGGTTAGATCCATGCTCATTAAAGAGGATGAAGGATCCACGAATTCTCCTGGAAGTCGAAGTGTCGTTCCATAAACGAGTTGAGCCGCAGTGTATCCAATGTCAGCTTTCACTGCATTGCGGATACCTAGTAAGACGAGTGGAAGAGCGTCGGTCCACTGTGAAACGTTTGCAGCTGATAGTGAAGCTTTTAGTTGTCAGTGAAAGCGTTCTACCAACCCGTTTGCTTGTGGGTGGTAGGCGGTCGTTCGGAAGCGAGTGCTTCCTAATAGTGTGGTCAGACGACGGAAAAGTTCAGACTCAAACTGACGTCCGCGGTCTGTAGTGATGCTTGAAGGGCAACCGAAGTTTGCTACCCATCGTTCGACGAAGGTTCGGGCCACTGTTTCAGCAGTGATGTCCTTGATAGGTACTGCTTCTGGCCATCGAGTGAAACGATCTACACAGGTTAAGAGGTAGGAGTATCCATTTGAATCTGGTAAAGGTCCTACCAAATCCAGATGAACATGGTCGAAACGAGCATCGGTAGTTTTAAATGAGCCTAAGGCACATTTATTGTGTCTGATGACCTTAGATTTTTGGCAGCTTACACAGGAGCGTGCCCACTCCCTCACGTCTTTATTCATACCAGGCCAGCAAAACCGTTCTGCTATTAGCTTGATAGTTGCACGAACGCCTGGATGAGAAAGTTTGTGCAATGTGTTGAAGACATTGCGCCGATAATGTTTCGGGACGATTGGGAGATCTCTACCTGTAGATGTGTCACAAAGTAAGGTTTCCTTACCTGTTCCCATCTGTTTGATGCGTAGTTTAAGGGTTGTGGACGATAACTCTTGTAGAAGATCAGTGTCTTCTTTTTGAAGCTGGGCGAGTTTAAGAAGGTCGATTCCTTGGAAACTGTTCAAGGAATTTATTCGAGACAAGGCGTCTGCAACTACATTGTTTGCTCCAGAAATATGTTGAATATCTGAAGTAAACTGCGAAATGTAGTCCAGTTGTCGAGACTCACGGTGAGAGTGCTTGTCAGAAGAGGAGCTTAACGAGAAAGTGAGCAGTTTATGGTCCGTGAATAGAGTGAATTCACGGCCTTCGATATAGTGTTGAAAATGCCGTACAGCACAATACATAGCTAGGAGTTCCATACCGAATGTGCTGTATCTCGATTCGGTGTCTAGCAACCGTCTAGAGAAAAATGCCAAGGGTTGCCAGGAGTTGTTAACCCATTGTTGTAAGACTCTTCCGATTGCTGAGTCGGATGCGTCTACTGCGATATTAATGAGTGCTTCAGTGTCCTGATGTGCTAGCATTGTTGCTTTAGCGATCAGTTCCTTAAGTGTGGAGAATGCTTTTCGTGCGGTGTCGTCCAAATTAATGGATTTCGCATTTCCACGAAGTTGGTCTGTAAGAGGTTTCATAAGTAATGCGCATTTCGGTATGAAGCGTCTATAGAAACTTACCAGGCCGTTAAACGTGCGTAATTGCTTGACGTTGGTCGGTTCTGGGTAATCCAGAATGGCCGCCACTTTGGTCCTAAGGGATCGAATGCCTTGAGCATCGATAGTGTGTCCTAGGAAATCTAACGAGTCGGTTCCGAATTGGCATTTCTGAACGTTTACAGTAATGCCATGTTTTTGTGATCGTTCGAAAACAAGATCCAGATGCTTGAGATGTGATTCTCTGTCCGGACTTGCGATTAAGCAGTCATCAACATACGCATGTACGAAGTTGAGACCTCGAAAGACGTCGTCTATGAATCTTTGGAAAGTTTGCGCAGCGTTTCTTAAACCGAACGGCATTCGCAAAAATTCATAGAGTCCGAAAGGAGTTATGATAGCTGTTTTTGGTATGTCGTTTGTAGCCATAGGGATTTGGTTATACGCTTTAACCAAGTCGATTTTCGAAAAGACAGTTGTACCTTTCAAGGTAGCTGTCAAACCGTGAATGTGAGGCAACGGGTAACGATCGGGAATGGTTTTTGCATTCAATCGCCGATAGTCACCAGTTGGACGCCAATCGTTGCTGTCCTTTTTAGGGACCATGTGCAACGGAGATGCATAAGGGCTGTTTGACGGTCGTATGATTCCTAAGTCTATCATGTGATCGAATTCGTTTTTCGCTAACCTCAGCTTTTCCGGAGCTAGTCGTCGTGCTTTAGAGAATACAGGTGGTCCTGTAGTCATGATGTGATGTGTAACATTGCTGGTTACACACGGTAGTTTCGGTTGAGTTTGTTGTATCCCAGGGTACTTATCGAGTAGTGGTTGATAGATTGGGTCTATCATATGCTTAACTGTGACTGGGGATAATCTACAACCAGAAAAGGAAGTTACGCAAACGGATAATTTAGTGTTTCCATCTACTAGCCTCCGTTTGCGCGTGTCGATGATTAGATTGTGGTGTTGTAGAAGATCCATACCAATGATTGGCATAGAAACATCTGCAACAACGAAAATCCAATGGATGGGTTTGCGTAAACCCACGTTAAGGTAGACGTACCTTTTGCCATACGTGGCGATCGGTTTACCATTTGCCGCCCGTAAGTTTAGAGTTGATTCGTGGAGCCGGTCGTTATGATTTGCTGGGAGAACGCTAACTTCTGCGCCAGTGTCGACGAGGTAGCGAACTCTCGTTGTCACATCTGTGACGTACAACAGACGGCTATGTTCGCCGGCTACGGTTGCCGTTAACGCGTGCCGGCTTGGAAGATTCCCTAGTTGTTTTTCGAGTCAGTCGTTTTCGTGTTGGGAAAATTGCAGGGTTTTCTGCAATTTCTGGAAGATTTCCCATACTGGTTATGATACCAGCACCAGTCAGGGTTATCCGTCTCTCGTGGTCTAGAGACAGATCGTTTACGCGAAATGCTTCTACGTGGACTGCGTGAGCGACTACGGTCGTTACGAAGATTAAGATAACGCGTGAGTGTATGACATAACTCGGTTATGTCATTCTGAGTCGTGTGAGGCTTTTCTTTGACGGAAAATACCTCTGAAGTAGACGATTTCGTTATTTCTAATATACGATCGGCATATGCAGCTAGCTCGTCTAAGGCGTTGTTCTGAAACGAGACCAGAACCGCTTGCACCTGTTGAGGAAGTTTAGACAAGAAAAGTTGTTTAAATAGACCTTCGTCGAAAGTCCTTAGGCCTATCACTTCTCTCATTCTTTGCAACATGTCAGTCGCAGAACCGTGTTGCAGGTCGATGTTATTGAAAAGTTGATCTAACCTTTGTCGATCGGTTAGGTCTCCTCGTTTAAGAATCGAACGTTTCAAGATTTCGTAAGGATCGGAAACATCACTAGTAAACATACTAGGTGTTACGTACCTGTTGAATTCGCGCGGTAGTGCCTTGACTACTGCGAGGAATTTTGCACGTGTGTCGATCACGCCGTGCTCGGAGAAGTCAGCTTCTGCGTAGCAGAACCAGGCTTCGATATTGTTGGGCCAGAAAGGCATGAGTTGAAACGAAGGCGGGGACAAAGTCTTAAGCTTGAGTATTTTGGGTGTCTGTTCAGCCATGATGAAATATGAAGTACGATAATTAACGAGGGAAAAAAAAATATATATCCCAGGAAAAACACGAAAAAAAATCACAATGTTTAAAAAAAAGGTAATAATATAAAAATCCCAAAAAGGAACAGACTCACAGTTGCAGTTAGGTGTACCAGATCACGACGGTCTCACCAATGAGGAATGATACAGGTATTCAGTGTTTGACAACGTTTCTACCAGTAACACCTTCTAATATGCTTTGTTCCCACCGAGAGAAATCAAAAGACAGAGTCGAGGAGATCGGAAGAGTGTATTTGGCGATAACCAATATATCGGGAATCTCTGGTCTAATGTGGCTAGTGATTGCGGTTGATGTTGAGCACAGCGTGACAGCACGTGATCTGGTGTGGATGCATGACCGAGCGCCTTCAGCTAGATGAGTCCACTAAAACATATGGTCAGCATCCAATATCGAAAACCTATAGAGCTATTTAGTTTGGGGATTTATTTACCGCTACAAGTGTATACAGGAGGATTTGACATCACCATATCGGATTCAATATGTCTGCAGCCTTACCAGATATTTAAATATTTTGATCTTAGTCTTTACCAATGTTCTCACACTAAATACCGTGTGTATTGGGTAGTGTATCCCTGATGTATAAACCACAGCCAGTAAACGTAAAATTGTCATTTCGTAGAAGCTATCACAGGGTCGATTGGAAAAACGTCCAGTCACCTTAGAAGCACTGATTGGGGAAGCTTCTTTATTATAAACAATAACGACACTAATATATTCCTTCGAAACACCAGAATCTCACCTTCAGAATATTAGGAACCTAAGGTTTCTAAAAATTATTATTATTTACAAACATCTTATGGGTACATAAGCGTTGTGGAGAAATCATTTTGTGTTTCTTTAAAAATGCAATAATGGACAAGTTTCAATAATGTTAGCACCATATTTGCCATATCTGAAAAAAGTGAGTAATAGTAATAGAATAATAATAAATCAGGTTCTGTGTAATTAAGAAGAATATTGAATTCATTTTAAAGAAGAAGAGAGGGAAAGTAAGGGAACAGAAATAAAGGAGACATGGAATACCAAAATGGTTTATTAGGCGTGTTTATGAACACAGAACAAGAATAAACGACTATGTATATATCGTCAAACTAGTAACCAAAATAAAATAGAAAATTATTGAGGAAGAATAACTTATAATTGCAGTAAGATATGACGCTAGAATAAGTATTTGTGCAGCCATAGTTTGGAGTGATGCTATGAAAGTTTCAATTAAGTGGAAAAGATAATGAAATATCAATATGTATAAATCATATATGCATAGTGAAGATAAAACGAGTCTGAGAAGATAAGTTAAGTGTAACACAAGTTATTGTCTTAATTACAATCTTCGTAATATTAAGAATAATATTTATTTAGAAGGGAAAAAGAGAGAGAAGATAAGTGGACACCTAGTGATAGTAATAATGATAATAATAATAACTGTGTCATGAATATTGACCTCAGAAGGAAACCAACAATTTAGAAAAATAAAATAAATCGTTTTGTGTACTCGGATAAATACATGTAGATTTTCGTGCCTAAAGTAAGGAATATAATGCTTATACAAAATAAGGAAGTGAATAAATACTTGAAGAATACTGTTTTGGCATATGCTTGGTTGTTTGGGGTCAACTCTTAACCAACCAACTTATGCTGTTACAGATCTATGTAATAGTATACAAAGTGAAAACGGATATTAGTACAGACATTTGTGCAACAGTAATTAGGAATAATGCTATGAAAGTCACAATTAATTTCAAAGGACAATCTGGAGTTAAATATGTTTAGAAGGATAAGAAGAGATAAAAAGAATACCTAATGTATCGGGGAACTAATAATGATATTAATAACAGTAATAATGATAAACACGAACATAAGCAAACTTCATATATTAAGATAAATAGAAATAAAATAAAATAGACGTGAAAAGTGTCAAGTGTTACATTTTGCTTTTCAGTCAATTAGATGGATAACGGACATTTTTTGTATAAATCATTATTAAATTCATTGATGTTCAACAGGTGACACAATCCACTTCCGGAAAAAATTCATCAAGGAGACTTCTGAACCGGGTCGCAGTTTTACTGCAACGGAGGTTCACTGGAAGTCTGTTCCACATGTTGAGTAGGAAATAAGGAAAACATTCTGGCTTAAGTTTGTGTGGGTTCTTGGAATCGCTAGAATATTCTCCTTATCGCGTAGATTGTGGGATGATATCATGGAGTATGAAGGGGTGGATACCGAAGAGTAGGAAATACCGTTAATGAGCCGTGAGATAAAGACAAGATTTAATTTGATACGTTTGATCCAAAGAGGTTCTAATTTGAGTTCTTGATATCTTTGGTGATAGTCTTTGTTGTCGGAATACCCCAGAACAGCTTTGGTGAACCTTCTTTGAACACCTTCAATTTTAATCAGGCCATTATACCTGCCATTACTATAAACTTAAATGCCATATTGAAGAATGGGTAAGATACATTTTCTGTATAATAACAACCTCGATTCAATATTATTGAAATTTATTATTATCAATCTGATGAGCTTTCTAGCTTTCAATACTTGAGATACAATGTGCTCAGAAAAGTTCAGACTGTTGCTATATCTTAAACCCATGTCACGAACAGTGTTGAGAGGTTTGAGTGTATGTGTATGTATAGTCAGATTTAAGTTAAGGCGGCGGCCAATGTGAATAAATCCACTTTTGTCAACATTAAGTGGCATATTCCACGAAATAGTCCATTCGTATAACTTGTTTATTTCCTCTTGGATTACCACTGAAATATAACTTTTTTTCGTGGGAGAAGAGAATAAATATACTACTTCTAGGTCATCGGCAAAATGGGAAGGTTTACCATACTTAAAGAGGGAACACACATCATTGATAAAAAGGAGAAAGAGTGATGGACCAATCACACTTCCTTGTATAACCTCACTGGTTACTTTAACAGGTTTAGAGTAGCAAGATCCAAAGCGAACGATTTAGCTAGGTTTTTCTAAAATAGGTTTGAGCCAAGATAAAAAGGGATTCTGTGTGCCAAGTGAAGAGAGTTTTAGAAGAAGACGTTTGTGTGAGACACTGTCGAAAGCCTTACTTAAATCGAAGTAAAAAATTATCACTGACTGACCAACATCTCTTCTCTGAGTAATTTGGTCAAAAAATTCCAGATGCGATGTGAAACATGAGCGTTTAGTCATAAACCCGTGTCGGGATGGGCTAATCAGACTAGCCGAAGGTAAAAATGATAATAGCTGTTTGTGTATGATTTTTTCTATGGTTCTTGAGAGCACGGTTGGTAAATTAATTGGCCTATAGTTAACAATATCACTACATGATCCTGTTTTGAATCTAGGAGTGATAAGGGATGTTTTCCATACAGATGGATAGGTTTCATATTCCATAGATAGATTGAAAAGTTTCAAACAAAATAGTGGAAATTCTCTACTTTCATATTTCACAAATGATGTAGGTATCCCGTCAGGTCCACCATCATAAGACTTCTTCAGGGCAGTTATGGCCTGCTTGATGGCGGAGGGTGTGAAATCAATTTTCGACAGATGTCTGGATGTTAGCATTAGAAATGTAATGATAGATCTTTCAGTTCCAGTTTTGTAGCTTTGCGAGAAGTGCTTGCTGAATTGTTCGCAAATAGTATTAGGGTCGTCAACAATGCTTCCGTCAGCTATGAAGAATTTAGTCGTGTCAAAGGAATTTGACTTCACACGGGATCTAAGAAGCTGAAGTATTGATAATTCTGGGCTTTTACTACGTAGAGCTTTATTTTCTATACTCATGAAATACTTGCGTTTAAATGAAGCATTTCTGTCGATTAATGTAAGTATATTCTAAAGTTCATACACATCATTCTACTCGTAGTAGCGGTATTTTAACTTCCTCAGCTTTCTTTCAAAAATATTTTGGCCCCTATTAGCATTATAAGCCACACGGCCAATAACTGGAGCAGTGCAGTCAAGGCAATATATCAGGTTGTGGTATAGATTGGAAAGCGCAATGTCAACATTATTTGTGGTAAAATAAGTTTCCCATGGTAAACATTGAATGAGAGTTTCAGTCCGTTTCCAGGTTTGTTGATCAAAATATCTGCTCTGGTACGTCATTGAAGCTTTAGAGTTCAATTGTATGGCGTTTAAAGAGTGAATAATACTCAATACAACTCTAAGATCACTCATAAATTATTCATGACTTATATGCATTGAGGTAGAGTCTATATTGACTGAAAACAATAAATCAAGAATATTATTCCCCTCTAGTTGGTTTTCGGATCTGTTGAACCCATCCACAAATTTCTAGTGTTTCAACTAGCTTGTTATATCGACCTGGTACCGTGATCAAACTCCATGTAATTTTTGGCAGATTAAAATCACCTTCGATGATTTTAAAAGTATGTCGTTGGTGCGAAACAATGAAAAAGATGTTTGTTAGTAATCTGTCAAACTTAGTATCCGCATGAGGTGGTTTGTATATGCATCCCACCAGTAGATAATTTTGAGGTCCACAGTTTACAGTAACCCAATTGGAGTCGTCTATAGCATCCTCAAATTTGCACGCTTGAATGTCTGAACGGACATAGATAATTCTACCGCATCCTATTCCATAACATCTAAAGAAAACGTAGTTATCTACATTCAAGGAATGATCGGATAATGATGATATCATCCCACAATCTACGCGATAAGGAGAATATTCTAGCGATTCCAAGAACCCACACAAACTTAAGCCAGAATGTTTTCCTTATTTCCTACTCAACATGTGGAACAGACTTCCAGTGAACCTCCGTTGCAGTAAAACTGCGACCCGGTTCAGAAGTCTCCTTGATGAATTTTTTCCGGAAGTGGATTGTGTCACCTGTTGAACATCAATGAATTTAATAATGATTTATACAAAAAATGTCCGTTATCCATCTAATTGACTGAAAAGCAAAATGTAACACTTGACACTTTTCACGTCTATTTTATTTTATTTCTATTTATCTTAATATATGAAGTTTGCTTATGTTCGTGTTTATCATTATTACTGTTATTAATATCATTATTAGTTCCCCGATACATTAGGTATTCTTTTTATCTCTTCTTATCCTTCTAAACATATTTAACTCCAGATTGTCCTTTGAAATTAATTGTGACTTTCATAGCATTATTCCTAATTACTATTGCACAAATGTCTGTACTAATATCCGATTTCATTCTGTATACTATTACATAAATCTAAATGTATTCATCCGAGTGTTTTAAAGGATTTTTATTTTATTTTTTCAGTTGCTTGTTACCTTCTGAGGTAGATATTCATTACACAATTATTATTCTTATCATGGATGAAACATTTCACTAGGTGTTCACTTCTTTTCTATCTTCTTTCCCTCTAAATAAATATTCTTAATATTACGAAATTTGTAATTAAGACAATAACTTGTGTTACATTTAAATTTACTTCTCAGATTCGTTTTATCTTCACTATGCATATATGACTCATACATATTGATATTTTATTATCCTTTTCACTTAATTGTGACTTTCATAGCATCACTCTGTTGGTGTATTTCACGTCTCCTTTATTTCTATTCCCTTATTTTCTCCATTTCCTTCTTTAAACTCAATTCAATATTCTTCTCCATTACACAGACCCGATTTATTATTATTAATATTCTACTATTATTATTCTAAATTTTTATTTTTATTTATTTTTTTAAATACGGCAAGTATAGTGCTAACAATAATGAACATTGTGTATTATTGCATTTTCTGAAGAAACCCAAAATGGTTTCTTCACAACACTTATGTACCCATAAGATGTTTGTTAATAATAATAATAATAATAATAATAATAATAATATCAACGTTAAGTGCGTGGTCAGTTATATGAATGTTATGATTAGTTTTCCTGTTATCAGTCACACAGTCACTGTAACTGGGTGTTTCACTAACAGGGATTTCGACTGTGTTAGACGTCTTCTTAGAATCGGACCTAATTTCACGACCGTTAGGATTACGATGCGTTTTGGAGATTGACGCTGGTGATCTGTAGCTATATCTTCCTGATTTTTGCTGGCAGGGTGTTTTATCCGGAAGAGTCTTAATATCCTTGAAAATCTGTTTTTGTCTCAGTGAATTGGAGGAAGTTAAAGACTCACTGGCGTCTACAGATAAGTAGAATTTGTACGAGATCGGTGAGTGCATACCAGGATGACTTCTTATTAATCTTATGCATACACATGGTACGTGTTTCATATTACTGGCTCTAAGCAGACTAGATTTGATATTTTTAAAGGCACATGTGTCCGTTATATTAAACACAACTGCATTGCTAAATCGTCTTATTCTTTTACATACATCTGATGCAACACGATCCCGGAAATTATTTATGTCATTCATTTGACCTTTACTCTCTGTGAGGTTGAGGTTGATGAGATACTTAAGGGGATTGAGAATGTAACTTTTTTATATCATACATATGGTTGCAGTTGCGATTCCTACGTTTGGTTGGACGCCCAGAACTTATTCCAGTACCCTCTTGTGAAATCAATAACGAAGTCCTCAATGTATAGAGATCTTCTAAGGCAGTTAGCACCTCGAAACTTTCCTAAACTGAAGGACAAGATGCTATTCCAGCTAGCATTTTAAGAAGTGGAAGTGATGGTCTGCGTGTTCTATTCACCAAACTATTTTTGATATCACTTTCTATAGCGTCTTACACTACTGCCAGGAAAATTACACATATCGTTCTCAAAATTATGACAGGACATGAAGAAAATGTTGAAAATTACCGGTATTCAGAGTGATAGATATGGCATTTAGGGTGGCTTTAGTTCAACATTAACTTCCCAATAATCTAATCTCAATCTCCCAGCACGGGTTTATGATGTCTAGGTCATGTGATACATCTACAGTAGAGTACATGAATGTTCTAACTTTGAAACGAGAAAATGGTCTCCTTGTATCAGACCTACTTATAGGCCTTAAGACAGTCTTTGATATGGTTCCAAGTAAAAGGCTTCTTGTCAAACCGAAGCACTTCGGGATCAAAAACCCACTACATTCACAGTTTGCTTTATTCCAAACAGCACATAAAAAAACTGTAAAGTACAAAAACTCTCATCACCAAGATCAAATAAAAAGTGGAGTTATCCGGGGAAATGTATTAGATTTACTCTTGTTTCTCATGTATATAAATGATATGTATAAATTCATAACTTTTAGATGGTCAAATTTGCGCGCTGATGATCTTAAAATAGTACACAGTTTTAAGCTCTACATGATCGTATATTTCAAGTTCAAAGTGACTTGAATAACCTGTCTGTAGCAAAAATGGAAGTTGATATTTGTTCATGACAGGTGCGGGGTCGTGAATTTTAGGAAATGTCCCCATGAACTACTATTTAGCATCGATAAATGTAGAGTTCAGACCCTCAAATCAGTGCATAATCTAGGTATTAATTACAATGGAAGATTAAAAGTTGAAGAACGTGCCTCCTTTACTGGTTCCAAATCGAGACGAGTAGTGGGATTCATATTACAGAATTTCTTCATAGCAAAGACTAACCCTACCCTTATAGTCCTATCCCTCACAATCAAATTGCGAAACTCTAATTTTCACAGTCGTATTATTTTTCCCATGAGGTGATATATCCTCTCTTAATTTTTATTTAAAGTAGGCAGATAGCTCATTAACCTTGTGGATTCTGCTTGACTATGGCGAACCATAAGAGGCTCACAAAATCCTAAATTAATGTGAGTTCTTTCTAATGTTTTGTTTTCTTACTTACTTTTCGTCGTACTCATACATTTTGCAACCCCAAACTGTTTTTTCAGATTTTTTGATCTACTATCTGTCCTAATCAGCTCAAAACCAAATACAGTGTGGTCAGCATCTTATAATGTATATCACTAGTTAAGTTTATAGCAGTGTGATATACTAAATGGAAATCTAAACCGCAATAGAGAAGCTTCAGCTATCTGATTTGGTTGTAACATGGCAATGGTAGAGACAGTGTATTCCAACAGGGTGCGGAGCACTCTGGTTCACTGGTCCATAACTTCTGACTCTAGAAGGAATCTTGATCGTTCATTCTAACCTACCTTCGTTTGTTTACCATGCTGGACCTTAGTCCATCATAGTCTTTTTTCATCACTAAATGCTCCGTAACCAAACATCTTTTCTCGTTGCCTGATAAGCTACACAGGTTATTTTTATAGCGTAGTTTTACCCTGATTATAGCTGCAATCAGTAGTTTCCATGTAAATTTGACTCTTTACATACCTACTATAGTTTATTATTCATGTTCAATATGTTACTTTGCTTTCAGATGAGCAATTAAGCCGAATTTTTCATGCCCGTCTTCATGTATCTAAATGCAAAACTGAACTAGAAATTCTGCTTCAAGAAAGAAAGCAAAATTTCCTTACAACTTAGTGTGACCCGTGAAAGGCAGTAGCTCCTAAGTCTGAGCCCATGTAGTATTCATACCTTCTGATGATACCTTTGTACTTAGTTGCGTGATTATTGCGTATCCCAAAAATATTACACTCAGTTGTGCTCATCTAGTTCCACCTTCATACTGAACCATTTCGTCAATTCTCAGTTAGCAAATCAATTTCAATACTCATAATTATCATAGCCGATAAGCAGAAAGTATCCAGCAAACTTTGTAAAAATTGATGTTAACGAATTCACAATGCTATGCTACAGAAACATGCAACTATTTCATTTGTTTGTTATCCAGCAAATCAATCTAAAATCTTTGAAATTAACTCTATTACCGTCCAATAATCGTGTATTGACACTCAAGAACCCCACCATCGTGACTACAAATCCCATCTGTTCCAACGTTTGTTGCATCAAAAAATGACCTTAATGTCATCAAAGATTTTGAATACTCTTTAGTATAAGCTGAAGATACTATCAAGATATTCATTTGATCGTAAATTATTTTATTGTCTTCATACTCATGAAAGGTTCAAGGGTTTTTGTTTAAAATAATAGTTTGTTTAATAGCATTGTTCTTCGTTTTAAACTGCATTGTGAATATTCATTGCAAATGAATCTGCATGTTTTCACTGAATTACGAAGATCTGGCCTACCGAAAATGTTAGCTTATGTACACGATAGAATTCCTGGGTATTGAATATGTTATATTGGAAATAGCTTCATCTACTATTCTGCAAACAAAGCACACTGTATAAAATCTCAGGGTACCAATGTTCATGGTCTTAGTGCAGTATTTTGCGGCGATGTGGTTTATTGAAATTACAATCGCTTTTAACATTGATAAAAGAAGTGGATATAAATAAAATTCCAGTCAATCGTTCATCATCAGTGGCTCTATCCTTTTGTTTTCAAAGTGATAATTTCCGACCGGTGATGAAATACGCAATCAATCGACTAACATTACCTTGAGTATACAAGGATTACTGAAAACAACTACAAGTATCTTATGCAGCTATCCATTAACGTAAAACGTTCAGGAATTGTTGAGATGAGAGGTTTCCTCTAAAGTTACATATTCAAAATATGCCACCATCCGGATGTATTTTATCTTGGATTCCAGTGATAAAGTTTGGTAATACTAAGGGTTGATTATTAAATTTTTATTAATTGTAATTTTGTATAATTAGCTCTAAGTCACGTTCTCATGTAGGATCTGGCGATACCACATGGTTTTCTATAGTGACACATGGTAAAACATGATTTAATCATGTGAATTAGCAGCTGATATTTGAGTGCTTTATATCCAAAGCTTACGACACACTATAAAGCTTAGAATCAAGAAGTGCACATAATATGAGTTGGTAGTTCCATGGGGCAAGGCAAGATATACAGTCGAGTGAAACGTAGTACAATAAGCATTTTGAAACACTTAAGGTAAATTATTCATCCCAACACTTGTTCTCAAAATCTAGACAACAGTAATTCTGATTTAAACTCACTAGGTTTCATAATGAGAAAGGCACTCAAACTCTAGGTTACCCGAGAATCTTTAGGCTGGTTGTGGCGAAATCACGTATTATATTAAATTGTTCTTGCTTTACCTAAACGCTCTTTTACCCCAAATTTGTTGATCATCATATTATATAAGACAGGAAAACTAGAACAAAGAATCAGAAATTATATCTTATTTAAAGTACCAGACTGATCTAACTCTTAATAAACAGATCCTTTACGACGCCATAAATGAAGCGTTTAAATGTAATTCAAGTAGGATATATGATGCGACTTTTCATCTTAGTAATTCCCATAGACCAGAAGTGAAGAAATTTGATACAATTCAATTAAAAGTACTATTTTTTATCTAAATTGCTTAAAATCCGAACAATATTGGTTTTAATCCTTAACGAAGTAAAAACGCGATTTCAGTAGTACTTCTGGAATGGTATATAGAACCAGTACAAAATAAAAAAGATTTTCAACAATATTTAGGAAACGAATAGCTCTTAACAATTGATCAAATAGAGAGTGGCTAAGATTGTGGAAACTGAAGAACAAAACGTGATGGAGGTGGGTAACCATCCACTGAGATAATTATTCTATAGTTCCGTTTAATAAGTCTTTTCTTAGGAATTTTAAAGCAACTGTTAGCTTTGAACGATGGCCAAGATGACATGTACGAACTTACGACCTCTAATATACACAACTCTTAACAAATTAGAAAAACCTCAAACACATGTTGAAAAAACCTACATACTCGAGAAATGTTCCCTTAAATAGTCCACACTAATGTCCATATCAGGGATCCGATGAACTCTATCAACTAACAGAGGAATAATCAATCACTCTTATGTTGTACATCGATGGTCAGCGAACACCGAATATGAGACAAAATAAAAGGCGAAAAATTGCAGAAACAACCATTGAGCCTAGGTTGTTGCGCTCTGCTTTTACGTGGCCTCTTATCCAGAAGGGCTAGTCGGCGTCACAAATTATGTTCAGCTGGAAGGGGCATCATTGAGTTATGAAATTTGTCCTAAAAAATGTGCTTCATCAAACCTTTCTCGGCTTTCGGCATGTATGACATAATAGTTTTTTCATTTAATCAAATTTCAAGGTGGAAATGTGCTCCCTCAACCTGGAACATTGTTAGAGAGAACGATAGCAATTTTTCGACACTCATTTGAATACCTACTACTAATCCTCGAAATTCTGAGCGGTCCAATGACTGTTCGGTTTTTTATTTTAAAGCATCTACACTCTTCCGATTTTACGACGATTTGAGGCACACGTATTTGAAGGCATGGCAGTAGATTGTTTACTTTCCTATGATACCCTTGAATGGAGTCTATCTAGTGCTTCTTAGCTTACCATCAGTTCCGGTTAGTTCATCGTCCTAAGCTCAAGCAATCCACGAACTAGCGCGACCACATTCCATTGCACTGAGGTAGATACCTGTCTCTACCCGACAAGGTTTAGCTCCACTGGTCACGGCTTCTCGCTAGAACTCCGAAAATTCCCTGACGAAGCCAGCTACTAGTGAGCACACGATAACTATCAGTACAGGGTTGTGGAGATTATTGCATATTTGATTGAGATCATCCACCTGGAGCCCCTCTTCGGCTACTGTCGATTTCAAGCCCAGATAAAGGAGGAGGATCGTGCATGGGGTTAGAGACCCCATCCCATAAAATCTAACCCGCCAAAAAGCGCCGACGAAAAAAAAATAATTCAAAACCCGGCATGTGGTTCCTCTAAGATTAGTGCCGGTCTGAAGCCCACGTGAAGGAGGAGGGTTTGACATGGGATCAGCAACCTCACCCCGTAGGAGACGACCTTGTCAAAATAACGCTGAACCAGAATAACAATTCGCACCGTCCGAACCCTTGCCCTGGAAGTTGAAGTATCTTTCCTATAAAATAATTATGGCGCCTCATGGTGAAAGCTAAGATTCTTAGGAAGTCACGTGATTAATGCTCCTTCTGACCTCCAGAACAATAATTGACACAGGTACATGGAACCTCTTAACAGTTTGTGAGACTGGTAGGATCAGGACTGGATAAACAGCACTAAAAAAGTTTAGTACAGCCTTTCTTCGAGATACTGACAAACATGGCGAATCCAAGATAGCTCTCAGCAATAAGTTATAACCCTTACAAAATCCACTCAAAAAAGAAGAAACTACTATGAAGAACAGCTGGAAAGGTATTAAGGGAGCATTTGCTCCAACATTTCGATAGGTTACAAGCTGCAAGAAGCACCGTCATAAGCAATGGATGCCTATTGATACACTGGACAAGACTCAGGACAAGAAGACAGCAATTAACAACAGATGGACAAGAGCTGAAAGACGAGGCACACGACAATTACATAGAAGCAAACATGAGACAACTATATGATAAGACGAAGAAACGAGCAGAGATATGTAATGAACCAGAGCGATCGGTTAAGGACAAAAATGGTAAGCTAACCACTGAGACTAAAGAACAGAGCAATAGATGGGTGGAACACTTCGAAGAATTTTTGAATAGACTACTCTCAATAGGCCTGCCGGCCATTGTAGAAGCGCTTAAAGACTTTCCTATGGATGTCACTCCACCAACAATCAAATAAATCAGCGTGACTGTCGAACAATTCAAGAGTGAAAGACAACAGGACCAAACAGTTTATCAAGCCAAGTACCCGCGCAAAACATGGAGACAACTACAGGTATATTACAAGTTCTCTTTAGAAAATGTTTGGGAAAATAACTTATGCCGACTTACTGGGAAGACACCAACGAAAGGATACCTCGACAAGTGTGAGAACTCAAGCGGAATCAAATTGCTATCAGCACCAGGTTAATTCCTCAAATAAGTGATTTTAATCAAAATGAAATATTTATTAGTTGTGCAACTTTAAAGACAACATTTTGGCTTTCGTAAGGACGAGTATTTTTCACCTATTTTCTACCATTCATTTTCTTGGTATACTTCAAGGAATAACGAATTGAATATAGAGTATATTCAGAAGTTTGTATTTTAGGATCGTTGTTCTCACTTCCAATATTGGCTTTTGATGAAGATTTGCATTTATATGATATTTTTACCTTTTCCGAGTGGTTGAGATGGTTTTTAGTTGTAGATGGCCAACAAATTAATTATTGTGCTCTTGAGTTTGCCTATAGTTCGCTTGCGTGCGTTTATGTGTTTGATTTGTCATGTCATTGTTGCTCAGGACACAAAGTAATTCGTTATAACTCATTTTACATCAATAATTCTAGATGGTGGTATTATTGTTATAATAATGGAAATTTCGTGTGTCTAACCAGAAGAATGTTCGTTCTATGAATATTCGTTATTTAGTCGTTGTTGAATAGGACTACAGCGTGACAGAATTGAAGTTATGAGATCAGAGATAGTGAGGAGTTTTATATTTATCCATTTGCGCACACTGAATAATATCATTTACCTGATGCCCTACCATAATATCAAGTAACAAGAGCATAGACGTTAAAGTGTATATACAAGCACGTCATAAAAATATGGGGTCAATGCCAATGTTGAACTTGGTAGTTTCAAATTAATGGAGCATTCGGTAGAAAGTTAAGAACAACCATATTTTTCTGTTTTATCCCAACGAGTAGGAAAATTTTATTTCTTATGTTCCGTGACTTAAAGTAGGTCACCTATTCAGAGTCAATCAATAACCGAAATAAACCGTATGAAGTAACGAAAACACAAAATTCTAATACACAAACGGCCTAATCTCTCTTTATATTATTTTTTCGTTAAAGCTATTAGAGCTCATCTTCATTTCCAAAGATTTGTAGAGTCATAAGGGACTTTATTTTAGCGTAATTGTTCAGTATTTAAGCAAGTGCATTTTAGTAGTAATCAAGTCAAAATACGGCGATGAACAGATAATGAACTGTATAAATGGAAACGCTTTGCAAAGCGTCTGACAGTTCAGGATTTTGTGTAGTCTTAATGTGTAGTGCTAAAAACACAATATTCAAATACATAAATGGTCAATCTCTATTTATATCCTATTTTTCGCCAAATCTATTACAGCTAATCTTCATTTCTAAAGATTTCCAGTGTCACAAAGGGAATTTATTTTAGACTCATTGTTCGAATTTGCGTGTAATAGGTTTAGATTTCCATTTAGTATATCACACTGCTATAAACTTAACTAATGATATACATTATAAGATGCTGACCACACTGTATTTGGTTTTGAGCTGATTAGGACAGATAGTAGATCAAAAAATCTGAAAAAACAGTTTGGGGTTGCAAAATGTATGAGTACGACGAAAAGTAAGTAAGAAAACAAAACATTAGAAAGAACTCACATTAATTTAGGATTTTGTGAGCCTCTTATGGTTCGCCATAGTCAAGCAGAATCCACAAGGTTAATGAGCTATCTGCCTACTTTAAATAAAAATTAAGAGAGGATATATCACCTCATGGGAAAAATAATACGACTGTGAAAATTAGAGTTTCGCAATTTGATTGTGAGGGATAGGACTATAAGGGTAGGGTTAGTCTTTGCTATGAAGAAATTCTGTAATATGAATCCCACTACTCGTCTCGATTTGGAACCAGTAAAGGAGGCACGTTCTTCAACTTTTAATCTTCCATTGTAATTAATACCTAGATTATGCACTGATTTGAGGGTCTGAACTCTACATTTATCGATGCTAAATGGTAGTTCATGGGGACATTTCCTAAAATTCACGACCCCGCACCTGTCATGAACAAATATCAACTTCCATTTTTGCTACAGACAGGTTATTCAAGTCACTTTGAACTTGAAATATACGATCATGTAGAGCTTAAAACTGTGTACTATTTTAAGATCATCAGCGCGCAAATTTGGCCATCTAAAAGTTATGAATTTATACATATCATTTATATACATGAGAAACAAGAGTAAATCTAATACATTTCCCCGGATAACTCCAAGAGTTACTTCATCTATAAGATCTATCGCTTGAGGAGAGGCTTTTCAACCTTCGAGTATGCGCATTATACTGTCTTACCGTATGATGATACTCAAGCCATACAATCCGCACTTACGTGGCAGTCAGTTCCCTTAGCCACTGCATGTGCTTCGCACCTTCGTAGTGCAAATTACTTTTACAAGACTGACAAGACCTTGGTCCTTCACTTACCCTAGGTTGCGGGCAGATAGAAGTATTGTAGGCGTTTTCATGGGCACACTGTGCGTGTTACGTCACGGGTTTTCGCGCACATGTAACATATTGTCGTGGATTTTTTGTGTCGTTATTTATCAGCTATTAACAGCCTTTTTTCCATCACACGTAAATCTTCGTAATCTTTGTGCTTGCAAGGTAGATTTTGTTGCAATTTATAAGCAGTTTGACGTATTTCTTGCTCACCACCTAAGTAAATATGTAGTTAGCGTAATATGGTTATTTTTAACAATACAAAGTCAAACAAGTCAAATCACCATTTTTCTAGTCGAAAATGGATTAAAGATTGAGTTTTCATGAGAATAAATCATAAAACCCATTATATATGGTTCACCTCCTTGATTATGGTGACGGCAAACATAGATGTCCGTAGTCGTTTATAAAATGTAATTAGAAAGAAGTAAGCGTTAACCTAACTATGAATATTATATAACTTGTTTGTATTTAGCCATAAAGGGTTATATGCACTATAGGTAGTATTGTTTTGTACTGAAGTGATTTATTACTGTGTAACGTGTCAGAGAAAAATTATGTGAGTAGCAGTTGACGTTGATAGTCTTTTCTAGCGGCTTTCTGAACATATACAGGAACAGTGTATAACACCACATTAAGTAGGCACAAAATCTTCATAAGTAAAACGATCGGTGTCTCTTCTGAGCATGGTGAAAAAACCATGTCGTATTTAATACGGTTTAAACATTTGGTCCCTTCGAATATGCCCGCCCTTCCCTATTCACTGTACTTGAACGGCCTGACTAGAGGCGGTTATTGCGTATTTCAATTACCGTGCGTTGGTTGGACTGCATGAGTATCAAGTTTTTTCATATATAGGTCATATTATGCTGCATAAATAAGCACGAAATCAATGCCAAAAGCATTCATTTAGCATTTTCTCTTTTGTAGTGTACACTTCGGCTCTGTTGTTGCTTTGTTATTTGATCTGTGATCCCAACAACTGTAGTAAAGCTCAACGAAATGTCAAGTCACAGGTAAATCCTAAGTATTTGTAGTATTTCCTTGGGTTATTATTGTTGCAAGGAATAACTTTTTAATAATTAGTCATGTCTGGTTTTAATGCTTCATGCTCAAGTGACATTTCAGTCGACCTTACCTGTGCCTTTCGAAGTATGATAGTAAACAAGCGTTTCGTGTTCTGGGGTGATTTTGATAGCGCCTTAAAAGAGTTACAAAAAGTATGAAATAGTAATTTTATCGCTTCTCAGACTACTTATAATCGTTACATCCACACGGAAAGCAGGTTGCTAAACGATGTCAGGTTCAAATACCTGCTTGTAACGTTTCATTTTACCTTTGGTCATAAACGGAAATCGGAAGGTTTGAAAATGAAGCAAAAATCGCAAGATCCCTAACTAATATCTGATGTTTAAGGTCTAAATTCAGTAATTGCCAATCTAAATTCCGTGTAAGACTAGAGGACGAAATACTACAAGGGTTGAGCAATCAAGGGCCCTGTTATCATGATCTTTCCAGTTCTTGTTACGACACAGACTTGAATCAAATAACAACTATTATTGATTTAATTCATGAATTCCTACTGCATTACAGACTGACTTGTCCGAAGTAATTCATGCAGACACCGTGATAAAAAGTGAATGAGCAATGGAAGCAGAATCACAAGTTTCTAGTATTCATATCTCCTTTATGTCACAGTAATTAATTACATTTTCTTCATAAGTCAGACGACGCTTGTATGTTATGAGGATATTAACTACAGCAACTTGTAAATAACATTGATTTGTGTGCTGTAAATATTACTTACGAATTTTTATTAATGGAAATCGAAATATCTAATACCTAGCGCTGTTTGCTAAAAAGAGACTTATATGTACATTCTGTGACCTGTTATTTGATTAACTTATCGAATGTGATACTGATAACTAAGTCCAATTCTGTATAGCACGACTAATTTGTTATTTTTCAGAATTGGATGAATCCATTAAAGCCCTCATAGGTTGGTGATGACGTTTACGCCGGTCTAGAGCTTATGGAATTTGTGATTATGGAAGATCATGTGAGAAACCGGTTTAGAAGTTTAAGATAATTGTGTTCCATATTGATTAGTCACATTTTAATTCAACTGATGAATTATTGAATTATAAATATAGCAACTATACTCAGTGTTTAACTTTATAAACCGTGTTAGTATTTATAAATAGTCGATATGACACTAGAACAAATATGGATAGAGAATCATATGAATTCATTATAATCCATGGAATGAACAAGTAATAAGATGGATTACGTAATAATTCATTTCATTTTTAAAATTTAGTTACCGATTTATTAGAGCATCCTGTCACTTACATCTGCTCACTTAATCCTCTAATTATGTGAACTCTTCAAATTGTATTTACTTATTACGTATACTATTACATAAATCTAAATGTTTTCTATCGAGTGCTTTAAAGGATTTTTATTTTTTTTTTTAATTTTTTTTTTTCAATTGCTGGTTTCCTTCTGAGGTTAATATTCATTACACAATTATTATTCTTATCATGGATGAACCTTTTCACTAGGTGTTCACTTCTTTTCTCTCTCTTCTTCCCTTCTAAATAAATCTTATTCTTGAGATTAAGAAGTGTGTAATTAAGACAATAACTTGTGTTACACTTTAAATTAACTTCTCAGATTCGTTTTATCTTCACTATGCATATATGACTCATACAGAGTGATATTTTATTATCCTTTTCACTTAATTGTGACTTTCATAGCATCACTCTAAACGATAACTGCACAAACATTTATCCTAGCGTCATATCTTACTACAATGATAAATTATTTTTTGTTACTAATTTAACGATACACACATGGTCGTTTTTTCTTCTTCTCTGTTCATAAACACACCTATTAGACTGTTTGTTTATTTCACGTCTCCTTTATTTCTATTCCCTTATTTTCTCCATTTCCTTCTTTAAACTCAATTCAATATTCTTCTCAATTACACATACCCGATTTATTATTTTTAATATTCTACTATTATTATTCTAAATTTTTATTTTTATTTATTTTTTTAAATACGGCAAGTATAGTGCTAACAATAATGAACATTGTGTATTATTGCATTTTCTGAAGAAACCCAAAATGGTTTCTTCACAACACTTATGTACCCATAAGATGTTTGTTAATAATAATAATAATAATAATAATAATAACCCAAGTTTTCAGTTCTTAAATCCACGGATCATTTATAACCTACAGGATTTTCACACCACTTATCTGTCTGTGAAATCCAGTCCACTATTACACCACCCATGCTTAATGTTTTATTGATTGTTAAAAGCAAATAATTTTTGACCTTAAAGTGCATATATATATATATATATATATATATATATATATATATATATATATATATATATATATATATATACTTACGTATATATTCACTACTGATAACCTACGTTATTCCAGTTGTTCATATTCAGGTATGTCAACTGTTTCCCACATCACTGTTAAATCCTAATGCATATTTAGTAGTAAGAAGTTGACGAAAAACTACGAAATATAATGAATGCATACCACGATTCATTAGCATTTCTCCTGGTTTCATTTTAATTCATAAGTGGAACTAATCACATGAAATTTAAATCTACTTAGCTACTGATAATAATTTGATGATAAACGCAATCTGACGAAGGTGAATATGTTATGCGGGTGCCTAATCTATAAGACTATACGTGGATGTAGGCTTTCTTACTCTTTCTTAATTATTACAGACACTTACACGTGAACATTATTGCTATTCATTCCCATGAAAGTAGGAATAAGGTGAAAATAAAAATCAATCAAAATTTTATTGAATAATCATAACTGCTGAAGCAAAAAATCAAGTTTACAAGTTGGTATTAAGAAGTCTTAAGTATTAATTGTTCACTTTCTTCTCAGCTTCCTTTGCGAAACTTTAGCCATACTTCTCAATGATGCGATGCTTATTGATTCTTTGGCTTCGTTGAATGCTTATGTAGACTTCACTCCGTCCTGGTAATGCAAATGTATTATTTTGGCAGTTCTGTGTAATATGTAACTTCCATCTCCTGCAATACCTAAGACGTTGATGAGCTATGCACTTTATATTTCATAAGTGATATAGCTTACCTGTATGCAAGTAGCATATGACGGTACGGATATCGACACATGGTAAACGTGCTACAATTACATTGACAAATGCTTACATCCACTTCATAATGTTGTCCGCGGTCAATCATAAACAATCAGTCGCTGCTTTCATATTCCACGCAAACATAACAGTACTTCCTCGACTCCAATTTCTGTCACCACTAACTGCAATAATGAATATCTACATAGTAGAATACAACAAAAAACATATTCAGCGCTCTTGATTGCTCAACCCTTGTAGTATTTCGTCCTCTAGTCTTACCCAGTTACAGTGACTGTGTGACTGATAACAGGAAAACTAATCATAACATTCATATAACTGACCACGCACTTAACGTTGATATTATTATTATTATTATTATTATTATTATTATTAACAAACATCTTATGGGTACATAAGTGTTGTGAAGAAACCATTTTGGGTTTCTTCAGAAAATGCAATAATACACAATGTTCATTATTGTTAGCACTATACTTGCCGTATTTAAAAAAATAAATAAAAATAAAAATTTAGAATAATAATAGTAGAATATTAAAAATAATAAATCGGGTATGTGTAATTGAGAAGAATATTGAATTGAGTTTAAAGAAGGAAATGGAGAAAATAAGGGAATAGAAATAAAGGAGACGTGAAATAAACAAACAGTCTAATAGGTGTGTTTATGAACAGAGAAGAAGAAAAAACGACCATGTGTGTATCGTTAAATTAGTAACAAAAAATAATTTATCATTGTAGTAAGATATGACGCTAGGATAAATGTTTGTGCAGTTATCGTTTAGAGTGATGCTATGAAAGTCACAATTAAGTGAAAAGGATAATAAAATATCACTCTGTATGAGTCATATATGCATAGTGAAGATAAAACGAATCTGAGAAGTTAATTTAAAGTGTAACACAAGTTATTGTCTTAATTACACACTTCTTAATCTCAAGAATAAGATTTATTTAGAAGGGAAGAAGAGAGAGAAAAGAAGTGAACACCTAGTGAAAAGGTTCATCCATGATAAGAATAATAATTGTGTAATGAATATTAACCTCAAAAGGAAACCAGCAATTGAAAAAAAAAAATTAAAAAAAAAAATAAAAATCCTTTAAAGCACTCGATAGAAAACATTTAGATTTATGTAATAGTATACGTAATAAGTAAATACAATTTGAAGAGTTCACATAATTAGAGGATTAAGTGAGCAGATGTAAGTGACAGGATGCTCTAATAAATCGGTAACTAAATTTTAAAAATGAAATGAATTATTACGTAATCCATCTTATTACTTGTTCATTCCATGGATTATAATGAATTCATATGATTCTCTATCCATATTTGTTCTAGTGTCATATCGACTATTTATAAATACTAACACGGTTTATAAAGTTAAACACTGAGTATAGTTGCTATATTTATAATTCAATAATTCATCAGTTGAATTAAAATGTGACTAATCAATATGGAACACAATTATCTTAAACTTCTAAACCGGTTTCTCACATGATCTTCCATAATCACAAATTCCATAAGCTCTAGACCGGCGTAAACGTCATCACCAACCTATGAGGGCTTTAATGGATTCATCCAATTCTGAAAAATAACAAATTAGTCGTGCTATACAGAATTGGACTTAGTTATCAGTATCACATTCGATAAGTTAATCAAATAACAGGTCACAGAATGTACATATAAGTCTCTTTTTAGCAAACAGCGCTAGGTATTAGATATTTCGATTTCCATTAATAAAAATTCGTAAGTAATATTTACAGCACACAAATCAATGTTATTTACAAGTTGCTGTAGTTAATATCCTCATAACATACAAGCGTCGTCTGACTTATGAAGAAAATGTAATTAATTACTGTGACATAAAGGAGATATGAATACTAGAAACTTGTGATTCTGCTTCCATTGCTCATTCACTTTTTATCACGGTGTCTGCATGAATTACTTCGGACAAGTCAGTCTGTAATGCAGTAGGAATTCATGAATTAAATCAATAATAGTTGTTATTTGATTCAAGTCTGTGTCGTAACAAGAACTGGAAAGATCATGATAACAGGGCCCTTGATTGCTCAACCCTTGTAGTATTTCGTCCTCTAGTCTTACACGGAATTTAGATTGGCAATTACTGAATTTAGACCTTAAACATCAGATATTAGTTAGGGATCTTGCGATTTTTGCTTCATTTTCAAACCTTCCGATTTCCGTTTATGACCAAAGGTAAAATGAAACGTTACAAGCAGGTATTTGAACCTGACATCGTTTAGCAACCTGCTTTCCGTGTGGATGTAACGATTATAAGTAGTCTGAGAAGCGATAAAATTACTATTTCATACTTTTTGTAACTCTTTTAAGGCGCTATCAAAATCACCCCAGAACACGAAACGCTTGTTTACTATCATACTTCGAAAGGCACAGGTAAGGTCGACTGAAATGTCACTTGAGCATGAAGCATTAAAACCAGACATGACTAATTATTAAAAAGTTATTCCTTGCAACAATAATAACCCAAGGAAATACTACAAATACTTAGGATTTACCTGTGACTTGACATTTCGTTGAGCTTTACTACAGTTGTTGGGATCACAGATCAAATAACAAAGCAACAACAGAGCCGAAGTGTACACTACAAAAGAGAAAATGCTAAATGAATGCTTTTGGCATTGATTTCGTGCTTATTTATGCAGCATAATATGACCTATATATGAAAAAACTTGATACTCATGCAGTCCAACCAACGCACGGTAATTGAAATACGCAATAACCGCCTCTAGTCAGGCCGTTCAAGTACAGTGAATAGGGAAGGGCGGGCATATTCGAAGGGACCAAATGTTTAAACCGTATTAAATACGACATGGTTTTTTCACCATGCTCAGAAGAGACACCGATCGTTTTACTTATGAAGATTTTGTGCCTACTTAATGTGGTGTTATACACTGTTCCTGTATATGTTCAGAAAGCCGCTAGAAAAGACTATCAACGTCAACTGCTACTCACATAATTTTTCTCTGACACGTTACACAGTAATAAATCACTTCAGTACAAAACAATACTACCTATAGTGCATATAACCCTTTATGGCTAAATACAAACAAGTTATATAATATTCATAGTTAGGTTAACGCTTACTTCTTTCTAATTACATTTTATAAACGACTACGGACATCTATGTTTGCCGTCACCATAATCAAGGAGGTGAACCATATATAATGGGTTTTATGATTTATTCTCATGAAAACTCAATCTTTAATCCATTTTCGACTAGAAAAATGGTGATTTGACTTGTTTGACTTTGTATTGTTAAAAATAACCATATTACGCTAACTACATATTTACTTAGGTGGTGAGCAAGAAATACGTCAAACTGCTTATAAATTGCAACAAAATCTACCTTGCAAGCACAAAGATTACGAAGATTTACGTGTGATGGAAAAAAGGCTGTTAATAGCTGATAAATAACGACACAAAAAATCCACGACAATATGTTACATGTGCGCGAAAACCCGTGACGTACCACGCATAGTGTGCCCATGAAAACGCCTCAAATACGTCTATCTGCCCGCAACCTAGGGTAAGTGAAGGACCAAGGTCTTGTCAGTCTTGTAAAAGTAATTTGCGCTACGAAGGTGCGAAGCACATGCAGTGGCTAAGGGAACTGACTGCCACGTAAGTGCGGATTGTATGGCTTGAGTATCATCATACGGTAAGACAGCATAATGCGCATACTGGAAGGTTGAAAAGCCTCTCCTCAGTTGATAGATCCACAATACCATCACATACGTCTATCAGAGCTTGTTTCAGTACGCTGTAAGTTGCAAGTTTGAAGTGGAATTTTGAGGTTTATCAACCATGCTTGATCCTACTTTTTGATTTACACAGTAGAGACCGCGGGTTTTACGCACTGAATCTGCCTGAGGTAATTGTATATAGGGCTTTTAAGTTGTTTTTAAGCTTCTCGGGCACATCCTTTTTCAACAAACAACCCCAGAGAACAACCCTTTCCAACGAATCGACGGCAGTCCTGGTATCAAGAAACACTACAATCGTTGGCCTGTAATAAGCACGCTAGTGTTCTAGAATTTGGCGTGGTGTAAAGATATGATCAACACATCCTCAACAAGAAAGAAAACCAGCCTAGTCCTCGCAAGTCAATCTTTGTCGGGTTTTGAACAATCTACTAAGTGTGACGGGAGCCAGTAGTTTGGACTGAGTTGGGGTTAGACCTATCAGGCTGGGATAAATTTTTTTCATGTCATAGTCTCATGGATGTTATCGACGAATTCTATCTGTTTGTTAACTCTTGCTTAGATTCCTGTGTACCTCTTAAAACGTACAGGTTTAATAAACCTTACGAATTATATATACCAGCTAAATATCGTAATAAACTAAGACGTCTACAGAAACGTTATTTTAAGTCAAACGACTTCACAGTAGTTGCACAAGTAACAATAAGTTTTAATCAAATTAAAAAGAAACATAGATTAAAAGCCGTTAATGAGAAGCTGTTAGTACTTAATGCCAACTTGAAGGTACAAAAATTTACTATTCTTTTCAATGAACGCACTAAAGCAACTCATGATGTTGATATACCATGCATATAGCATAACAGCACTTTTATATAGGACCCTAAAACTATAGCAGACCTTTTCAGCGGTATTTTTGCGAATGGTGTAGAAATCATAAGTGGCTCTGCTTCAATAGTTATGTGCGTGACTAGCAACTAGCAACAATACTACCTATAGTGCATATAACCCTTTATGGCTAAATACAAACAAGTTATATAATATTCATAGTTAGGTTAACGCTTACTTCTTTCTAATTACATTTTATAAACGACTACGGACATCTATGTTTGCCGTCACCATAATCAAGGAGGTGAACCATATATAATGGGTTTTATGATTTATTCTCATGAAAACTCAATCTTTAATCCATTTTCGACTAGAAAAATGGTGATTTGACTTGTTTGACTTTGTATTGTTAAAAATAACCATATTACGCTAACTACATATTTACTTAGGTGGTGAGCAAGAAATACGTCAAACTGCTTATAAATTGCAACAAAATCTACCTTGCAAGCACAAAGATTACGAAGATTTACGTGTGATGGAAAAAAGGCTGTTAATAGCTGATAAATAACGACACAAAAAATCCACGACAATATGTTACATGTGCGCGAAAACCCGTGACGTACCACGCATAGTGTGCCCATAAAACGCCTCAAATACTTCTATCTGCCCGCAACCTAGGGTAAGTGAAGGACCAAGGTCTTGTCAGTCTTGTAAAAGTAATTTGCGCTACGAAGGTGCGAAGCACATGCAGTGGCTAAGGGAACTGACTGCCACGTAAGTGCGGATTGTATGGCTTGAGTATCATCATACGGTAAGACAGCATAATGCGCATACTCGAAGGTTGAAAAGCCTCTCCTCAGTTGATAGATCCACAATACCATCACCTACGTCTATCAGAGCTTGTTTCAGTACGCTGTAAGTTGCAAGTTTGAAGTGGAATTTTGAGGTTTATCAACCATGCTTGATCCTACTTTTTGATTTACACAGTAGAGACCGCGGGTTTTACGCACTGAATCTGCCTGAGGTAATTGTATATAGGGCTTTTAAGTTGTTTTTAAGCTTCTCGGGCACATCCTTTTTCAACAAACAACCCCAGAGAACAACCCTTTCCAACGAATCGACGGCAGTCCTGGTATCAAGAAACACTACAATCGTTGGCCTGTAATAAGCACGCTAGTGTTCTAGCATTTGGCGTGGTGTAAAGATATGATCAACACATCCTCAACAAGAAAGAAAACCAGCCTAGTCCTCGCAAGTCAATCTTTGTCGGGTTTTGAACAATCTACTAAGTGTGACGGGAGCCAGTAGTTTGGACTGAGTTGGGGTTAGACCTATCAGGCTGGGATAAATTTTTTTCATGTCATAGTCTCATGGATGTTATCGACGAATTCTATCTGTTTGTTAACTCTTGCTTAGATTCCTGTGTACCTCTTAAAACGTACAGGTTTAATAAACCTTACGAATTATATATACCAGCTAAATATCGTAATAAACTAAGACGTCTACAGAAACGTTATTTTAAGTCAAACGACTTCACAGTAGTTGCACAAGTAACAATAAGTTTTAATCAAATTAAAAAGAAACATAGATTAAAAGCCGTTAATGAGAAGCTGTTAGTACTTAATGCCAACTTGAAGGTACAAAAATTTACTATTCTTTTCAATGAACGCACTAAAGCAACTCATGATGTTGATATACCATGCATATAGCATAACAGCACTTTTATATAGGACCCTAAAACTATAGCAGACCTTTTCAGCGGTATTTTTGCGAATGGTGTAGAAATCATAAGTGGCTCTGCTTCAATAGTTATGTGCGTGACTAGCAACTAGCAACAATACTACCTATAGTGCATATAACCCTTTATGGCTAAATACAAACAAGTTATATAATATTCATAGTTAGGTTAACGCTTACTTCTTTCTAATTACATTTTATAAACGACTACGGACATCTATGTTTGCCGTCACCATAATCAAGGAGGTGAACCATATATAATGGGTTTTATGATTTATTCTCATGAAAACTCAATCTTTAATCTATTTTCGACTAGAAAAATGGTGATTTGACTTGTTTGACTTTGTATTGTTAAAAATAACCATATTACGCTAACTACATATTTACTTAGGTGGTGAGCAAGAAATACGTCAAACTGCTTATAAATTGCAACAAAATCTACCTTGCAAGCACAAAGATTACGAAGATTTACGTGTGATGGAAAAAAGGCTGTTAATAGCTGATAAATAACGACACAAAAAATCCACGACAATATGTTACATGTGCGCGAAAACCCGTGACGTACCACGCATAGTATGCCCATGAAAACGCCTCAAATACTTCTATCTGCCCGCAACCTAGGGTAAGTGAAGGACCAAGGTCTTGTCAGTCTTGTAAAAGTAATTTGCGCTACGAAGGTGCGAAGCACATGCAGTGGCTAAGGGAACTGACTGCCACGTAAGTGCGGATTGTATGGCTTGAGTATCATCATACGGTAAGACAGCATAATGCGCATACTCGAAGGTTGAAAAGCCTCTCCTCAGTTGATAGATCCACAATACCATCACATACGTCTATCAGAGCTTGTTTCAGTACGCTGTAAGTTGCAAGTTTGAAGTGGAATTTTGAGGTTTATCAACCATGCTTGATCCTACTTTTTGATTTACACAGTAGAGACCGCGGGTTTTACGCACTGAATCTGCCTGAGGTAATTGTATATAGGGCTTTTAAGTTGTTTTTAAGCTTCTCGGGCACATCCTTTTTCAACAAACAACCCCAGAGAACAACCCTTTCCAACGAATCGACGGCAGTCCTGGTATCAAGAAACACTACAATCGTTGGCCTGTAATAAGCACGCTAGTGTTCTAGCATTTGGCGTGGTGTAAAGATATGATCAACACATCCTCAACAAGAAAGAAAACCAGCCTAGTCCTCGCAAGTCAATCTTTGTCGGGTTTTGAACAATCTACTAAGTGTGACGGGAGCCAGTAGTTTGGACTGAGTTGGGGTTAGACCTATCAGGCTGGGATAAATTTTTTTCATGTCATAGTCTCATGGATGTTATCGACGAATTCTATCTGTTTGTTAACTCTTGCTTAGATTCCTGTGTACCTCTTAAAACGTACAGGTTTAATAAACCTTACGAATTATATATACCAGCTAAATATCGTAATAAACTAAGACGTCTACAGAAACGTTATTTTAAGTCAAACGACTTCACAGTAGTTGCACAAGTAACAATAAGTTTTAATCAAATTAAAAAGAAACATAGATTAAAAGCCGTTAATGAGAAGCTGTTAGTACTTAATGCCAACTTGAAGGTACAAAAATTTACTATTCTTTTCAATGAACGCACTAAAGCAACTCATGATGTTGATATACCATGCATATAGCATAACAGCACTTTTATATAGGACTCTAAAACTATAGCAGACCTTTTCAGCGGTATTTTTGCGAATGGTGTAGAAATCATAAGTGGCTCTGCTTCAATAGTTATGTGCGTGACTAGCAACTCAATAAAATCTATCTCCTTCACATGCATGAAAATAATTATGTCTATATTGCCCTTAAGCTTTCGAGAAATCATGCGGCAGACGGCATTTCATCCTTTGTCTACAATTATGGTGGTCCAGATATTCCACTTCTTCTTCTTACGCTGTTTGCTTTCTCTAGGGAATTAGGTTTTTACCCTTGCTGTTGGAAAACTGAGTACATCATACCACGTAACAAATCTGGATATATGACTGACATGAACAATTATCGGCCGATATATATTACTCCAGTTATTTCTATGATTATGGAAAACATTACAAGTGATGAACTATCCAACTATTTACTCGCTGGAAAATTTATTAATGATATTCAACATGGATTGTTTAAAAATCGATCTTGAATTACATGGCATTTTGACTTCTTTAATTTATTTTATTCTCTACGTAGTCAAGGATATCTAGTCTTAGTGCTATATCTGGACATTTCTAAAGCCTTTGACATGGTTAGCCACCAACTTATTATAGGTAAACTCGCATCTTATGGGGTTCAAAATCCTTTGCTAGCTTGGTTCGATTCCTTCCTCAACAATCGACATCAAATAGTCAAAACTAACTCTTCATTGTCTAACGCTGTCCCTGTTAGAAGTGGAGTAATACAAGGTAGTGTCTTAGGCCATTTGCTCTTTTTAGTGTTTAACAATGATATTTACATCCAATCACGCGATTCAACATGCAGAAACTTCTCATTATGACATCTGTAATTCCTTGGCACCAGTGAAACAAACTCATCCTAAATCATCCCTTCATGTTAATTACTTCACCTGTAAATTTTCTAGACTCTCGAATAACCTACCACAATCTATCAGTACGATAAAATCACTCCCATTATTTGTTTGCTGCATTGATGCATACTGCTCCTCTGAAAATGCATTGAATGGTCTAGCATATGTACGTGTATCTCATTCCACAAGTAGTATTATAGGATCTTTAAACGTTTGGCCATTTTTATTAGTGCATTCCCTAAGTAAAACCACCTACTTGCTGTCACTTTATGTTACACCGTCCCTAGCAAGTTTAACTCATTTGAATAACATCAACAGTATATCACTGTGTCACATGGCATACACATTTAGGTAGACTTGATTCATATATTTCGTTAATTACTGCTTTGTTGTTCTGTGCTCTCAGTTTTCGTTTTCATTTCTCTAGTTGTAGATAATTATCATTAATTCGATCTGGCACACGAAATAAACTTAATTACTCCGTTCATAAATCAACAGGCTGTCCATTTAAAAAATATTAAAAAACCCCGGCTGATGCATTGGATCGCTGTAATACATGTACTACTTAAACAACTACTGAACCAGTATATTTAAAACCTTCTTTTATCACATGTTTGTTCTGTACATCTAATGTTACTATTTATATCAAATTGATCATGCCTGTAAACTGGCGTGAATTCTATAATTATTATTTCCAGAATATAAATCATTATCCCCCGACAGTCGTTGCAAGAACAACGTAAACCCTTTTCAAAGACAAAAAGAACTATTGACTAATTCCTTGATTTTGGAACATATTCTAATTGCTAGACCTTTGTGAACAACTCAGTGAATTCCTTAATCAAAAAGTCACTATAATCTTTAAAAAGTCCAGGAGGTAAGTCATTTGGGCCCGGTGATTTGTAGCGCTTCAAGAGTCAGAGACCCTTGTGGACCTTCGCTTCATATGCTGGATCAGTCGTCACATGCAATGGAGGGTAGAACAGTCTGATCGATGTTGTCGGGGCAGTAGACCGGTCGAAGTACCCCCCGAAAAACTCTACTTATCGCCCAAGACGTCGATAGATATTAGTGACCGGCACTACGTCATCGTCACAGATTGTTTCGCTCACACCAGACTTCTTGCTTCCGGTGGCTCGGATGAGTTGAAAGGGCCTCTGAAAGTTCATTATTCGTAGTCGGTGATATATCCCGATTTCCAACCAGTCTGAGTTGAGATCGTTTAGCCAGGACAGGATTTCCACCACAGGCGAGCTGATGTATGTGTTAAAGACTGAGGACAAACAAAGTGAGGATAGAAGAGGTTAGATAAATGACGTAGTCTATAAGAAAAGAAAGATAAAGATGAATGTGAATTGTCTGAATTTTAATTGAGGTGAAAATAGTATTTTCAGTAGTTACAGCCATTTGATTTTATTTGCGTATGGGCCGTGATGCTGCCTAGGTGCCTATATCAAAGCAGATGGTTCCCTTGAGGAGTCACTCCTCGAGCCATTGACGATTTGATCTTGCCTGTAAACTGGCATGCCTCATGCAACAAACTGTTATTTCAGAATGAATTATTATTATTATTAGAGGTATAATCCACAAGGTAGTGGAGCAACGTTAGGAGACGCGGTCCTACGGTAGCCAATGATCGAAAAAATGTTCGTACGCCATTCGTTCGCTCAGTATCTTAGAGCCTATGTGCACAACTAGTTTGGAATCAGGGCTTTCCAACTCTCCTAGGTGGACCTTCCGTGTCCAACAGTCCAGTTAACGTGCCGAATATTCGCTTTTCGTCCTCTTGATTTCTTAGAAAATACCCCCAACTTGAGAAGGCAGTATGTAGAACTCTCCTGTCACTGGCTGTATACACGCGGCCATGTGAAAGCATATCGAGAGGGAGAGCGGACTCTTTGCACCTCAGTCGTACCAGAGCATTTAGGTGCCTGTTTAGGCGGTGATTGAGGGACTATGTGATGAACAGGAAAAAAATTAAATTATCAGTAGGGTGAACGATCTTGATTACGTGTGAGCTAAAAGTGTGCGTAATGTAGGCTGTATAACGAATACCAACTTTACATTTAGGGAAAGACAAGGAAATATCGCATCATGCATGGAGGCATTTTCACACACATCTACACAGAACACTCGTACAAAACATACATCGCACAACATAACATGTTTAGATCGATTTTATTAACAAAGAATCTACACATATGCGGTATAGTTTAATGACCAAATAGCTTTGTACACCACTTGCATCATTTTTCAATCATCACTGATCATCATAAGGCAATAGAAACAAATTGGGTCAAATTTCATGTGACCTTAAATAAAAAAATCGGTTGGAGGTTCGTGGCTACCTTTTTTCACCTTTTTATTTGTGTTTTCGCCAAAACTGCTCTATCAACATCTAATTTTTGGTTCCCAAAAATAATTCATATATTTTATGGTATGCCAACTAAAATTAATAACGATGCACATGAACATTGTGAAATTAATTGTAACAGTTTGAATTCAGATGTAAATTAAAATGTCTCAAAAATAAATCGTATATATGATGTTACGAACATGGTAAACTTACGCAAAGTCGACATCTTACTGT
The DNA here is from genome assembly GCA_944470205.2 of Schistosoma margrebowiei. Classification (NCBI taxonomy): domain Eukaryota; kingdom Metazoa; phylum Platyhelminthes; class Trematoda; order Strigeidida; family Schistosomatidae; genus Schistosoma; species Schistosoma margrebowiei. The sequence goes on from OX104024.1 coordinate 21,937,198, forward strand.
CTGTTTGATAAGGCCAGAAGTTAAAGCTTCAAGAAATAAATCACAAGATATCCTGGTTTCCCTCGTCTGAGTCATGAGTTCATGTAAATTCAAACCCTACTAATGATAAGCAGATGTTATCAAAAGGTAATAGCTGCAGTTTGATATTAGGTGTCTGAGTTTTATAGTGATTTAACTTGGCAATTATAACAGTGGTCGGTACTTAAGACTGTTACGTTTCTCATGATTTCTTACATTTGTGATTAAATTAATATAACTAGGCACATATCTTGCACTCCATAGGTGTTCAGTGATACATTTTTGACAGATTTCATTGCTTGCAAAATATATCTCGATCAGAAAAATATGTACCGTCGGCCGATATGAACTATTTGAGAGATAACTGCTCAACGGGTTATGTAAACATTTTTAGCGTTTAGTAACCACGTTTTCTATCCAAAAATTGTGCATTGACGCTTCTTTCAAAGCTGATTAACTTTATTAACTTACACAAATAAAATAATTGCAGAATATAGATAAATATCGTCTAATGCTTAGGAATCAATTTTATTGAGAATTTTATAAAGAAGCTCAAAAAATAAGCATTATTCTGCGTAATAATATTCGTTAGAATGCCATTCCTTACAAATAAACATCGCGTGGCGGTAAATAAATCCCCAAAATAAATAGCTCTGTAAGTTTTCGACATTAGATGCTGACCACATTAGTTTTACTGGACTCGCCTAGCTGAAGGCGATCGGTCATGCATCCACACCAGATCACGAGTGGGAAAGCCGTGCACAACATCCCCTCCAATTGCTAGCCAGATTAGACCAGTCGATCCTCGATATATTGATAGTCAATGAAATATATCTTCGAACCTCCTCGATTCTGTCTTTTGGTTTTGATGGGTACGATTCATATTAGTAGGTGTAACTGGATAAAGTGCATGTCATACATTTACACGTTATCTTAAATTTCGTAATGACTGTAAACGGTCACATATCCCGTGAAGAGGCACCTCACGTAAGCGGTCAGTTGTTAGATCACGAGAGACGGATAACTCCGACCGGTGCTGAGATCATGACCACTACGGTAATTCTTCTAGAACTTGCAGAAAACCGTGCAATTTTCCGAAATAAAAATCGAACGACAAGGGAAACTTACCAGCTGACACGTAAACGGCAACCGTAGCCTCCAAACATAGCTGTCTACCAGACAAGTACTCCCCTCGAGAGTCTCGACAAGTGGACTTCATTTCGCAGTATACTCAAACATTCATAATGTTCATAGATGACGTTTTCTGAGGTCCCAACTTCTACACGCGTATGCTGATGACTGTTTGATTGAAAGTCCGGACAGTGAATTCTGTCCTCGAACGAGTGTGAAATCACTGCATCGCCGTAAACATCCAGAAATGTCAAATCGGAACTGACTCTAGATAATAATAAATAACAATAATATATTTCTGTAATGGTAGGTACACGCCATTTTTACAGGCATGATCTGTAAATTACTAAATTTATTGCTTCAAAGTATGCATCTTAAATAAATATAGTATTTAAAAGTGAATATCAATTCATTCCTTCAGATATAATGAGTAATCTTCAAAATATTCTCCAAAGTAGCATCGCGTCCACATCTCCTGGGAAATACCATTGATGCTCAAGGCATCCGACCTCTGAGAACTTAAGTGGCAGCCATTCTGGATCATCCAGAACCGACCACAATCAAACAATTACGCGCGTTCAACGGATTTGTAAGTTTCTATAGACAGTTCTTACCAAACTGCACGTCCCCTATGAAACCTCAAACCGACGAACTTCATGAAAATGCAAAAACCATCAAATTGGACGACATTGTGAGGAAAACATTTTCCACAGTTAAGGAACTTATAGCAAAAGCAACCATGTTTGCCCATCAGGACACCCAAACGCCCATTAGTATCGCAGTGGACGCATCCCACTAAGTAATCGGAGGAGTCTTACAACAATGTGTTAACCACTCCTGGCAACCTTTAGCATTTTGCTCGAGACGCTTGCCAGACACAGAATCCAGGTATAGCACTTTCGGTAGGGAACTCCTAGCTATGTATTATGCTGTACGGAATTTTCAACACCATATCGAAGGCCGCGAATTTACTCTTTTCACTAACCATAAACCGCTTACCTTCTCTTTAAGCTCTTCTTCAGACAAGTACGCACCTCGTGAGTCTCGACAACTGTACTACATTTCGCAGTTTACTTCAGATATTCAACACATTTCTGGAGCAAACAGTTTAGTCACAGACGTGTTGTCTCGAGGATTTTCCTTGAACAGTTTACAAGGAATCGACCTTCTTAAACTCACCCAGCTTAAAAAAGAAGACACTGATCTTCAGCACGAGTTATCCTCAACAACCCTTAAGGAAGCCCTATTATGAGGCATATCTACGGGTAGGGATCGTCCAATCGTGCCAAAACATTAACGACATAACGTCTTCAATACGTTGCAAAAACTTTCTCATCCGGGTGTTCGTGCAACAATCAAGCTTATAGCAGAACGGTTTTGCTGGCCTGGCATGAATAAAGACATAAGGGAGTGAGCACGCTACTGTATAGGCTGTCAAAAATTTAAGGTGATTAGACACAACAAATGTCCCTTAGGCTCTTTCAGAACTCCCAATGCTCGTTCTGACCATGTTAATCTGGATTTGGTAGGACCTTTACCAGATTCGAATGGATATTCTTATCTCTTACCTTGCGTAGGCCGTTCCACTCGATGACCGGAAGCAATACACAGCAAGGACATTACATCTGAAACAGTGGTCCGCGCCTTCGTTGAACGATGGGTAACAAACTTCGGCTGCCCTTCAATCATCACTACAGATCACGGACACCAGTTATACAGCCAACACGCACGATGATACTTTGGAAGTATCTGAAAATAGACACAAAACAACGCGTTCTGGAAGAAGAGTAAGGTATCCAGAACTTTTAAACGGTTATTGCACGTAAGATACTAGTTAACATTTTGTTTCATCTCTATTTGTATTATATGTAATATTTAAGAACAATTTCAATGTGCTTATGTATTTATATATTTATTTCAAGAGAAAATGGCTCTTTTGTAAAAATCGTCTTTACGTTAACACATGCGCATGTGTTTACTTTCCTTTTCTCGTCCGCTTTGTGTTTTTTCGCACGTATGAGTGTAATGCGACATGCACTTACATATCCTTTTTTCTTTTTCAGGACGGCTGGAAAAGACGATAAAAAGAACGATGAATTTTACGAGGAATCGAAATTATCATTGTACCTTGTTTCTTAATTACTATATTGTATTTCATTGTCCTTTATAATTATGAAGGAAGACCAGACGCTGCTAAGCATAGCATGCTATCAGAAGAGTGTTCACCAACGAATAACTCGTCGGGTTTAAACGTCTGTCTGGTTACGTCTTGGAGTCATTACCACCCCACTGGGGGGAGTGATATGTATCGGTATATCGATCCCCAAAATATATAGCTCTGTAAGTTTTCGACATTAGATGCTGACCACATTAGTTTTACTGGACTCGCCTAGCTGAAGGCGATCGGTCATGCATCCACACCAGATCACGAGTGGGAAAGCCGTGCACAACATCCCCTCCAATTGCTAGCCAGATTAGACCAGTCGATCCTCGATATATTGATAGTCAATCAAATATATCTTCGAACCTCCCCGATTCTGGCTATTGATTTTACTGGGTGAGCACGATTAAATTATAGAAGTTATTACCGGTTGAAGAGTTGTGAAACTACAAGTACCTGTGGCATCTTCAACAGAAAAAACAATATAACGATATAAAACGGAATCCTGCTCCCATAAAAGTAGTCGAGAAATCGAAGGCTGATCACAGTGACAGGTCAGTTATTTTCCGTAGAATCAACGGGAGTAAGAGCCGAACCAAAAACCCGTTCTGAGCACAATATTGTGCTCATAAAACAGCTATTTAATCAACTCATGCCTCAAAATATCCCCGAAGCCACCTTGTTAAAGGTGTGCAGACTGGGTTGTCTAGCAAACCTGAAGCCCAATCAATCCAGACTTCTTAAAGTAGTATTCAAATCTTCGAATGAATGCGACTTAATTTTACAGAATGAACACAAATTAAAGGGTATATGAGTTTTTATCTAGAAGGACTTGCCGTTGGAAGACCGTGTAAAAAGACGGGAAGCCGAAAAAGAACTACAACTTGGGTTAGACGCTGGCGAAGAGGATATAAAAATTTTAAATTTTCGGGTTGTATGGCTTAGACAGAGAATTATGCCGAAGCCACTATGTGTGAAGCACGAAGCCACTTAAATAGGCTTCGGATCTGTTGCACTAATCTCCGAAGCTTACTCAATAAGCGATCGGAACTAGGTGTACAGATTATTATTATTATTATTATTATTATTATTATTATTATTATTATTACAAAGCCGGTCATAATCGCAGTCACAGAAACGTGACTGGCACAGTCTATAGGTAGTATGAAACTTGATTTCGAGGGTTTAACGTTGGCAAGGGCCGACAGAATACAAAAGCGTAAAGGAGGGGGAGTAGCTATATTCGTTAGGAACGCCATCCCATTTGCCATTATCGACTGTGTATCCCATGAAAGTGGGACGTGTGAATTAGTTATTTGCCGCTTGAAATGCAAGATACAAGAACTGCTGATTGGTTTGGTCTATCGCAGTCCGAGCTGTGAGGTAAATGGGGTCCTGTTAAGCAGTCTCAATATTTGGTCAAAAAGTGGTCGATGTCTAATCCTAGGGGACTTTAATGCACCTATGATAGGCTGAAAAAATCTGCGGACTGAATCGTCAGTAAATTCCTTCAAGCAGGAACTAGTTGATGCGGTTATCACATGTTCCCTAGTGCAACATGTGAAAGAAGCGACTAGGTACGACCCGGACACTGAACCATCCTTACTAGATCTTATACTCACTCACTATGAGGATGACGTTGCGAACCTCCATTATATGCCACCCTTAGGTAAAAGTGATCACGCAGTTTTGACATTCGACTTCCATATAGCTCAATCACGAGCACGCGTTGGCTCAATCCAGACCTAACGTCGGGAAGACAAACATACCAGATATCATGCAGTCAGCATCGTTAGTAGATTGGACAATAGACTCAGAGTCCTCCAATGAAACGACCTGGGAAGCATTTCGAAATTCAAACTTAAAATTTACCACACCCCGCATCCTTTGGACAATACTAAAGCGGCCGATAAACTCCCCATCATGGTTCAGTAGGGTGGTCCGTATCTTTCTCCGTAAGAGAAGGAAAATGCGGGATAGATTTAGATTACTGGGGACCGATGAGACAGTATCTCAGTATCAAAAAGCTCGGAATACTTGTGCCTCGACCCTCCGTAAGTCTAGAAAATTGTACGAAGGAAAACTTGTTAAAGAATCCATAGAATGTCCTAAACGCTTGTATTTTTATATAAACCAAAGGACGAAGAGAAGAGGAAACATTCCTGCACCATGGAGAGACAGTACTGCCGCATCATTGATGGAGGACGACTTTGGTAAGGCTCTAGTGTTGTCGATCTACTTAAGCAGTGTATATACCACAGAAGCGCCCTTCCCGTCAGCTCATACAGACCCCCCTACTCATACACTGGATAGTGTGACCATTAAAGAACTCGTGTCTTTGGTCTGCTAAATCCACGGGGCCCGATGAATTGCATCCTATGATACTGAAGGGATTATCCAACTTCGTTGCGAAACCTTTAAGTATATGCTTTAATCTATCCGTAACGCAGGGGCGTTTACCAAAAGACCGAAAGAACACCATAGTAAGTCCTGTCTTTGTAACAGGTACGAAACATAAACCTGAGAATTACTGCTCCATTAGCCTCACTAGTGTGGTTGTTAAAATCTTGGAAAAGATTATCAGAAAGGATCTGTTTAAGCATCTCGATAAGAACCAGATCCTTTCGGAGAAGCAGCACGGCTTCAGAATAGGTTATTCTTGTCTCACTAACTTATTAGTGGCTCGTGAAAGCTGGTGCGCTCTTAAGGACCAGAAGCTACCTGTAGACATAGCCTTCATTGATTTCAGCAAAGCCTTTGACCTGATATGCCCTCATTTTTCTTGTCTTCAAAGACAAAGAATTTACGAGGACACTCCAAAAAGGTTCACAAGCCCAGAACAAGTTATTTGTCAGCTGACTATCGACTTTCCCATCGAATCATCAGCTAGTGGAATTCATTATCTCAGCACGTGGTTGAGGCTCCATCCGTTGACTCTTTAAAAAGAAAGTTGGATCAACTGAGAGACCACCATTGCCAGAACTAACACAGAATATCAAGCCTCCTGTCCTTTCCAAAACGAAGCTGAAACCGAATGACTGATTAGTGGCGCTGTGTGACCTTGAGATCACTAGTTTTACTGCGCTTTGCTATAGAAACGGAGTTTTGCGTCACTTAAATATTTCTCCATCTCAGGTCACCCTAAATTGAGATCTGGAGTTTCAGTGAGTGTACGGTTTATCACAGCTTGGTGTATTCAAACTCCACAGTATATCTGACCCATAAAGATGTTTAAATTTGAAATAAATTGTGCGAATGGTGTACAACACATTATAGTCACAAGGCCAACATGAAAAGAGCATATTTCCAAAACATCATCACTTGGCTCCTCGAGGCAGCCCTAATCAAAGAGCGGACACCCGTGCACACCGTCATATTTTTCACCAAGAATTCACCCCACTCACTTTCCCTTTTTTAAAATATTAAGATTGAGGAAGCTGTTATATACAATTTTGGGGTTGATGGCACAAAACCCTAAAAATGGGGAAATCGAGCATCAAAAGTGACTACACTGCCACTAGTAAGCAACTGTCAGAGAAGACGTAAAAAGCATATACCCAACCACGAATTACCATATCCACTTTCTACAGGCTGTGTCTGTTGCAAGTCCGAATGGTTGCCACGGTTATCATAACTGCATGCCAGTAACAGCGTTTTATCCCTCTTATTGTCATCTCTGTTTCTACTTTTATTCTTTCGATTCTGTCTTCTTAAACATCACCAACTAAGTGAAGTGTGTATTCAGTTTTGGAAAGTTCTTAGCACTCGAATAACCATTTTATTATTTCCACATTTCAACTAATGTGATAGACGCTGGTATCCAGAATCTCTACTGCGCCGAGACGAACATACTGAAATCACAAGACATACAAATCCATAAATATCCACCAAGCAGACTATAATTAGTGCATTTGAGTGACTAGGCTACTGCCATTTAGACATCATTGAATACTTGAAACTGTACTAAAATAACAAGCAGATAGCCCAAAGAAATTATTTGATTGGTGCAAACTTGTGACGGAGATATTAAACAATGAAAAATAATGGGTCCTTCAGAATTGTTTGAATAACTTGTATGTGTGAGATTATTTGTCAATTTCATGTGTCTAAACAAAAGCTCAGACAATGAAGTTGGTTTATCGTAGCTCCTTATAAAGAAAGTTTATTGAGGCGTACTTTCCTCAAACTTGTGAAGTTAGCATTCCTGACACATTATGGATTTCAACATTTATGTCTTAGAAGTCAAACTATTGAATGTAATTTAAGGATTCTGAAAAACGTTTTAAGGTTTAATAATTTCACATTGATGATTTACTGACAAGACCAGCTGTGACTAATGTATAGTATCTAAGGTCTCCTTAAATTTAAGATTTTGGTAAGGGAATGTGAGTTAGAAACTAAATGTTTATGTACTGATTTTTAAACAGATTTCATTATTTATCATTGATTTCATTTGAAATAAGCATTTTACTTGAGGTGATACTGATTTTCATTAAGATGAAACATGATTTTTGTCGATCTACCTTTGATCACTGGTTATGAGGTTGAGTAGCAATCGGTTTTTGGAGATAAATCAACACCATCATGAAACTTTTACATAGGAGGCACAAATCATGTTTTAGTGCGTAGAACTTTGAGCTAATTAAAGATGAGGCATGAATCCATGATGAATTAGAAATTTGTAAAGCACGGAGACAGTAAGCTTAATACATTACATTTTGACGAAACAGGCTAGGTCAACAGTAAATGCTCTTCAAATGTCATAGTCTGAGGAGGCCAGCCTCTGACTCAAAAATGTTCTGTATAGAGAAACATTCAGGGAAATTATGGAAATTTTGACCTATAAGTCGGCTGTATTGTAAGTTCTGAAGGTTTTCTCACAGTAGTGATATTTCGGTTTCATGTATCAATGTAATGACCAGTCAGTAGATGATTTGAAGTCTGTCAATAATTTAAGCATTATTTAGCTTACAGGAAGTGTATAAGGTTAGCTACAGTAAAAACTACTCATAAGCGTTTCTTCGCACTTTCTTCAAGTCGAATCTGTCCATGTGCAGCTTTATGAATATGCATCTGTGGTGCAACTAACCAATAAAACCCTAACAGCGTAATTACTGTTAAACCAACCAATATTACTGTTTATAATTTTTTATTAAGTAACATTCACCAGTCTAAGGACAAAAACCTTTTTTGTATTATCAAGAATCACGTATTCATTTCGGGTAAAAATATCTGCCTCAAATTCCAAGTTAAATGATAGGTTTAGTGAAGTTTTGTCAGTTCTCATTTTGAGGTCGACTCAAAAAACACTTAATACTTATATTTTTTGAAGTCTGTCATTTTGGGTTGAAGTGATCAGTAGTAACGCACTTACTGCTGCGGCTTTGGCAACGTTAACGAACTTATTGGAAGGATTTCAACAACCAGTGTTTTATCATAGGATTACGTCTAAAACGAGTGTGACTGGGATGAACTTATGATATTTTTAAAAGGTTGATAAGTATTCATCAAAATCCACCCCTAAAACCGAAGAGCCATGATATGAAGGATACTCAGATCAATGATGAGCAGTGATTCCTAAACTGAGATGGTCAATTAGACAGCTTGTGATTTGACCGAGCTTCAAAATTGAAGCAAATAGGAATAAGAGGGAAATATTGATTAGGCGAGTGAAATACACTCCAAAGTAGGGAGATAGGTTGTGTACACAAGGCTTCAGCCAGTGTAATTTGATGTAAACTATCTGTTGATTGGTTTGTGACTGAACAGGGCAAGAAAAAGCTTACCAAATAGCTACCAAAGCTGAGATTCTTTTCATCCTATGCAGCAACCACCATTTGAATGATCATTCTTTGACTCTAAAAAAGGCTATATTTATTAGTAACTGATAAAAATCTTTACCAGTCATATTAGTTTGTTGACTAATCGATAGCAAACAACCTAACGAATTATTTTTACTAGACCTCACCGAGCCAATTTGTTTTATTTAATCAGAGGAAAATAGAATTAATACAGACATGCAAGTTGTTAAGAATATGTTTGTTAAATAGGAAACTTAGTCAAGATTAATAATCCTTAAGTCTTATCTTCTTACTAGAAGTTTGATTCTCATGTAATTCTCACAACGTAGTATATTTTACTTGTCATTACAATTCTTGTGCATAAAAGCTTGAAACAAAGAACAGTGGACTTATGTCAGCCAATTTATGGAATAAAATACATAAAATTAACGAGTTTAAATCTCAATTATCTAAAGCACTTAGTGATGTAGACAAATTAAAAGAGCTAGCTATATGGGAAAATGACAAGCTTGAAAATCAAATCCATGCAGAGACACTTCGACGCTATCGGAAGGCGAAGTCTAAGGAAGCTGAAGAACTTAATAAGAAAAAGTAAATTAACAGTTATGGATAAAATGATATTAAACTCTGAAACTTCTAGAGAGCATTTAAAAGCTGTACTGACGAACGATGAAAACAAAATTCTAAAAGATTGTAAAACAGCAAGTGAGGAAAAAGCTGAGCGTTTGAAGTATTTGAGAGCACAAGCTGAATTGCTAGAAAAACAAAAGAAAGAGACTGACGAAAAAATTGCGCTTGAAAAGTATGACCAGCGTCTTCGGTAAGTGAAAGATATTTAATAATTCGATTTGCATTACAGTTATTGATGTGTTTTTTCGTTTGTAAAGAAACTAATGGTAGGATTGTTAATGACTCGTGTAAATATTCAAACTTTTAGAGAATATCATTTTGGGTTTTCGCAAGCAAATGTACCAGTTTCGAACCTTGGTACAAACTACAACACTGGAATAGATGTAAAAATAGCTAACGAATCTTAAATAGGATTAAACGCAAGTCCTAGACTCGACTGCTAGCAGCAAGTCCGTACAATCTATAAAAACTTGTCAAAATGCTTATATCGAAACAGTCAGCCCTGGATGTTTGTATATTAACAAACACTAATCAAAATTCAGTCAAAATTATTAACAAAGGGATAACTCAGATTCTTTTTAATAGTGATATGAATTAAATATTTGTACAAAATAAATGGCCTGTAAAACTGAAATCTGACGCCAACCATGCTAACAGATTAAATTAAGGAAGCATCTAAGAAATAGGAATAAAATCATATACGATACAGATGAACTGTTAATGAAATTTGTAAGTATCAAAGGGTATCTTCGAATACTTTGTATTGGATTCGTGATATGTGATGCTACGTTTCCATGATCTTACAAAATTCTATCAACGTGAGATCCAACAGAGAAGGTTAATAGACTTCACAATTACACCTGCGTTACTAAGAATAAGCTTGAGTGTGATTGTATCGAGATAGCTAACTTATGCTGTTGAAATCTGGACTATTTTATAAAAGGAAATATATCAGGATTTTGAAATGTCTAAGCCAGTTTCCTAATTTTTAGTGCTCAGCAAAGCAAAACATATTCGCATGAAAATTCTATCAGCTTAGAGGCTTTTTAAAACCCTGGAATACAGTACGCTGATGGTTCCAAACGTGCTTGTTCTCAGGGTTCTTTGGTTTCATATTAAGCACAATACCTACTAACCGCTTGACCTAAATACTAAGCTTCACATATTTAAACCACATTTAGAGATTAAACTACCTTCAAGTTTAAAAATCTCTGCGTGTAAGATAATAGCCCAGTGGTCATTAATGAGATAAACATCATGAAATGTCCATGAGAAAACTTGAACTGTGGAGTCAGGTCAGTCGAAAGTAAAGTCGATAAGCACCATTAATTTTAAATAATCGTCCAGTTGTACTGCTAACAAACGAAGTTGAACGATGTAAGTGCGTTGGATTTCAAATCTGGTGGGTTTGTATTAATCTCATTGCAAGAGACGAGAATTTCTTGAAGAGTTATTGTATCCCAATTAAGTCCCAGAATGCGGCGAGACCTCTATGTATCGTTTTGAGGTTTCCGTTATTCCTTGGAGTTGAGGATGATACAGGTATTCAGTGTTTGACAACGTTTCTACCAGTAACACCTTCTAATATAACTTGTTCCCACCGAGAGAAATCAAAAGACAGAGTCGAGGAGATCGGAAAAGTGTATTTGGCGATTACCAATATACCGGAATTCTCTGATCTAATCTGGCTAGCGATTGCGGTAGATGCTGAGCACAACGTTACCACACGTGATCTGGTGCGGATGCATGACCGAGCGCCGTCAGCTAGATGAGTCCACTAAAACATATGGTCAGCATCCAATGTCGAAAACTTACAGAGCTATTTAGTTTGAGGATTTACTTACCGCTAAAGAGTCATCTTAGTCATTGGTAAAAACGATCCTTAAACTTTACGAGTGGATTCATTTTGAAGCGCGTTAGGTGGCTTACTGCAAGCTTTAAATATTTTTTTACTTTCCAGATAAGATTCGTGATGTAATGACTGATGTAGGTTTTTCCGCTTAAAAATCATTTGTATTCCCATCAGTAGCTTTTTACAAACATAAAATAGTCAGAGTAATGTTACTTTTGATAGAGACATCAGCGAAATCCCACAAATATGAAAATATATGAACACTAACATGGATGACACGAGTTTGTTGGAAAAAAGTGTGCGTAAGGCAACAATAAATACCTACACTGACATTTTACCTACCACTATGACGCTTTAGAGAAGATAAGTTTCAAATAAACAAACAAAGAACAACTATATTTCTTTCCAATGGGTATCAGAATAAACTGATACTTAGTCGTCATATTAAGCCTAATAAATCCAAACAACTTAATAAGTTTCAATAAACTTCTTTAATGTATAAGTAAACTCATTCTGTTGGACTCCCTGTTGAAAATGTTTTTATTCTAAATATACCGGAGTAACCTCCATATATTGGCGAATTCATTATGAAGGTAAACTATTTTTTAAATACACTTGTGGAGATAGTCAACATAGACTTATTTTGTAATTATTCACATTTCCTACAGGGGATTCTTTTTAGTGGCTGATTCTGTGTCAAGCCCACATAAGCCATTCTGGTTTCTTAACAGACTAATCTATTCATTCTTCTTAAACCACGTTTTGACCTTGTCACTTATTAACTCTGACATTTTTATATGATCGTATGTGTGATAATTACTTACCCTATTCATCATGTGTCTGCAATCTATTTTTGTATGACTATAAATATCAATTTACGCTTGGCCCACTTGCCTTCTCCGATTGGCTTCACTCTTTCTTCTTCGTTTTGTTTCACTGATTTTCTGTTCAAATTAATTACTGCATGAAATATGCATATTCAGAACCCATTCTCATATTTGTCCTATTTAATTCCGTTGTTTCCTAACGTGAATTATGTTGGTATTAACATACTAGGGTAGCTGAGATGTATATTTCAATAACAACCAGCAAATGATCTAATTGGAGTCAAATAAAGTGTCACAAAACACTCAGCGATGTTTTAAAAGAATAAGGAATCTGTTTTAAACTGACTATGTGGTAAAAATAAATAGGTTACTATTCTTCAATATCAAACTTGTAGATCTTTACAACATAACTTCTTAAACATAAACCACATGCTAACGGATAAGCAGGTTTGTCTTAAGGTTGGGAGAAGAGTTTACAACTAAAGTAATTTCAGGGTGTCGGTGAAAACTGAATAATTAAAGTACGTTGAACTTCGTATGTATTTACGATGTCTATATTTAAAAAACCTAAAGTTTGTGAACTTCGGAGTGGTTTCTTCACAGTAAAGTTTTTAAAAAATTGCTACAGATATGAATATTTATTTCCCGTTACTTCATACTGCGTAATAATGGTTTATGCCTGGTAGGGAACTTAATATTTTCCAAAATTTTTACCAGAGAACAATCTGCCGAATTACGTCAGGAATTAAGTAAACGTAGAGCTAAAGAAATCGCCCGTGATCTTTTAATCCAAATTGAAATGAAACGGAAGCAAAATCTTCTGGAGAAACGTCAAAATGACTATTTGGATAAGTTCGTATTAACCCACTCAAAGGATATGTCCAATGAAGCTGATGCGCAGATGATTGTAGAAGGAAAAAAGTAATTTGTTTTTGAGTTTCTTTATTTTCAGACGGATCGCGAATGTTTTAAGACGACAGATAGAAAGAAAAGAGCAGGAAAAACTTGTAGAAAAAGCGGAGAAGCTGAAACAAGCAAACGCTTTGGTAAATTAGCTATTATTATTATTATTATTATTATTATTATTATTATTATTATTATTATTATTATTATTATTATTATTATTATTATTATAAATAAGCATTTAGTCAACATGTCAGTTTGATTACTTCATTTAATAGTTAAAGTTTTCTTAAAAATCCAGCTGAAATTCCGGTCAAAGTAAACAGGTAGTTGAACGTCCATCACATTAGATTTAACTACTCAGTGAGAAAGACATCTGAAAATTAGTATTCTTTTTCACAACGGTTTACCAGTTATAAGTATATTGAATATCAACATTTAGTAAGCAAACATCCTGATGATAGTTGTTTGTGCAAACTACGTATTTCAGGTCCTTTATACGTTACAATTCATTAGTAGCACTTAAAATGATTAAATATTCGAGTTTAAATAATTTATTACAAAGGGTTATTTATGCAAACAAAATAATGTTTCACTGAAGGAAATTTTTTGTATGATACCTTTAAGAGAGCTGTACAATTGAATTTATAGTTTTTCTCATGCATAAAGTCCATAATAGAAATTGGGAGCTACCGCGTCATTAAAAACAGTTCAAATTATTCAATCAGTCGATTGTATTCATACTGGAGTCATAGATTTATGCAGGAATTCACTTCTCAGATCAGAAGACTAATAGGTTCATTTCAAATATTGATGTATAGAAAGCCAATTCGGAGTGGGGAATATACTTATTTCCAAAGTTGGGTTTCTCAGAGTAGAAAGAAAAATCCGATAAATTCTCTTTGTGAGCTTGGGGAATATGTACAGAAGACACGATTAACGTGAAATAGGAAAAAACCAACAAATATTTATGGATTTTTTCTCAAGTTCATTGATAACAACCTGAAGCCAGAATAGTTAATTAGGAGAATCCCTACCGTCCATTGAGTTCAGAGGAGATACAGATGCGGAGACATTACTAACTTTATTATTCAAATCATGGAAGACGACTTTTTATCCAAATGAGATACAAATTGTATTTTTAATATAACGGAAAGAGTATCAGAGAAGTCAGAACTCTTGAGACTACTTTTAGGATTATCATTGTTTGTATTTTTATTTTATAAGTACTAAGTAACTAGACCATTATATTTCTACATTTCGTTTATTGTGAGCTTCCATTTGATTCACTAGTCATTACTATATGTTTTATTATTCCAAAATCGTTACTGATCGATTATTCATAGTTTGCTCCGTTCATAGACACTTTCTATCAGTTCGTCAAACAGCTATGATTTCCTACGTTAAGGTGGGATGTAGTCTAGTTAGTCATGTACATAGGCTAATGAGTACCTGAGGTAGCTGCTGAACTGGTTTATTGAAATATGATATGTAGGCTTGTCTACAGTCTTCTCTTTGGACTGAAGGCTTGGGATAGAAGACAATTTTGAGTATCGGCAGACTAATGAGAGTTATTCTTACATTGGCTGCGATTATTTCTATCGGCCAGAGTATACGATTGACTGAAATCAACGGCACTAGGCTATGATTGTTTTTTTTATAAACGTGTTTTCTATTCTCTATTTTCCTATATTCACCAAACGGAAAATTAACTTTCAGATCTTTGTTCTATAGCTTATTTTATAAATTGCTTTTGACACGTGTTCGTTCATATTTTTAGTCTTATAATCATTCAGTGAATAACCCTTTGTAACTCATCTATATATTTTATTTTTATGACTGTTTGCCTTCAAATTTCAATAAATCCTTAGTGCTTCTTTTAATGATTTAATAATTCCCAATTTTTATCATCGACCACTATATATTGAAAGTAACTGTAAAATCGATTGTACAGCTCTTGCAAACGATATCGTTCAAAAGAAAATCTCCCTCACTAAAACGTTTTAATTTTGTCTAGTTATTCAGAGGATTTCTTTCGTTGATTATTTATTTTCTTATTTAAAGTTGGTCAAAAATTCAAATCATCTGAATGATTTCAAAAGATGCTGTTAACCAATCAAAATTACGGAGTACCATCTGTTTACCTTGATAAATGAATGAACACTATAGATTATTTATGGGCCATATTAGGCTTTTATACTGATTTCCATACAGTCCCGACCGTTGCTGTTACTTTGACGTGGTGGTCGGGTTTGCCTACCGTGATAAACCAATCGAGATATACTGGCTGGAACAATCGTTCCTCAAGGTCCCACCATACCAGACAGGCCGGTTAAAGAGCGGTAAGACTAAAAGCAACAAACTCAAGGTTCAAAGGCGAAGTCGTACTGCTAACTGTATAGAGGTGTGACGGCAGTAAGGTGTTTCCTTCAGACAACCAGCACAACAGCGATGCTGCCCTCCCATAAGGAGGGATGGGGTTAGAAAAAGTCGATCCTAAAAATACACACCTCGCCTTATCCCACGGATATCCATCTCCAGCAGTAAGGTCCTAACAAGTACGGAGCTAACAAGAAAATTACAAAATGGTTGTATTTGTCTCTTGGTCACTGCGGTCACGCTCACCCCAGCCCAATTTCCATTTCAGGTACCTCTAGAGGAACCCTTCCAAGGTGTGGGCAACCAGCTACTTCCAGCACGGATTCGAAAAGCGCGTTTGGCTTTTTCCAATTTACGTCACATTTGACGAAGGCGAGATATCCGTCTATCAATAGAAGGACGAGTATACTACGCAGCGTTTCGTTCTGTTCTACTTTATGGCTGCGAAAAGTGGCCATTAAGAGTAGAAGATGCTCGTGAGTTAGTAGTATTCGATCACAGATGTCTTAGAAACATTGCTTGCATCTGCTGGGATCACCAGATAAGTAATGGTGAGGTTAAACGCAGAGTACTAGGGAATGATGGTAAGCCAGATGATTTTGTAAATCTTCATCGACTGAGGTGGTTGGGTCACTGTTACTTATGCCTGGACACAGATTACCACGACTCGCAATGCTGACTAGTGTTGGGGATGGCTGGAAGAAAGTTAAGGGCGGCCAAACCAAGACGTGGCATCAGTGTTTGAAGTCAATAACTTCTGATCTGAGCCATGTTGGTAGATGCAGACTACTTGGTCGGGGTCCGCGTGACGATCATAACCAACGGTTGGAGAATGTGATATGGCTCAGAATCGATCAAATTAGCGTAGGTGTATACACCTTTTGTCTTCCCTTAAACCGTGCGATTAAAATTACTTTATACTTCACTTCCTACGAACTAATTCTTTCTTCCTGAATTATATCCTTTTATGCAATCTTTCTTTTATATATTACTACCATGGAAGTGATTACTTCTATGAATTTGGTGTTCATCTTGTTGTGCTAATTAGGTGTGGCTACTTGAACCGGTGCATATATGTGTCTGGTCCTACGTTGTAGCTAACTGAATGACTTCCCACACAGTACCTTACTATTCTGATGGTTTTGTCAGCTTGTACTATGTACTGAGCAGCCGTGTAGAAGTCAGCTGAATTTTAGTAGATTTAGCAATTACAAATTTTACTACCTATTGCGTCCCTCTGGAAATAATGTCTTCTGTTTATCATAACCTGTTAGGAAGAATTAAATAAGCAACTGAAGCAAGAAAAAGAAGATGAGGTAACAAAAAAGAAACTAGGGTTCTCTAAGGTGAAATTGGACTTGGAAAAGTGTTTACAGGAAAAACTATTAAGGAAATCAGAAGAACACAACCAGGAAGCTCAGTACGACAATTTACTAACCCTTTTAAATCAACAAGTAGATAAAGAGAGGAGTGGAAATCAGAGGGACAAGGTAATGTATTTTTACATATTTTTATTGACAATGAATAACAAAGTAGTTTAGGTATGTATAAACTAGGTATACCAAATCAAGAACGTTTGTTACTAAATAAGTCAAAAACATGACTATTTTTAGCAGATTTACAAAGTTTATGAAAAGTAAACGTTAGTGGTGTTTGGTATTGTATATTATTATTAACGTTTAATTTATTGTAAAAACTCATATCGCTTCATAAATTTTAGGCAGTGAATGTACTTGCAGAGAGATAAGTTTGTTTCATGAATACTTAACACTGAAGTGGTGGCAGAACATTTAGACGCTGCTATGTTTTGTCAGCTAAACATTTTTGTATATTGGGAAGATAGTCTAGCACCTTGTATTGAAACTCTCTGCATGTATTTAGAATTCTCTGATAAACAATGTGTAATAACACTATGTACCTCAATCAATATTACAACTCAACGTTTAAAAATATAGCTATCGTTTAATAACTTTTATCACATGATTGTTAATACAGATTAGGTAAAATCACCATCACATTAATTGTTTACACGTCATCAACTGATTTTAACTTTCTTATCGTTAGCTCAGACCCATTCCCATCATAACTGTTGGACTTATTTACTTACCTTCCTGGCAAATTAATTGGATGTTCTCACACCAAAAATATTTCCGAGTTGTGTTTCTAAATTCAACAAACCAGTGACATTTAGGGACCTTCTATTGTAGGTTTGGGAAAATCAGGTTCGTAATTCATTATTTATACACTACTAGGCGTAGTTGGTAGTCAAACACTACTAATTGTGGCTTGTTATGACAATTCTATTCGTTTTATATTGATTTCTTTATTCTTTGTAATTACCACAGACGTTTTGTATCTTAGTCAGAGAGAAATATGAAATTAGGTGTCGATGGTGTTCTAATGTTTAGCCCGAATTCTGTATGGTCAATGTTTTATGCAAATGAAAGAAGATCTTGAAGCAAATTCCAGGAGGACCTTACTTTTAAGTGGTATCATAATGTAAACAAGACCGGAAATTAATTCTTGTGTTAGCAAACTATTTTATTTGATTACTGAAGACAACGTGCTGAATGAGAGATGTTTCTTTTCCTGTTCATTTTATTTTCTTTAAAGTATGATTACAAATTGCTGACCCGACAATGTGAAGGTAATCAGAAATAGGATTTAATGAAAAAAAATTTCCTTGGTTTTAAATAGCCCAAATAAAAAAACCAATTCGATCATTCGACTTTTAGGTTACTTTGAAGAAAGAGGCGTTACAGTATTTAGAGCATGTTCGTGATTCAAAAGAAGCCGAAAAGATGTATGAAGAAGAAATTAGCAGAAGTATTGACGAACATATTGCAAAGCAGCAAAACCTTGGTCACCATAAGAAAATGCAGCTTCTAGTAGCTAGAGAAAATTTGAAAAATGATGTAAACAAAGTATGTCGACAACAAATAGTGGAAAAAAGTTAGTTGTATATCTTTATATAGTATTTTATTATATTATACCAAAATGGTATGAGATAAATATCTGTTAATTTGTCTGTTGTGTGCCTTAAAATATCCTTAGAATTTTTGTAAATGTGTAGAAACTTGTTAGGATGGCGAGAAATGTTTCCTAAATTAAACAAATATTGACAACTACTCCATGGTATTGCCATCAGTTTCAAGCTTCCTGGTAAAAGAAACATGTTGGTTACAAATCATATTGCACAAATAATACCAGTGGATCTAGGATGACACAGGTTTCATTGATTAGGAATAATAATCCCAATGGATAAACGTCTGAGCTTTTTTGTTAAGTTCTTGAGAAAATGAGACCAGTAATTATCCAGGGTACTGGTGACTCACTAATTGTTTTGGAAAACATGAATGACCGCACTAGTTTAGCGTTCATTTGAAATATAGCAAAAAGATGAAAAACTATGGTTACAGATTTTACTAAATATCTGGCTAAAAGGTATCAAATTTATTTCAGTCACAACACTTCTACGTATTTCATGAATAGAAATAGGCATGTATCTACTGACTGTCTCAAGTGATCACTTTGTAGGATGTGTGAAATATCACTAGACCCTTGTTGAATTGTCTATGAAGCTGAACTTATCCCTACCTTGGAGGACTTGTCAATGATTAGGTTGTTTGACGAGCTACATTCAAGTCAATTATAGATAACTAGGGTTGACCATTACAAACTATAGTACTAATACAAGCAGTAGTCGATTGCTTCTCGTCCAGATTCATACTCTATGTGTCTAAGCAAAAGGTTTAAGTGACAAGATTTTATTCGCTTTCTGAATCTTCCTGTACAAGCTGAATAGCCGTAAAGATGACATGGATATACAAAATTCTACAATGGTCTTGTCTGCAATTTAAAGATATCAATCCAGAATTCAGAGATGAATGCGTCCAAAGATACATCTGTAAGGTTTTCGAGACGTGGAGAACCGTTTGATATAAGCTGGCTAGTAGTTGCAAGGGGTCCGTAGCACGACGTACCCACTCGTGATCGGGTGTGGGTGCGCTTTTAACTGGGTGTGTTCAATAAAACTACCGAGGCCAGAATCAATGTCGAAGACTAACGGAGCTCTTTATTTTGAGGATTCATTTACTGCTACAGCCGGACCGCCAAGTTAGGTGAAGTCAAGCTAAACAGTTATTGCACATTGTGAATCCAACGTAAGATTGCATACTTTGTGCAGTCACACTATTCATGTACAACCCCAGGATATTAACACCCACACTAAATCTCATCCAGCTAATGAATATGAGATGACACCATTTTGAATTTGAAATACGACCTGTGACTGAGATCGTACTATCACTAGATATTCGGTCGATATTTTATGCATAAATTGAATCAATTTACACCAGATACACGATTTACGTCCAAAAATAGGAAGCCATAGTACAAGCTAAACAATTCTTTACTCAACACAATTACAAGCAATCAATATTCAGTGGTTGCATAGTAAAAATTAACAACAGGAAGGAGACCACATATTTGATAGTTGGCAATCCTAGTGTGTTTGCTTTCAGTGGCCAATCGCATTTAACTTCCGCTATTCACGCGTTTAAGGTGGGATCTGGTTCGAAATACTAGTGGAGCTGATATTAGAAGACGTCTTCTAATATCATTATCGAAATTTATCAAAGGGACTAATTGTTTTAATGTCTTATTATGTTTTTTTTTCAGGAAAAAAGCAGGATGAAGAAAAACTTGAACACATAGAAGAAGTGAAAGAACTGAACGAAATTATTGAACGAATGAAGTTAGACTCTAAGTATGAGCTGCAGTTGCGACGCCAGAATGTTGAGACATATCGTAACGCCTTAGAACGACAAATCGCTGACCAGCGAACTAGATATAAACAACTAATAGCTGACAATTCACGGGAGTTTGAGAAGAATAAGAAAAAAGAGGAACAGCTCACCGAACTTGTGCATAATATCGTTAACTCAAATGAAACTGACTACAACAGACATCCATGGCAAAAACTGTTAGCTACTGGTCACTGGTCTATTCCAGTGTGGGATGGTGAACTTCAAATATCGAAATTTGCAAGTGCAAGGTATTAAACCAGAAAATTGATATTGTCCAATGTATTTGACTATTTTAATCATAAATCTAAGAGGAATTATTACTATTGCTGTTGTTGTTGTATTTGAAACAGGTTAAACCACGTGATTTTGCTGAAGCATCTTTGAGTAATTTCTTCATTGAAAATGAAAAAAATCATTTATTCTATATGCTGCTCTCCATACCTATAAATGGTTGATCAAAATGTTAAATGTTAAAGAGCTCCGTGAGTCTTCGACATTGATTCTGGCCTCGGTAGTTTTATTGAACACACCCCAGTTAAAAGCACACCCACACCCGATCACGAGTGGGTACGTCGTGTTACAGATCCCCTGCAACTACTAGCCAGCTTATATCAAACGGTTCTCCACGTCTCGAAAACCTTACATATGTATTTTTGAACGCATTCATCTCTGAATTCTGATTTGTCTGGATTGATATCTTTAAATTACAGACAAGAGCACTGTAGAATCCTGAATACCTGTATATTATTCAAGGTCTTTAGCTTTCCCTTGTTTTATATTAGATGGATAATTTTCAACCCCCTCAAGTTATTTTTGTATCCGGAGGATCATTTTTTAGTATTTAAGATATAATAACTTCTGAGTGAAAAAAGTGCGTCTGGATCAAGTAGAAATATTTTTGGGATACTATCTGAACTATCGCATCTTCAAAAACTGTGTTTTGGAAGAGAAAAGCTTTATTTTAAATCCGTATTCAGAATGTTATATTGGTGGCCTACTCAAGTTAGTCGAGAATGGTGTGACGAACCAGCGAACGTCGAAGTCACAACTCGTGGTCAGCACCTTACGTGGACTACCCCATTAGCGTATCAAGGCACTGTAGATGCTTTGAAGGCTGCACAACACAGAGGACGTTATTACAGAGATACATTAGTTAAGTTAGACACAAGCGAAAGTAAGATCACTACCGCATAGGCCAGTCCATGGTGTAACACATGTAATCAGCAGTCATTGATGGGCAGGAAGACCTAAAATCACAACACACACAATGTTGACCGAGCACTTCATACCAGATGCAACACGGAATGGAAACCACCAGTTGTTTATCTGAAAATTTTAATTCGCGGGTTGTAACTTAAGTTTTAGATGCGGTTTATTCAAACACTATACGTCACGTTTAACTGTCGGCAAATTCCCCCCAAATACACGACGTAAGGGGGGAAGCGACATTTCCCCTAAATAACCACCGTAAAGACGAAAAAGTGATATTTCCCCTTTTTGGGTTGTTTGGGTATGTACAGAAGGGAGAGCTAGTTTACAAAACAGTCTTAAGAGTCATCCTGTAGGTTCAGTGCATGCAGAGCCTGCTCTTCTTTTAAAGCATTTACTCTTGGTTGCCCTGTAATAGAAAGTAAAACAGAATATATCAACAACACCATACACGATGACCTTAACCCCGTTACAATGGCGTACGGTTAACTGTTGCGCGTTGAATGTCATCGACCTTGACGAGAACAATGATTTGTCGATATTTAATGACTCGACTGCCGGAAGAATTGGCTAGGGCTCAGTGAAATTTCACTGTCCCTTCAGTACCACTCACTCTTAAGGTTTAATCACTTTGTTGTTCAATACAGAAATCGTGGAATAGTTTACTTATTTCATTCGATACTCAACTATCTGAACTGAATTTACTGAACCTTGTAATAAGTTTTTGATTAATAATTGCTTAAGTACATTGTGTAATCATCTAATCGCGGCTATGCACCACAGCTTGAGGCTTCTTGTACTTGGCCTTTTCATCCAGCAAGATGAAGCCCTTCTTTTATCGACATATTATCACTATAATTTAACAAATTAAGTCTCAAAGTCATTGTATGTACATCTGTTTCATTTCCTGACATTTCGAGTCGCAAGTGATTTTGTTACATTTGATTCCTAGTATATCTAAATTCTTCTAAATAAGGCTACTAAGGTTCTCGTTCCTACGTATTGTTCCATATTTAAGTTAAGCTACTTTTACTGATATAGCCACGTTTGATCTGATATTTTAACTTAGTAAACGTCAGGTAGCTCAAAACTGCCACACACTCTCCCCACAGTTTTCTGATCCTACATTATTATATATTATACGTTTCCAAGTTCAAACACTATATGCCATGCTTTCCTTGGATACCATACATCGTCTCTTCATAAATTACTATGATATACAGATATGCCATTCAACTAATAAAGGTCTTACATTTGTTAAGTCTTAAAACTATCACTTAAACAGATGACCTAAAACATTATCAACTCCAAAGTGGTGTGACTCTGTTCTTGTCAATGTTCCATTAGTTTAATGCTTTCATATTCATTTTATTAACTCACTGATGTGTTGATCTCGTTGCTAATTGTCTTATTGCTAGGTATTACATCCCCATATCGTTCCACCTACTTTATTATACATTTATCAGTCATCATGTTTTCATGATAACTAATACTTTATCCGAAAACTCATACGTTATCACGTAGTAATGTACAACACTGCATCGATGTTCGACACGCAGCCCATAAGCTGTAGTCGTTTGATATACCTATAACATGGCACTTGAAGAAATAGTTTTCATAATTAGGTATGAAAGAAAAAGCCTTGAGTAAAACATAATTTATTCAACAATCACCCTAAAATAGCCTAGCATAAAAAAATTGAGAAAAGGTAATTTCATTGACCATTAAACGTTAGTTATTAGGGTAGCAAACCAAATTCCTTCGTGCTTGTGTAAGAGATAATTTTTTTGCCTCCGGCTCTCTATAATTAGATGTGAAGCGACCATTCAATGAAACTAAGGTTGTTCTTTCATGCTTGCTACTTCTCAAACTCATGTTTTGAATCGCTTTAGCTATGATATACTACTAAGATAATATAGTACATTCTAATACTGACTTTAATTCTACGATTAATATGCTGACATTTAGTCACAGAAATAGTAAACAAATAATAAAGAATGTGCCAAAAATATTAGCGTTTTAAAACACTTCACGTCCATATGATGATTTCTGGAATTTATTGAATAGGTTTCTGGATTTCTAATTCAGTTTTCGCCCTCCTACTAAGAAACATTTCACTTCGTTACAATTTGCAGTTTATTATTAACTGTTTTGCAATTAATCCACAGATTTACGAACCACAATTAGTTTAGTGGCCTATCTCCATCAAGGGTATTATGCGTAAATGAGTGAATGATTGGGTTTAGAGAGTTCTGGAGGAAGATTTTGATAATATCATCGTTTCTAGTATTGATAACTGCCATTTTATGTAGTTGAATTGCCTATAAACACATTAGTTTTAATGGGCTCACACAGCTGAAGGCGATCGGTCACACGTCCGCACCAGACCACGAGTGAGAACGCCGTGCTGAACATCCCCTGCAATCGCTAGCCAGATTAGATCAGTGGATCCTCGATATATTGATAGTCAATCAAATATATCCTCAAACCTCCCCGATTCTGGCCATTGATTTTAGTGGGTGGGCACGATTCAGTTATAGAAATTATTACCGGTTGAAGAGTTGTCAAACTACGAATACCTGTGACATCTTCATTGGTGAGTTGACGTGGTCTGGTACACCGACTCGTAAAATGTCTATTCCCTTTTGGAATTTCATATATCATTGCTTTACTTTAATGTTTATATATTGTGATATTTTTTCGTATTTTTGGATATATCATCCCGGTAATTCATATTCTCCATGACGGAACGGACACTTACGGTACTTAAGCTAGAGACTACGAGCACGGCGTAACCGATACCCTTGCACAATTCCTAGCAGTATTCAAGGCACTACCGCCCGAGCTTAACAAGTACGTAACACCTAGTACGTTAATTAGTGGTGTTTCGGAACCCTACGAAACTCTAAAACGTGGAGACCTAACCGATCGACAAAAGTTAAACTAACACCTTAATAATATCGATCTGCACCACGGTTCAGCGACAGACATGTTGTTAAGAATGAGAGAAGCAAATGGTTAAAGAACTTTCGATGATGGCTTATTTCGACAACTTACTTGTCTAAACTCCCTCAACAGGTGCAAGCTGTTCTAGTCTCGTCCCAACCGCATCTCAGAGATTACCAAATCTTTTAACGCCAAGGTTTATTCAGCCAAAGAACAAAATCAAGCGACACAGAATGACATCACGGAACTATGTCAGACGCTGACATGTTACCTCCCAATTCGTAATGACCTCGCAAAGTTATTCACGAAAGCGATCTGTCCATAGACCACAACTGGTGCTGGTGTCACAATCAGTACGGTAAATCTTTTCGAAATTATAGAAAACCCTGCAGTTTTTCGAACCATAAATCGACCAACAAATAAAACATTACGCGTTAACGGCAGCCGTATTCGGCGATCACAGCCGTCTGTTATACGTCACTGATTTGATAACGAAATTTCGCTACCTCGCAGACACGGGTGCAGAAGTTAGTGTTTTTCCAGTGAATTTTAACGATCGACTGCACGAGCTGGTTTTAAACTTATAGATGAAAACGGAAAACCTATCGCCACATATGGTAAACGGTACGTCTATCTTAACGTGAGTTTACGCGAACCCAAACACTGGATTTTCGTTGTTACAGATTTTTCTATACCAATCATTAGCATAGACCTGCTATGACACCACAACCTACTCATTGATAAGCGCAAATAGAGGTTAGTAGACGGAAACACCAATTTGTCTGTTTATGTCACTTCTTTTTTCGGTCGTAGATTACCACAACCCTATCGCGAAATTTGAAATTGGTAACTGTATTACACGTGGTCTTGAAATTCATTTGTAGGGTGTATCATACGGAGACCATCATCCTATCGAGTACATTTCACACTGAAACATTTTTTCGACTGACACTTACCAGTTCATATTATTTCTATCGCGGAATTCAATCTTAAATAGATATAAAATTTATTATATACTCATAGTCTCTGATCCTTGTATTTACCGGGTTAATAATTAATAACAACTAATACTCAGATATTATATTTAGTTTAACGAGCTCTGTACTCACCCAGTTTCAAATCATTGCTAATAACTTCAGTAGAACAGAGACAATAATTCTCAAACAATAGTTTGTTACATGAGGCATGCCAGTTTACAGGCAAGATCAAATTGTTACAAATAATACAATATTCACTGTAGTAAATTAATCGGCTGGGTTGATAATTAATAAGATATGAATGTAGATGGATTTAGTCAATATCACACTTGGCGCGCTTCACGAAAGTTGCGTTGCGATGTGCAACTGGTGGTCGAGGATAGATCCATTTTGATTGAGTTTTGTTCTCTGAGTTGGATCGTTTGGCCGTAGAGCTTTCATCATTCTTCTGAACGATATCATCAGCACAAACCTTAGATAGAACTGAAGTGTCCGAATTTCTCCATATGCATTTCACAGCTTGTTCTGCACACCTCGACCTTGATTGGTTCTTATTGACCCTAAATTTGTCATTGTTTACTTCCTTATTTTGATTATGCCCCCATTGGTTTGATTTTCGTTCCTATATTTGTGCATAACTTTCCTGATCAGTCGATAAATTGGATCGATATCAACATGTTTGTTGATTGCTGATTGACCTGAGTGCCAGGTTTCTAAAAATTCTCTGGTATTTTTTGGAATTTCCACTGTCCAAGATTTCTACATTTTTCCAATCGAATGAGTGTCCGCAGTTGTCCACAAGTATCGATTTAAGTGAGGAAATGTCATGGCGTTTGACTGCCAATTGATGTTCATGTAGGCGAAGGTGAAGGGGGTGTCCACTTTGTCCGATCTAGTGTTTTTCGCAGTCGGCATAATTTATTTTTTAGATGATGTTTGATTTGTTTTCCTTTCTTATTTCATCCTTTGGTTTGCATAGGATTGATTGTGTTGATTTTGTCCGTTTGTGTGCGACACCTATTCCGAAGCTTTTCAGCAGTCTCGTTGCTGTTTCTGATATGCCTTTTATGTATGGTAGGGCGGTCCTTTCGTTGATTTCTGTGCTTGACTTTAGTTCTGATCCTGTGTGCTGTTGGTATTTTTTGATGAACTTGACTGGATAACCGTTCTTGTGAAATATGTCCTTCAGGTATTTCTCTTCATTTTTTCGTGCTGCCAGTGTGCTGCAGTGTCTCCCCGCCCTTTTGAACAAAGTATGTACGCAGTTGATTTTATGAGCTCTTGGGTTGTTGTTATTGTAGTTGAGAATTTGATCTGCATGGGTCGGTTCCATGTACACTTGAGTTTCCAGTTTTCCTGTGTCGGTTCTAGTGATTAGGATATTTAAAAATGATAGTTTGTTGTTTGACTCTTGTTCCATTGTGAACTTGCCCCCGAACGCCCTAATACGGCCGAGAGTGGGGAGAGTCCGCTCTACCTCTCGAAATACTCTCACACGGCCGCGCGTATACAGCCTCTGCCAGGAAAGTCCTACTCATTGCCTTCTCGTGGCGGGGGTGTTGTTTACGAAAATGAGAGGACGAAAAGCGAATGTCCGGCGCTGTAACCGGATCACAAACCAATGGTGCACATGGGCTCCAGTATCCTGCGGGAACAAATGGCGTATGAACCAATCGTTGGTCACCGGCTACCATGGGATTGCATCTCCTTACGATGCTCCACTGCCTTGTGGGTTAGATCATTAGGTCAAAGGCTCGTGGTGTGGCCCCCTAAGATAACCACCTGCTTCGGTTCGGGCATCCGGGCAGTATCACAGCCCACACACAAACGATGAACTCTATGACTATGGCAACTACTTTTCTCACTCCGATAAACAATCAATCGACTCAAATAATTATCATTACTATTATTGTCATTATTAGTACTATTATTATTACCATTATTGTCATTATTATTATTATTATTTTCCACACTATTCACCCTCTTTTATACTTATACAGCGGCTCGTCTTTGGTGAAAATTCGATTGTATCTAAACGTTCTCGAGTCACTGTGTGATTGTATATTGTATGTTACCACCGAATACGAGAACTGAAGCAGTGTGCTGCAGTGTCTCCTCGCCCTTTTGAACAAAGTATGTACGCAGTTGATTTTATGAGCTCTTGGGTTGTTGTTATTGTAGTTGAGAATTTGATCTGCATGGGTCGGTTCCATGTACACTTGAGTTTCCAGTTTTCCTGTGTCGGTTCTAGTGATTAGGATATTTAAAAATGATAGTTTGTTGTTTGACTCTTGTTCCATTGTGAAATTGATGTCATCGAAGACGTTCTTGATCAGCTTGTAAGTGCTTTCCGGCTCATTCTTTTTGATGAGGACGAACGTGTCGTCTACATAGCGAGTCCAAATTTTTTGCCTGATCACTGGTAATATTGCGGCCTCTAGTCTTTTCATCACTGCTTCTGTGATCAGTCCGAATATTGGTGATCCCACTGGTGATATTCATATTAGAGAAGACAAAAGCGCAGTATTCAAGCGAAGGTCGTACACATATTTTGGGAAACTATACTTATATGCTGATGACCTCAAAATAGTATACAGCTCTAAGCCTATTACAAGCAAACTAGACAATTCACTAAAATACGAAGCCTACTCAAGACCCTATAAAATTCAAAAAAGAACTCCAATAGCTTCGACAAAAGAAGGGAAATAGCCATTTGTGTATGGTAATACTGTTTTTAGCACTATATTTTATAACTACACATAATCCCATACTCTCCGCTTTTTTCTGAACCAACTTCATTTGTCAGTTGTTTATCCACTCACAACTTGTTTACACTTATTTTCGTTAGCCTGTTAGAATGCTCTTGATCAATAAATACTTCAATAAAAAAGAATTACACTGACAGTCATACATTGATTATTCACTTATGAGCAATGTCTTCTCTGTTTCTCAACCTTTCTTTTTCTTGCACTCTTTTTCAGCCCCCTTGAGATATGCCACTGAAAACAGATATGGAATGAGTGATCTCGTCTTGCACCATCATTAAAGCATCAGATATTCCAAAGTGATATAAAGTTGCGACTTCGAGAAGCCACTAATTACAATAGAATTATTCTCGACCGTCGGTTGCACGCCGAAACGCAACAGTCATTACGCTTGAGAACTTTGATTTTGACCAAAATCATCGACATTCAAACCTTATATAATATTAATCGAACTGAGGAATTTACTGCAGTGAAAACTGTATTATTTTTAAGTATTTGCTCTTGCCTGTAAACTGGAATGCCTCTTGTACCAAACTGTTGTTTGGGAATTAATTAATATTCTAGTTAGGCACACCTCTCATCCATTGTCTTTCTCTTGGTGATCGACTGAATCATGAAGACGTCAACATTTGGAGGGAAACACGGGATACAATGGACATCTAGGATGCAGTTGGACGATCTAGACTTCGCAGATGATCTAGCCCTTCTATCCCAAAAGCAACAACAAATACAGGAGAAGACGACCAGTGTAGCAGCAGCCTCAACAGCTGTAGGTCTCAATATATACAAAGGCAAAAGCAAGGTTCTTTGATACAACACAACATGCACTAATCCAATCACAATTGACGGGGAAGACTTGAAAGATGTTAAAACTTTTACATATCTGGGCAGCATCATTGATGAACATGGTGGATGTGATTCACATGTGAAGGCGCGGATCGGTAAGGCAAGAGCAGCATATTTGCAACTGAAGAACATCTGAAACTTAGAGAAATTGTCACCAACACCAAAGTCAGAACTTTTAATGCAAATGTCAAAACAGTTATTCTGTATGGGGCGGAAACTTGGAGAACTACGAAAGCCATCATCCAGAAGATACAAGTGTTTATTAACAGTTGTCTACGCAAAATACTTCGGATCCACTGGCCGGACACTATTAGCAACAACCGACTGTGGGAAAGAACAGAGCAGATCCCAGTGGAGGAAGAGGCGCTGGAAGTGGATAGGACACACATTGAGGAAAGCACCCAACTGCGTCACAAGACAAGCCCTCACTTTGAATCCTCATGGAAGACCGAAAAACGCATTACGCCGAGAAATGGAGACAAATATAAGAAAAATGAACAAACATTGGACAGAACTGGAAAGGAAGGCCTAGGATGGAGTGTATTGGAGAATGATGATCGGTGGCCTATCTCCATCAGGGGTATTATGCGTAAATGAGTGAATGATTGGGTTTAGAGAGTTCTGAAGGAAGATTTTGATAATATCATCGTTTCTAGTATTGATAACTGCCATTTTATGTAGTTGAATTGCCTCTAAACAGAGCACACACTACAACAGTCACTTGCTGGTGTTGTGGAAACTGCCGTAGCTTATGTCTGCACTGAGCTTTCCATAGAGGAAGGGATTGACCTGGGATATACCTTTCATGTTACTGCGTTTTCATCTATTTTCGCGTCACGTTAGCGCTTGTTGACATCTGGTCTTCTGAGATTCTCAGAATCTTGAGAGCTGATGTGATAATCTTCAAATTTGTTGATTGATGAGCGAGTTCTCTAGTTTTGCACTCTGTTGGGGCATTTGTTCACATAAATGACTGAGTCTCCACTCTCTTTGCCGTTCCTTCTTCTTTTGATGAAAATAACCTCTACTTCTGAACTCAGTTAGCTCATGTTTATACCGTGATAACTACAGTTGTAGCAGGTCCATCATATATCTATCAGATTTTCTGCGTGGCATAATATCAACACGATTTATAAGCTAAAATATCGGACAAAAATTATTATATATTCACAACTAGTAACCAATGCAAGCAGTTTCACGAGATGCAAATGTTTTGGAGCATATTTCTTTTATCAACTAGTGTTACCACTTTTCAAGTTTTCATATAACATCACTTTCGTGGAAAATGTTACTCAAAGACTGATTCGTATCTAAATGTAAACTGATGATAAGTGGTGAAATAATTGGGTATGTCTATTATTTCAGTCTTTCAGTAAGCTGTGTCAGATCTGGTTTCTTAGTGTCAAACGAGGTTTTAGCACAGATTCATAACGCTCATTTCCCGTTATGCTTAACGTCTAGCACAGACGGG
Organism: Schistosoma margrebowiei; assembly: GCA_944470205.2. Classification (NCBI taxonomy): domain Eukaryota; kingdom Metazoa; phylum Platyhelminthes; class Trematoda; order Strigeidida; family Schistosomatidae; genus Schistosoma; species Schistosoma margrebowiei. The sequence continues at coordinate 21,967,922 of OX104024.1, forward strand.
ATGTTAGTTTAACAACCAACATACAGGCATATTGTTCATTAGCACATGGTCGCTTACTAAACACTTATATTTACGCAAACCTCAACGCACTGAAAATACTCTCTCTGGAAAATGTATCTTGACATCATAAATGTAGTCTGATAACCTTCACAACTGGTTATCAAGTAATTAGATGTTCAGATATGAGTCATCTTTTACCTAGCTGGTCTCTAAAACCTGTTTTAGTCAAGTGGGAAAGTGTTAGACAACAAGAGTTGATAGTATTGATTTCCTTCTTCTTAACTAAAATATAGCTTTCAATTATCAAAACACTTCTGCCACCCAGAACTCTTCAGCCTAAGGCGTTTTCATCCAGAAAACGTTTGCGTATTAAGTAGTTCACGGACACCTGAGCTATTAAGCAGAGCGATGGCCAATAAATCTATTCATAGTCTAGTTCGGTGACGATAACTCTCACAGAGACCAAACCTGACTAATATAAATCCCATATGTATAAATTTTACTTTGTCTTAAATTGAGTTACTCAAGTTAGGAGTAAACTTTCACTTAAGAAAACGGTCACCATTAAATGCTAATACAATAATATTATAACTGTTACCAATATCTTGCAGTTGATCTGGACTGTTTCCACTCGTCATGGAGCAGTAACTCCATTATGCTTGGTCGATTACATCATGTGATACATCATGTGAAAAAGAGTGGAACGATACCATCAAGATCACCGTGGACTCTCCTTAATAAATTTACTTTTGTGAATCTTGTTGATACGTGTTAGTGTTTTCCGTTGTCTATCATCTTTGTACGACAATATACAAAAACGTATTCATTATGTATGCAGTATCACGGACGTGAAAAATGTGCGTAATACGTAATCTTCCAGCCACCATTGCTTTTTATTTAACAAGATATTTATCCGGATAATTTTCAAACTTTGTATACGACAAAGTATGAGGGTTTCAACTGCAAATCTTTGGACATGGGTAGTTGAAACACGACAAAAATCAGATTTGTTAAGTATCCTAACACAAGTTCACGTTACTCCACAAGTGGGCCGGACCAATAAAAGCAAACGACACTCATCAGCGTCACACTTAGTAAAAATTTATAGTTATTTATAAACGAGTATCAAGGCACAATACTCCAGATTCATTGTCCAGAGACAATCAGGAAAACCCAGCTGCTAGATGAGGAGAAAATTAGAGGCTGTGGGCTTATGGAGCACACTTTCAGAAGCGATCGAACTGCATAACAAAGTGAACCCCAACTTTTAGTCCTCAAGACGAAAGAGAAATAAATGGAGCGAGGACCACGAATAGCTGTAACTTGGAGACGGATGTCAAAAAACATGAAAAGCAACTGACAAGAATTCTAAATAGGTGGCAAGTACACCGCTTGTTGCAAACCCTAAGTAGTCAGCCTTATCTTAAAGAGGAATAAAAGGAACTCGTGAATAATTAAACACAGTGTTCAACCTAACATCAAGTAAGACAATCACGATAACTAGAATTATTGTGATAAATAGTTGCAGCCAGATTAATATGCTAACTCGTGATTCGAGGGACCATCCAATTCATATCTTAGTAACCAAGTATAGGCCGGTATTCACGTCAAAGAAAACCGCGCGAGCACAGTCGAAGGTATTGTGTTTCAAAATCGGATCAGGCGTGAAATAATATTCGAATAAATTACTATTAGATTTGAGAACATCACAAGATATCACAACGCTTTGAGTTATCATTGCAGAAGTTTAATCAAAGGCCACTCCCACTGATGTATCTAGACGGCGACAAACACCTGGAACATGCTCTTGTTTTTCTGTCCACAAACTCTTCACTTTCAGATGACTTAGTACGGTTTACAGCGTGCTGTAAAAGCATCAGTGATAAGAGCTTGCAATCTAAACCAATGATTTTTAGAGGTTGGTTGGTTTAGAAGCTGCCAACAAATTAAAAGGTGTTCGAGATTTTTAATTTGACAGATTTTCAGAACGATAATTATCTAAGCCAGCTTTAATACAAACTGATCAAAACTCTACTCAGTATTCTTGGAAGATAACGGAAGCTAAGGAAGGTGAAGTGAAACTGGTAAATGTTAGTACATATCACCGAAAGACTGTCCGGACCCAAAATGCGAAAGGTTCTTGCCATAGTGGTTGCATACTACTTTTATGGACATGATTTATCATGCACAGCAATTAATTATTTATTAGTTACTACCACAGTAGTGTTGTTAAAAGAGGTATATTAGCCTTCAGTCTTCAGTGTTAAAGATATAAGGCCAAACAACCTCTATTAATTTTCACAGCTTATTTCCTACCAGATATCCACCTTCACCTTGGAAGTGTTCACGCATGGGGCCTGTACCCTTCCTTTGGGTCTGTAACTCCAACCACTGATGACTCGATGAGGAAAACGGAATCTCACTCTGAGTTTATTCGACCATAACTCTTGAACAAAGATATTGGTCACAGCCACTTTTTGGACTGATCTTGTATAAATGTTGTTTTCTATTTCACGGTATAATGCGGTCTGATTTGCTTGTATATAAACTGCGTATTTCTAATATACATGATTCATACAGTGGAAGATGAAATCGTGTTCTGGACTCAAACGGGTAAGGCTAGCGAGAAGAATCAATAGGGAATTGACTCTAGGCTGCTTGTACTGGTTAACGCGCCATTAGCTTGGAACAGTGCTAAATTCAAAGACGTCGGTGTTCTATTGACGATTTAGTCACGTGATAATTAACAGGGCATAAGAAAACCACAGTAACTCATCAACCTGTTAGGATAGCACAAACTACCATCAGCACCCAATTAATTTGAGTTCATTCTTGTCTATTTTTCATCAGCTTTCTATTTACACGCATACTACATCGGCTTACAACTAATTTTATTTCATTACCCATTGTCTTATTTATAACTATCATATTCCTACAGTTCTCCACCTACACATACGTTGCAGCCGACTGGTAGTCTTATGAACTGGTACTGACAAAATTGTGTTTCCAACAGGGTTTAAAATTTAGGACATCAAAAAGGCACAATATTTTGTCTAACACTAAACTTAAATGACCCTAGCATCACCAAAGGAGGGAGGGTCGAGTTATTGGACAGCAAGCATTGATGGTGAAGACGATGAGTTCAACTCACCCATGTTTGTAGGGTAGATGCACTTTCCATCCTAATAAACAGCTTTCCCCATCCTAGATCCGTTTTTGCCTCTATCATTTGAACCCACGCATCACGAATCATTGTTCTTTATTACTGGATTTTTCGTCTGAAGACTCTAACCACATCCTTCCTAGCAACAGCAGCTAGTATCAGTTTTATGTACTAATTTACCATACCTTTTTCCTTTCCACTAAAAGCCGTTTAGTATTATTTATGGTTTATATTCGAATGAACTGCTGCTCCTTTATTTCCCTTTTTCAGCATCACTTTCTCAATTCACAGCTATGGAACGCCTGAAATGAACTCAGCGTACTCGTTTCTTAAAGTGACAGCTCATACCAAGCCACATTTATACGTACATTACTACTATAAATTTCATAAATAGTTGTGTTGCATAGATACATGGCGGGACCCGGAGTCTAGCGTAATAGTGCCGAATTGGACCAGCTGTGTGTTTCCTGACGACGTGTGCCAAATGACGTATTTCAAACAAGTTATCAAAAATACAATCATAATACAGCAATATAGGGAAAAGTAGCGACAATGAGACCTAGCTAAATCATCCGGCAGTCAGGTCACTGGGTGTCGAAACTTTAAATGATCATCAATTAACTGAACACCTTAGACTAGCTCATGGATCGGTGGTCGCAATTTCTCCATTGTACCTACTTTTAATCATATATTTCTGTAACAATGTTTTTGTATTATACGGTCCACAAAGCAGCCATAGTAATTTGATACATCGAAGGAGTAATCCACATTAGTTGACGACCGCGAGGTGGTTCGTCAAAAAATTCCGTCTATCTCAATGTTGGGGTGATCCAGAAAGCCACTGTTTCAGAAGTAATGTCCTTGCTGTGTATTGCTTCCGGTCATCGAGTGGAACGGCCTACGCAAGGTAAGAGATAAGAATATCCATTCGAATCTGGTAAAGGTCCTACCAAATCCAGATTAACATGGTCAGAACGAGCATTGGGAGTTCTGAAAGAGCCTAAGGGACATTTGTTGTGTCTAATCACCTTAAATTTTTGACAGCCTATACAGTAGCGTGCTCACTCCCTTATGTCTTTATTCATGCCAGGCCAGCAAAACCGTTCTGCTATAAGCTTGATTGTTGCACGAACACCCGGATGAGAAAGTTTTTGCAACGTATTGAAGACGTTATGTCGTTAATGTTTTGGCACGATTGGACGATCCCTACCCGTAGATATGCCTCATAATAGGGCTTCCTTAAGGGTTGTTGAGGATAACTCGTGCTGAAGATCAGTGTCTTCTTTTTTAAGCTGGGTGAGTTTAAGAAGGTCGATTCCTTGTAAACTGTTCAAGGAAAATCCTCGAGACAACACGTCTGTGACTAAACTGTTTGCTCCAGAAATGTGTTGAATATCTGAAGTAAACTGCGAAATGTAGTACAGTTGTCGAGACTCACGAGGTGCGTACTTGTCTGAAGAAGAGCTTAAAGAGAAGGTAAGCGGTTTATGGTTAGTGAAAAGAGTAAATTCGCGGCCTTCGATATGGTGTTGAAAATTCCGTACAGCATAATACATAGCTAGGAGTTCCCTACCGAAAGTGCTATACCTGGATTCTGTGTCTGGCAAGCGTCTCGAGCAAAATGCTAAAGGTTGCCAGGAGTGGTTAACACATTGTTGTAAGACTCCTCCGATTACTTAGTGGGATGCGTCCACTGCGATACTAATGGGCGTTTGGGTGTCCTGATGGGCAAACATGGTTGCTTTTGCTATAAGTTCCTTAACTGTGGAAAATGCTTTCCTCACAATGTCGTCCAATTTGATGGTTTTTGCATTTTCATGAAGTTCGTCGGTTTGAGGTTTCATAGGGGACGTGCAGTTTGGTAAGAACTGTCTATAGAAACTTACAAATCCGTTGAACGCGCGTAATTGTTTGATTGTGGTCGGTTCTGGATGATCCAGAATGGCTGCCACTTAAGTTCTCAGAGGTCGGATGCCTTGAGCATCAATGGTATTTCCCAGGAGATGTGGACGCGATGCTACTTTGGAGAATATTTTGAAGATTACTCATTATATCTGAAGGAATGAATTGATATTCACTTTTAAATACTATATTTATTTAAGATGCATACTTTGAAGCAATAAATTTAGTAATTTACAGATCATGCCTGTAAAAATGGCGTGTACCTACCATTACAGAAATATATTATTGTTATTTATTATTATCTAGAGTCAGTTCCGATTTGACATTTCTGGATGTTTACGGCGATGCAGTGATTTCACACTCGTTCGAGGACAGAATTCACTGTCCGGACTTTCAATCAAACAGTCATCAGCATACGCGTGTAGAAGTTGGGACCTCAGAAAACGTCATCTGTGAACATTATGAATGTTTGAGCAGCATTTCTTAGACTGAAAGGCGTGTGCAAAAATTCGTCGGGACCGAAAGGTGTAATGACAAAGGTTTTAAGAATGTCGTCAGCAGCCATGGGAACTCGGTTATAGTCTTTGGCTAAGTCGATTCATAAATAAATACTTGTGCCTTTCAACTTAGCTGTCAAATCGTGATTATGAGGAAACGTATAACAATCAAGAATGGTTTTCTCACTCAATCGCCGATAGTCACCAGATGGACGCCAGTGGTTGTTGGCCATTTTGGGGACCATATGCAGGGAAGTTGCCCATGAGCTATTTGACGACCGGATGACTCCTAAATTTATCATGTGGTCGAGTTCGTTTTCAGCCAACCACTTTTCTGGAGCCAGTCGGTGAGCTTTACAGAATACAAGTGGCCCAATAGTAGTGATGTGTAACACTGATGGTTTTATAACACATTCTGATGACTTGTGTCCTTTTAATTCTAAAAGGTTTATTCTAGCTCTATTTTCTGAACTAGAATCCGAAATCTCTGAAAATGGTTTTGAGTCCGCTACAATGGCTGATTTTCTGGACGCTGATACACTGTTTTTCTGAAGTTGCGTCTGAAATGTTTGATGCCCAAAATGATGGCCAACTCGAACACTGACTTGTAGACCTGTTTGGACGCTGACCTAAATAATAATTCAAAAATTATTTTTGTATCTTTAGTGTATGTTCAAAAGTATGTCTCTTTTAACGTTTATAAACGTTTAACACCTTCGTGAAGTGGCGATGCTTGTAGTCACAGTTAAAACCATATATTCAAAGGTATGTGATCTTAAATTTAGAAAAAACGTACGTACAAAATTTCGTATCAATACAATACAATTGAACATAAGCTTGTGGTAGACTAGAGGATTGAAAAATAATAATTTATTCTCAAATAACAGTTTGTTACATGAGGCATGCCAATTTACAGGCAAGATCAAACTGATACAAATGATACAATATACACTGTAGTAAATTACATAGCTGGGTTGATGACTTATAAGATATGAATGTAGATGGTTTTAATAAGTACTACAATTGGCGCGCTTCATGAGTGTTGCGTTGCGAATGCGCGACTGATGGTTGAGGATAGGTCCATTGAAGGTATGAGCTTCTAGAAATCGCAACCTTATGTCCCTTTAGAATATCCAAGGCTTTAAAAATGGTGCAGGATGAAGTCACCCGTTCCATATCTCAAGGGGGCTGAAAGAGGAAACAAGTAAAAGAAAACACGAGGCAGAGTAGCCAATATTCATGAAGGATTGTTTAAGGTGGATTGAATTTATCTCCCCACCATCATGTTTGCTGGTCAGTAACGCCACCCTCCCTCCTTTTGTGATGTTAGGCTCTTTTACGTTTGTGGTAAGTATGAATACTGCTTTAATCAAAGCTCATAGTTGGAATACACTGTCTCTACTAGGTTCATGTTACAAGCAAATCAGATAGTTGAAAAGTCTGTTTTGTGGGTTAGACTAATGGTTTAAAGAAGTAAGGACTAATAGCAAATCAAAAGATATGAGAGGGTATAAAATTGTCGAAAAAAATTTTTCAGGGTAAGACAAATAAAACATTGGAAAACTCACAAGACGTTGTGGCCAAATTTTGTGCTTTGAATGATCGGCCTAAGTAGATCAGCATCCATAAGATTGAGATATCTGTTTACTTGCAGTAGAAAAAATAGGCATGACTTTAGGAAGAATAATGCACATTTAACCTGTAGAGATTTATGAACTGAAAGCTAGGGTTAGGAGCATGAAGTCATGATTAATAAACAATGAATAATGGGAAAGGATAAGCCATATATTCTGTGATTTGCTTATATTCATATTAGTAACAGTCGAATTTGTTATAATTTTGTTATTTCTAGATACTAGGCGGTCCGTAATAAAGTGCCTCATTGGTGGGCGGGATTTCAAGGAAATGTTGAAGCTCTTTGGAGTCTAGAACTAAGGTTATTAGCTTTTTGAATCTGGTAAACGTATCACAGTTACGGATAGGCATTGGCAGCCTGTTCCACAATAAACTGTACCGTACTGTAAAGAACTTACAACGCACTTGTTTTTGGTGTTTTACGGTAAGTAGTGTATATGCGTTGTTTCTAAGTCTATAGGCTGCGTCGTGGGTGATGGTCGGGCAGGAGGTTTGAAAGGAGAGCCCATATATCGCTTTGTAGAGAAATATTAAATTGTTTTTTAGCCTACGGTGCCATAAAGGTTCTAAAGGTAGATGCTTACATCTATCTGTGTAATCGAGATTCGAGTTACATCTTAGTAGTTGGCGTGTGAAACGTCTTTGAACATCTACTATTATCTTGTCTGTGATATTTATATTAGAGAAGACAAAAGAGCAGTATTCAAGAGGGTCGTACACATATTTTGTAGAGAGTAAGCTTACCTTCTGTTGTGAAAAAGTTTTTCATTATAAAACCAATTAGCCGTCTAGATTTAGAAATAATAGAGGAGGCATGTTTTTCAAAGTTCAGGCTTCCTGTGTAATTAATTCTTAAATCGCGTACTGATTCGAGTGTTTGGACTCTACATTCATGTAAGTGAAGTTGCGGTTTATAGGGATGCTTTCCAAAGTGCATGATCCCGCACTTGTTGAGGTTAAATGGTAATTGCCATTTTCCACTCCATATAGTTAAGTTATTGAGGTCTTTTTGGATCTGGGATACACTTTCGCTTAGTGTCTCAGGCTTATAGCTGTATACTATTTTGAGATCATCAGCATATAAGTATGGTTTCCCAAATTCTATGGTGTTACATATATCGTTTATATAGATAAGAAACAAAAGTGGACCTAATACGTTTCCCTGGATGACTCCACTGGTGATTGGTCTAGGGGACGAGATACAGTCATTGTACTTTACCATCTGTTTACGTTCTGTTAAGAACGAAGCAAACCATGAGTACAGCGGGTTGTGTATTCCGAAGGACTTTAGTTTGACAAGTAGCCTTTTGTGTGGGACCTTATCAAAGGCTTTCTTAAAGTCTAGGAATAGGACTGATACAAGGAGCCCGCTGTCTCGTTTCAGAGTTATATCATTCAGGTAGTCTACTAGGCATGTATCGCATGATCTGGACCTAAGAAATCCATGCTGGGAGGTCGAGATGAGATTATTAGTTAGTAGATGTTGGACTACAGTCGCCTTAACTACTTTTTCCATCACTCTGGATACCACTAAAGTTATGTTTATAAACCGGTAATTTTCAACGTTTGCTTCAGGTCCTGTTTTAATTTTGGGAATGATATGTGTAGTTTTCCAGGCAGTAGGGTAACACGCTGAAGAGAGTGATATCGCGAATAGTTTGAGAAGCAAAACACACATATCATCACCTCTACGTTTTAGCATGCTAGATGGAATACCATCTGGTCCATCAGTGTGGGAGTGTTTCAATGTACTGATTGCTTCGGAGATATTTTGTACGCTGAATTCTACATTAGTAATTTCACAGGGAGTTACTGAGATTGGTTCTGAATCATTAAATGGTTTTTCGTTAGTGAGAAACAAAAATGTTCACTAAATAATTATGCGACAAGTTTGGGATCTTCGTATAATTGTTTGCCTTTAATGAATATACTCCCTCTCGATTTAGAGCATTTAAGTTTATTTTGGAGTAGTCTGGTGAGTGCAGAGGAGTTTTTATTAAGTTCAACTGCACGTTTTTCCTGTGCTACTGCTTTTTGTTTACTCATTGCCTCTGTTCGGACAAGTATTTCTGTCATCGTTACTAAAGAGGAAAAGTCATTTAAGTTGTGGAATTGAGTACAATGTCTTTGAAGACGTTTTCTTGTACTGACCGGTATATAGAGATCTTTAGTTTACAGTATTCTAAAGGTGCGATGTTGTTGATGATACTTTTGATGTTGTGATAAAATATATTGGTTAATATGTCGGTATTGTTTGAGGTAAAGAAAGTTCCCCAATCAGTGCTTCTTAGGTAATTGTGTAAGTTATTCCAATCACCCTTGCGATAGTTTCTACGAAGTGTTACGGTTTTACTTCCACCGGTTGTGATCTTTATATTAAGGCTGCATATGACAATGTTATGATCACTACCTGGAAACGTTTCCAATATACAAAGTATTGGGATGAGGCCACTGGTAAAGACTTAGTCCAAGATGTTTTGATGTCTGGTAGGGCTATCGACATACTGAGTACATTGTCCGAGCTCTAGACATTCAATAAATGATTCATAACGTCTCGGTGCTTTGACTGGCAGCCAAGGAATTTCTGCATGTTGAAGTCACCACAAATAAGCTTGCCTGTGAATGGAAGGGATGATATTAGTGTGAATACATCCGATAATACTGCTACTTTGATGCTTTAGTTTGACGATAAACACAGCCGAGCAGTAAGATAATGGAATTCGACGGCTTTAATACAATCCACACCGAATCCTTCAGTTTGTTTAGTTCAGGCATATCACATAGTAGTGAGTTTAGGCTAGAGTGAGTGTAAATAGGGCATCCGCCTCGTCCATTCAATCTGTCGCTTCTATATAGGAAATAGTTATCAAAAGATATACTTTGGTCGGAAATATTACTGTTAGTCCATGCTTCAGATATCATAATGAGTGATGGTTGATATATGGATACAAACAGGGCTAGATCCATCTTTTTGTTGCAGACCGATCGAGCGTTGATAAGACATATATTAAGCAAGTGGCCTACTAAGTTAAAATGGGTGAGGATATCTCGGATAAAGTCGTAACCCTCGCGGGTGTGAGATGAGTTTGAAATGAGGGATTGAAAGTTCTTCATTAGCTTGGTATTTTGATAGCTAGACTTAGTGGGAGATGTATCAAATGAGCTAGTGAAGTTGATTGGGGAGTTTACCCAGGAAGAAAGGGTGGGAGTACTCTCTGATGGAAACTGTACGGAGGAAACAAATTTATGGTTTGCATGTGGTTTGAAATAATCTGGGCTATATGCTTCAACAGATGTCACTAGGGGTCTTATTCCAAAAAAATATTGTACAGGCCTACTGTGAAGTGTATGGTTATTTACAAAATAGTTTTGATGGTTAGACTCGTAGCCCCTGTTATGGCTATTTAAGTTAGCGTGAGAGGGGTCTGCTACGCATAACTGGGAGGAATTGCGACTGTTGTTATGTGATGGGTCGGTACTAAAGGGCAGGAGAAGTTTTCTTTCTGAGAGTAATTACAGTTGCGATCCTGGGGAATGCAGATAGGGTGTGGAGTGAGAAACCTATTATTACCATTCTTATTTATAGTTTTAGGCTTCAGGGGGTGATTTGGGTGGGCAGTTCTCTGGTAGTTTTCGTTAGTCTGCGTGTAAGAAGGCTTGCCACGTTGAAGCCCACCACCCATTTTGCAACTTGGAGGTGTTGAAGGCAAGTTATACGATAGCAGTGGGGAGAACCTGTTCACTGTCCTTGGGATACCTATAGAGCAGTTGGGTTCAATCTTACGTGTTTCCCTACTCGGTATCATGAGTTTTGTCTTTCCACCCTTTATTTTCAGAGCTGGAGTCTTTCGTTGTCTTTGTGAGATGAACTTACGTTCATTCAAGTCTACTTGTGGAATATCTTTAGCAGGACAAATTTTCAAGTGTATAGGTTTAGTTGCACGTGTGTTGTTACACGACTCACATTTTAGTACATTACTGAACGAACAGCTGGGATTAGTCATGTCGTTATGGTTTTTGGTGTCCGTATCTTATCCAAAGGTTCCTGATCTGCAGACTCATCTAGATCAACAGAGTGATCAGCCGTATGTGGAGTGGTGTTATGCTTATTGTTCGTGTGTTTTAAACTCTTTGCTGTGTTGAAAACTGTCTCTGGCTAATTATTAATTGTAACACTCCCATTCAATTCTATCGCTTCGCGTCTTCTTACACGACGTTGACAGGGCGTAAAGTCTGGAGTGACTTTTCTATTTTTGTATGGAATTAGTGAGCTAATGTTTTCGCTCAAATCAGTAAACTGCTTAGCGTCGTTACAACAGCCAAATATAAACAAGAGGGGGCAAGTTGATCTGTCTGACCTTTTTCTAAGGCGGATGACTTTGCAGTTAACGTTCGGCATACCGCATGCTCTGAGGCAAATATCTCGTAACTTAGATGGGTGTGTGTGGTCGGGAAGGTTATACACAACTGCATTGAATGACATCACTCTCTTCGTCACTTCTTCAGCCACAAACTCCAAAATACACTCAGCTTTAGTGAAATGCTCAATATTTCTGTCTGTGTCAAGGCCCCATATATGATTTTTGGGGGATGCTAATTGCTCAAGTTTGCCGTTATTTTCGAATAGAGACTTTTGTAGCTGTCGGATGTCATTACTATATCTATCAGTACTTTGATGTGTATGATGTGGACCATTGGACTCTTTAGTTTTTGAAATTTTAGACTTAGGCCTTGGTAGCACATACTGTCTAGTAGACTGTGTTGACTTTTCGATGCACTTAGGTATAGTGTCTTGTATGTCAACCAGTCTTACCGTTGGCATACTGCACGTAGAGATAGAGAGGCTGCGACATGGAGAACACGGTTCTTGATTACTCTAGGTGGCTTGCAGCTTTTGGGAACCGTTTGAGGAACTGAATGGTTTGTAGCACATAAGAGCGTGTGCAGTAAGAAGTCCCAATGACCGTCCACATCGAGTTGAGGGTGAACATCCCAAACCACCTGTTGTAGATAGTCATGTAGAGCTGGCACATTCAGCCGTCTAAAATTCCAACGCAAATTATTGTTGGGATACCTTAGCTTAGTTTTGGTGACAAAACTGAAGGCTATGACGGCATGATCGCTCTTTCCCAGAGGAGCCAGGATTGAGAGGTTGTCAACTAGGAATTCTTCGTTTGTGAATATACAGTCTAAGCGCGATAGTGTCTGACTGTTCCTCCAACGAGTTGCTGACCTCACATTTTCATATAAGCCCAAATCATCGATGAGGTTGAAGAACCGAGCTTCAATTGAGTTGTCGCCTCCAGTATACGTGTGTTCCACGAAGTTGACTCTAGGGAGATTAAAGTCCCCTAAAATCAGGATGTGTGTGAAACCGAGACGGGTAGAGTGGGATAGTCCTTCCAGCATACGACTATCGTACTCGATGTCACCAGTTGGCTTCCTGTAAATGACACCGACTAGACACCTCGAAGTGCTAGACAATCTTACAGAGCACCATGTGGATTCCTCAAGATTGTTAAACTCGAGGTTGTGAACTTGGTGCACCTCTAAGCAAGAGCTTATGTATATGTACTCCGCCCCCTATTCCTGTTGTTCTGTCGTTGCAGAACAACGTCATCCCTGATAGTGCTAACTCTTGGTCCGAGAACTGAGAAGATATCCAGGTTTCAGATATTCCTATCAGGTGGGCTTTATTAGCGTTGCAAAGTTTACGTAATTCATCCAGTTTGTTTGGTAGACTCGAGGCGTTCATATATAAGCAGTTTATGCTTTCAATTTGGAACGCGTGAGCTTTGTCCTGTTTTTCTGTATGAGCCTTATGTGAATGGACAGGTAGCCCACCTATGTGAGGTTTACCGAGATGGTAGGCCCTGTCCTTTACACGTTTTTTTATAGTTTAGACAATCCACAAGTGGAATGGTCAGCTCCAACTTGCCTTTGTGCTTGGTCCTGGCTTCATATGACCTATCCGAGTGCATGTGGATTCCAGGTGGCAATCGACGTCTGTTGGCACGAAATGCTTCCAGAACTGCAGCCGTCATGTGGAAAGATGGGAAGGTTATCTTCATTAGACGGGGTCTAAGATCACCGCCCTTCTTGGCTAATCTCGTCACATGCTGAGTCAGTATGTGTTTGAGCCTCAAGGACTGTTTGATGAATTTCCATTCCCTGATGTCAGAATTTGATTGAGTAGGGTCTGCTTTTCCGGTATACCTTGCACAATTATGTTACTCGGAGAAGCCTTGGGTGATTTAGATGCTTAGAGTCCTTTCCTCTAGAGAGCCGGGTGACCATCGACGGCTCTATTCCAGGAAGTTCGAGCTTCTTGTTCAATTGACCCCAGAGCATCCTGTCGTTTTTGTCCTGCAGACTGAGAGGAAGGTCAGGATTATCAACGAGGTTCATGATAATGAGAGAGTCGTCACGAACTGTTGTTAATTTACCAGTTTTCACGGCGGATTCATGTTTAATAACTTGCTGCTTGGAGGTCAGTGTGCGTTTTTGAGGCTTGGACTCTTTATTGACCGGACGAACACTCTTGGGAGCAGACTGTGCGACCAAATCACCAGTTAATTTCCGTACAGCAACACTTGAGTTGCTCAGCTTAGGCAGTGATGCCTGGTTCTTTTAGGCTCTCTTAACGTGGGTCGAATCGCCTACAGGGTTTTTGAGAACCACTGTTGTGTTCAGGGACCCTAAGCTGGGAGACCCGAGTTTGCTTAGGGAGTCTAATACCGTCGACGTAATGATGGTGCTGAGCCTCGACACGTCATCATTAGTGTTGATGGATGCTCCATCAATGGTATACCTGTCGAAATCCCTATTTTTGTATCCGTCGCACGCTCTTGTTTGTCTACCGGTTTTTTTACTATTGTTGTCCAAGTTAACTGACAACTTGTTCCGAAGACCTGTCAGTAGGACAATGATGTTACTCAGCAAGACTACAACATCCGTGCTGCACGTGACACATACCCATTTTTGGTCTGACTTGCTGAGTCTGTTGTAAGCAGTTGATGTCAGATCTGTGCATGCTTCGTGGAACCAACCTTTGCAGTTGTCGCACTGCATGCCAGTTGCAAGAGCAAAACGGCATCTCGGACGTTTGCATGAGTTTTTCATGACTATCCCAGGCTCCCAACTTTGGGGAAAATTGAGTCCATTTTGGGGAAGCCGCTATAATAAATTTTGGGGAAATGAGAAAAAAAAACCAAAATTTCCCCAAACAATGGGGAAGGTTTTTCACTTTGGGGATTTCCCCAAACTTTGGGGAAGGCTATTTCACCTTAAGGTGAGGCAAAACCACTGGTAACTATTAAATATGGTGAAACTCAAAAAATAGTAATCTACCGAACGTATAGCTCAGGATAGATTCTTTAGAACTGAAATGGTACTTTTGTTGCGTAAGAACACAGCAAAAGTTTGATAAATGCAAATCACGTTAGTACTAAACTTCCCGTTCGAAAAGCGCGCCTAATGAAAATAAGTGAGCACAGTGCTCGTTAAATTAAATATAATATCTGAGTACTAGTTGTTACTAAGTATTAACCTGGTTAATACTAGGATTAGAGGCTGTGTATAATAAATTGTAGATCTTTTTACGACTTAAGTCCACAGTAGGTACAATACGAACTGGTTATTGTCCGTCGAATAAAAATATGTTTTTTCTTATGTTTCAGGGTGAGATGTCCCCGGTGTACAGGATAGGATGATAATCACAGTATATTACACCCTACAAAAGAGCAAGTAAAAAAATTCCTAAACCTAGTGAAAAAATGTTACCACTTTCAAAGTTCGCGGTGTCTGAAATTAGAGGATCTTTACGTGATTAATGTACATCAGTTGTATGATCGAAAAGGCATAAAGAATATTTATGCCAGGGGTTAAGTATATTATAATTTATTGCTAAGTATTCTGATTTGCATATGACTTGATACATAAAAAATAAAAGTACTGAGCTGTTCTACTGTTGGCATTACTGATATTTTCGTATATTTACAGGCGAATTAGAAATCATATTACCCAGGGTTTATTACATTTGGGGATTTAATGGAAAAAGGTAGTTTTATATTACAAACAAGCGTAAAATATTGCCCCAAGATATAGTATTTCCTGATAGCAAAACGATATGAACATTTTGGAGAAATATCTCAGAAACAACGTGACACTAAATACGTAAATTTGATAGCATACTTTTTTATTTGAACATATTGGTACAAGGAGGCACCGAATACATATACGCCACACAAATCTCATTTGATTTGTGCGAGGGCTGTGGTACTGCTGGAGTGCCTAAACTAAAGTAGGTGGTTTTCTTGGGGGGCCACACCGGAGCCTTCGACCTACAGGTCTGATTCACAAGGCAGTGGCGCATCGTAAAGAGATGCAGTACCATGGTAGCCGGTGACCAACGATTGGTTCATACGCCATTTGTTCACTCAGGATACTGGAGCCCATGTGCACCATTGGTTTAGAATCAGGGTTTTCCAACTCACCTAGGTGGACACTCCGTGTCCATCAACCCGGTTAAAGCGCCGGACATTCGCTTTTCGTCCTTTTAACTTCGTAAACAACACCCCAGCCACGAGAAGGCAGTGAGTAGTACTTCCCTGTCAGAGGCTATATGCGCGTGGGCATGTGAGAGCACTTCGAGAGGGTGAGCGGACTCTGCCCACTATCGGTCGTACCAGGGCATACACAACTGATACAACATTGTAACATAATGATCTTATTTATTTTTGAAGAGCCTTAGATCTCATAGTTGTCTCATATGACTTATGATCACCAACAGGCTTTGTTTCAATAAACTGAAGCGATTCAAAACTCCACTGCAGTTGTATATATAAATTTGGCAGTTTGTAAGCAGTATACAATGAATCCCCCGAATTATATTTTTCGGTTGTAATCAACCTAAGATATGACATAAATGTAAACGAGATGAATAACCAAGGCGTCAGAGCAACAGTAAGACAAAACGTACAGAACATATTTCGTGAAGGAATGGAGTTAGGAAACAGACTGCACGGAGTTATACTGGAACTCGGGATGTAGGGGGAAGTAAGAAATAAATGCATTTGGCCTTGTGAGACCAAAGTCACACTTAAGTCTGATCTTCCTAGTTTTCTTCTAGTTCACTCCTATCTAAAGTAATATTGAAGACTGAAGTGGTTGGTGGTTAAGTATATGTAAGAAGCTCGTTCATAATGACTCCATAAAATCACCGAGAAGCCAAATATCAGAAGGCAATTCATGGACCTAGTCGACGTTTATTTACTGGCGACCTCGTGGCATCGAAAGGATACCGCGATCGTGCCAGGTTACAAACTTGGTTACAGAAGGTAACCGAATTCGCGCGAAGTTACGATCGAAGTGTGTGAACAAGAATGGAAGCACGATATAGCTGTCATTAGCACAGTCAAACAAAAGCACATTAAAACGATCACTGGTACAATTGGTTATAATAATAATTGTTTTTATTAAACCAGTCGTGTTCTCGTGACAAAAGTGAGTCACTACAGGAGCCCCCCGCTAGAAAGGGTTTACACTTTCAATAAATAGCAGTTTAAATCGTGGGACTGATCGGCTGACGAGCGATTGTAGGACGAACGGATTGGCAAACAGGAAAGCGATCGTTGATCATCGAGTTGCCAACGAAGGTCATTTTCGGAGAACGGTACCAGGAATGCTGTGCTGTACTTGGTGCTTGAGTTGGCATGCTACCCGAGTGGTTTGTATCCAGAATCTGAGGATGGCGTTCGTAGGGAATGCGGTCCAGAAACGTTGCAGACTTAGGACGAAACCACGTTGAGCCAAAAGACCAAAAGTGACTGCAACGACCAAGTTCGAGACCAAGCGTGTGCCAAACATTCAAACCAATATATCGACTGAGTGCGTTGACAAGAGCGTGGGTGATCAGGCCAGCTTTCGCCAAAGTTGACTGAAGTCGACGGAACCAAACGGAGATGGTCGAAGGCGTGTGCTCAGGAAACAAAAAAAATCAAAAAAGAGAAGAGTGTAGAATGCGTGTAGTATAGGAATAATCCTACACAGTATCGGTTGTTCACTTTGCGACTAGTCGCGGAAGCGTACGGGCAACCGTACTCGGCGACCAGAACGTGAGACGGTAGTCTCGTTCGTATTTCGTGAGCCTGCAATCTCATCCGAGGTCAGAGACGGCGTGGTCTGCTGATCTGGACGTGAGACTGTCGCCTCGTCCGTAAATAGTGCAGATAATGCGTGCTGTTGACCGGGACGTGAGAATGAGGTCTTGGATGTATCTAGCGTGGGATCTGAAGAAGATTTAAGGATCCCGCTAGGTTTGATAGATCTAGCATTGAATGTCAGGGTATCAGATAGGGCACTGTCGTCGACGTGTGCTGATTTGAGACGATCAATGCTGACAATCTCGACGCGTCCATATCGATCAACCTTGAAGGCCTTTTCGTGACGAGCGATCACGTGAAAAGAGCCTTCGTAAGGTTGTTGCCAAGGTTTGCGAATAACTAACAAGATCAAAATATGACTCAAGTAAAATGAGTAAAATAGGATGTAGAATAAAGTATATGGGCTTGCCATAATAATTGACACTACATAGCCCCCTTGTAAAAAATAGCACATTTAAAAAATGTCTGTTTTCAAAAATAACAGTGAAGTGATATGAAGTTAACGTTAACAACAAGTAGCCAAAAAAATCGTACAACACTCGATAAAGTACAGTGTCACATGAGGGGTGAGTGTATTATTTGAAAATGTTATACTTATGTAAAATAATACATGAATATCGCAAAGGAGCGGACAAAAATGAAAACGTTAGCATGTGAATATGAGCAAATTAATGAGCGTACAAAATATTAACATGTACTGATGCTATGACTGCCTGAACAATAAAATAAAACGTTTGTATGAGCGATTCAAAATATCGTGAAAATAGTGATAAATTGTTTGTGGGTATGACAGCGAAATAAATCGTGAAAATAAGTAAAGTAGAATAAGACAGTAATTAGTCTGTGATGCTGACAGAATAGCGAAATATGTTAAATATATATTCTGTTGAGCCGCAGTAGAATAGATAGCATCGACTAGTGATGAGTGAATTCGAATTTAAATGCGTAGTTCCCGTTCGTAGGATGATAATAGGCAAGTCATGAAATGATAACTGCATCGACGGATGATATTCGTTGCTGTACTGCAATTGATATTAATCATAAAATTTGAAGTCAGTGAACGTTGTCGTCTGCGTTGTGACAGATGCATTGAGTTATCATTAAATATGTATTAGTAGACTGACCAGAGGAACAGAATAGTGACTGAGTAGACGAAGTACGTAGAGTCTTATTCCTTTTTGGTCATGAAGCCTAGAGTGGTTTGTGTGGTTTGAGGGAGATGCGCTCGATCTCGTTTGTTACAAAACCGTACCAAGGCATGACAAAAATACCAATACATATGATTAGCGATGGCGACGTATGAGACTGACTTGAATGTAACGAACAAGAGTGTATCTTTGAGAGACTAGCTCTAAACTCTATGTTCTGATATACAGTGCAATGGCAATAGAATAGTAATTGCAGTACTCGAATAATTTTTTTGGTTGATAAATGATGCGGCATGTTGTTATTCATGTGTAAGAATAGATGAGATGAACATAATGGTTACTAATCAGCTAGTTAGAGGCATCCACAGACATAATAGGAGGCGATTTTGAAATGAAAAATATGTGTTATGATAACATAAAATAATAACCACGACCAAGTGAATGAATGTAATATTAGATCAAACTGACATGAAAAATTGGAACGAACTCACTTAAAGCAGGAAAATTTCACGTTTTCGAATAGTAAAAATATCCCAATGAGTTCTCACAAAGTGGAGTGGAATTTTCATAAAATGATAATTTGTTCGGTGAGTAATATGATTGCGAAAATGTCATAATTTAATGACAGCACGAACAAGGTTAATAATTCCACATTCGGTCATGATATTGACAATAATGTAATAATAAGTATATAATGATAATTTGAATCGTAATTGAACAATCCGAAAAATGTATCAATGAGGATAATCGACATGAGGACAAAGTATCGATAAGATAATACAACTTGAGCATGTCCATGTCATGTTGCACAGGCTGTGCTGGTTGCGTCGGATTGGAGATTGCCCTGGCTTCGCTGAATTTGTTCGCCGAACGTATAGAGTGCAGAAGTTCCTTCATCGACGTAGCTTGCTGCGTTGCGTTCGTCGTCGGCGGGCTTACCAATGAGGCGGCCCGTGATCTGACTCCATTCAGAGTGTATGAATGTTTGCTATCGCCTATTCTCGTATATCATCGTCGACTTAAATGACGTTAGTCGATAACGGAATTTAGATAAGTCAATTAACGAGAATGGCCTTTGAATACATATATTTCGTATGCGAAGTGAATGTAACAGAACAGCGTAAAATGACGCACAGGGAAGATGGCTGGGAAGCCAACTCCATTTCAAGCTAGGCATTATTCTATATTTATAAGCAGACAAAATAAACCACAGACATGTGATGAGTCATGGGACATGAAGTGTACACACATACGCTCATATGAAAACAGTCAAGGCTAATAAGCGAATAATTAACAAGGTTGAAATATGACTCAAGTAAAATGAATAAAATAGGATGTAGAATAAGGTATATGGGCTTGCCATCATAATCGACACTACACAACTTTTTAAACTATTCACATGATGTTCTCGACTAAGCATAATGGAGTTACTGCTCCATGACGAGTGGAAACAGTCCAGATCAACTGCAAGATATTGGTAACAGTTATAATATTATTGTATTAGCATTTAATGGTGACTGTTTTCTTAAGTGAAAGTTTACTCCTAACTTGAGTAACTCAATTTAAGACAAAGTAAAATTTATACATATGGGATTTATATTAGTCAGGTTTGGTCTCTGTGAGAGTTATCGTCACCGAACTAGACTATGAATAGATTTATTGGCTATCGCTCTGCTTAATAGCTTAGGTGTCCGTGAACTACTTAATACGCAAACGTTTTCTGGATGAAAACGCCTTAGGCTGAAGAGTTCTGGGTGGCAGAAGTGTTTTGATAATTGAAAGCTATATTTTAGTTAAGAAGAAGGAAATCAATACTATCAACTCTTGTTGTCTAACACTTTCCCACTTGACTAAAACAGGTTTTAGAGACCAGCTAGGTAAAAGATGACTCATATCTGAACATCTAATTACTTGATAACCAGTTGTGAAGGTTATCAGACTACATTTATGATGTCAAGATACATTTTCCAGAGAGAGTATTTTCAGTGCGTTGAGGTTTGCGTAAATATAAGTGTTTAGTAAGCGACCATGTGCTAATGAACAATATGCCTGTATGTTGGTTGTTAAACTAACATCCCGTCTGTGCTAGACGTTAAGCATAACGGGAAATGAGCGTTATGAATCTGTGCTAAAACCTCGTTTGACACTAAGAAACCAGATCTGACACAGCTTACTGAAAGACTGAAATAATAGACATACCCAATTATTTCACCACTTATCATCAGTTTACATTTAGATACGAATCAGTCTTTGAGTAACATTTTCCACGAAAGTGATGTTATATGAAAACTTGAAAAGTGGTAACACTAGTTGATAAAAGAAATATGCTCCAAAACATTTGCATCTCGTGAAACTGCTTGCATTGGTTACTAGTTGTGAATATATAATAATTTTTGTCCGATATTTCAGCTTATAAATCGTGTTGATATTATGCCACGCAGAAAATCTGATAGATATATGATGGACCTGCTACAACTGTAGTTATCACGGTATAAACATGAGCTAACTGAGTTCAGAAGTAGAGGTTATTTTCATCAAAAGAAGAAGGAACGGCAAAGAGAGTGGAGACTCAGTCATTTATGTGAACAAATGCCCCAACAGAGTGCAAAACTAGAGAACTCGCTCATCAATCAACAAATTTGAAGATTATCACATCAGCTCTCAAGATTCTGAGAATCTCAGAAGACCAGATGTCAACAAGCGCTAACGTGACGCGAAAATAGATGAAAACGCAGTAACATGAAAGGTATATCCCAGGTCAATCCCTTCCTCTATGGAAAGCTCAGTGCAGACATAAGCTACGGCAGTTTCCACAACACCAGCAAGTGACTGTTGTAGTGTGTGCTCTGTTTAGAGGCAATTCAACTACATAAAATGGCAGTTATCAATACTAGAAACGATGATATTATCAAAATCTTCCTTCAGAACTCTCTAAACCCAATCATTCACTCATTTACGCATAATACCCCTGATGGAGATAGGCCACCGATCATCATTCTCCAATACACTCCATCCTAGGCCTTCCTTTCCAGTTCTGTCCAATGTTTGTTCATTTTTCTTATATTTGTCTCCATTTCTCGGCGTAATGCATTTTTCGGTCTTCCATGAGGATTCAAAGTGAGGGCTTGTCTTGTGACGCAGTTGGGTGCTTTCCTCAATGTGTGTCCTATCCAATTCCAGCGCCTCTTCCTCCACTGGGATCTGCTCTGTTCTTTCCCACAGTCGGTTGTTGCTAATAGTGTCCGGCCAGTGGATCCGAAGTATTTTGCGTAGACAACTGTTAATAAACACTTGTATCTTCTGGATGATGGCTTTCGTAGTTCTCCAAGTTTCCGCCCCATACAGAATAACTGTTTTGACATTTGCATTAAAAGTTCTGACTTTGGTGTTGGTGACAATTTCTCTAAGTTTCAGATGTTCTTCAGTTGCAAATATGCTGCTCTTGCCTTACCGATCCGCGCCTTCACATGTGAATCACATCCACCATGTTCATCAATGATGCTGCCCAGATATGTAAAAGTTTTAACATCTTTCAAGTCTTCCCCGTCAATTGTGATTGGATTAGTGCATGTTGTGTTGTATCAAAGAACCTTGCTTTTGCCTTTGTATATATTGAGACCTACAGCTGTTGAGGCTGCTGCTACACTGGTCGTCTTCTCCTGTATTTGTTGTTGCTTTTGGGATAGAAGGGCTAGATCATCTGCGAAGTCTAGATCGTCCAACTGCATCCTAGATGTCCATTGTATCCCGTGTTTCCCTCCAAATGTTGACGTCTTCATGATTCAGTCGATCACCAAGAGAAAGACAATGGATGAGAGGTGTGCCTAACTAGAATATTAATTAATTCCCAAACAACAGTTTGGTACAAGAGGCATTCCAGTTTACAGGCAAGAGCAAATACTTAAAAATAATACAGTTTTCACTGCAGTAAATTCCTCAGTTCGATTAATATTATATAAGGTTTGAATGTCGATGATTTTGGTCAAAATCAAAGTTCTCAAGCGTAATGACTGTTGCGTTTCGGCGTGCAACCGACGGTCGAGAATAATTCTATTGTAATTAGTGGCTTCTCGAAGTCGCAACTTTATATCACTTTGGAATATCTGATGCTTTAATGATGGTGCAAGACGAGATCACTCATTCCATATCTGTTTTCAGTGGCATATCTCAAGGGGGCTGAAAAAGAGTGCAAGAAAAAGAAAGGTTGAGAAACAGAGAAGACATTGCTCATAAGTGAATAATCAATGTATGACTGTCAGTGTAATTCTTTTTTATTGAAGTATTTATTGATCAAGAGCATTCTAACAGGCTAACGAAAATAAGTGTAAACAAGTTGTGAGTGGATAAACAACTGACAAATGAAGTTGGTTCAGAAAAAAGCGGAGAGTATGGGATTATGTGTAGTTATAAAATATAGTGCTAAAAACAGTATTACCATACACAAATGGCTATTTCCCTTCTTTTGTCGAAGCTATTGGAGTTCTTTTTTGAATTTTATAGGGTCTTGAGTAGGCTTCGTATTTTAGTGAATTGTCTAGTTTGCTTGTAATAGGCTTAGAGCTGTATACTATTTTGAGGTCATCAGCATATAAGTATAGTTTCCCAAATTATGTGTACGACCTTCGCTTGAATACTGCGCTTTTGTCTTCTCTAATATGAATATCACCAATGGGATCACCAATATCCGGACTGATCACAGAAGCAGTGATGAAAAGACTAGAGGCCGCGATATTACCAGTGATCAGGCAAAAAATTTGGACTCGCTATGTAGACGACACGTTCGTCCTCATCAAAAAGAATGAGCCGGAAAGCACTTACAAGCTGATCAACGATGGCGATGTTCTAACATTTGGCGGAGGGTGAAGATATGATCAATACATCGTCGACCAGAACGAAACCCAGCCTGCTTCTCGCGAGTCAATCTTTCTCGGGTTTTGAACAACCTACGAAGTATGACGGAAGCCAACAGCTTGGACGCAATCGGAAGTAGACTTATCCCCCGATAGTTGTTGCAGGAACGACGTGAACCCTTTTTAAAGATAAAGACAAATATCGATTCATTCCATGATGTTGGTACACTCTCTAATTCCCAAACCTTTGTAAACAACGTCGTCAATTCCTTGGTCAAAATGTCACCACCATCTTTAAAAAGATCCGGAGGTAAGTCATCTGAGCCAGGTGATTTGTAACGCTTCAACAGTTGAAGTTCCTTGCGGACTTCCTCCTCGTTTGGTGGATCAGTCGTCACCGGCCATGGAGGGCAGGACAGTCTGACCGATGTTGCCGGAGCAGCAGGCCAGTTGAACTGCCCTTCGAAAAATCCTGCCCATCGTCCAAGACGTCGATGGATGTTAGTGATTGGCATCCCATCATCCTCACAGATTGTTTCACTCACACCAGACTTCTTGCTGCCAGTGGCTCGGGTGAGCTGGAAGAGCTTCCGGTAGTTACCAGATGTAGTTGCTGCTTCCAGCTCATTAGCACGCTTCGACCACCAGGCTTCTCGGTCCTTACGCAAGCTTTGCCCAATTTCCTTACGTAACATCCTTCGTTTATGGTCAAACTCATGGTCACCCGGAGTAGACCGACGGGCTTCAATAAGTTGTAAGGAACCAGAAGAAACCCAGTGCTTAAAAGCGGGACGTTTCGCGAACCCACAACTGACTGTTCTCGCCATTTTTATGGCGTCATGCAATTGCAACCAATGCTCATCTATACTTTTCGGTGGAGTGGTAGCTAGCCTAGAAGCTAGCTCGGTTTGATAATTATTTGCAACAGAAGTTGCAACCAGCTTACTAACATCAATCCTTTGGTGGCGGTCACTTCGTTGTCCACTGAAAAGTAAGGCAAGATTGGCGCAGACCAAGGCATGATCAGAGTCCAGATAGGTACTCCAAAAACAGTGGCAGTATTGTACACAACCACGTCAGCGGTAGCTGATGGCGATGTGATCGATCTGAGTCCAGGCTTGGGATGCAGAGGGAGGACGCCAGGTGGCACATTGGCGATGACTGTGCCGAAAGTTAGTGCTAGCCAGAAACAGGTTGTGGTCTGTGCAAAGTTGCAGTAGACGGTCCCCGTTATCTGACCTGTGACCAACGAGTCCCCATCGGCCACCTAAACGACTCTGTTCTGTGCCTAGACGCCCGACCTGAGCATTCAAGTCTCCGGCTAGTACTACAATATCTGTCGAACGCACTTTCTGGAGAAGAACAGATAACTGGTGGTAAAACTCATCTTTGATTGCATCCGGGCTGCAATCTGTCGGGGCGGAGATGACGAAAAGACATCGTTTCTCACGCCGATTTCTTCTCACTTTGATGGAACTTTCTAATCTAACAGCACATAACCGACTGTTAATGGGGATCCAATCGACTAGTGCTGCCTCAGCTCTAGCGCTTAGTGCGACACCAACGCCAGCAAGACCAGACGAAGATGCCACAGGGTCCCCGGATAATCGCACGTAAAAGAAGCTTTTTGAAGCGACAGATGGGGATCGAATTTGTAGTACTTCAACAGAGTCTTGAATACGGGTCTCGGATAGACAACAAACATCAATATTAAGACTTTCCAAAGACATAACCAGCCCTATCTGTTGACAAACCTGCACTAGTGTGCGAACGTTGAAGGCAGCCAGTTTGAATGGCGCACGTGGTTTCGGAAAAACTGCTTCAGTTCTCGTATTCGGTGGTAACATACAATTTTCAACCACACAGTGACTCGAGAACGTTTAGATACAATCGAATTTCCACCAAAGACGAGCCGCTGTATAAGTATAAAAGAGGGTGAATAGTGTGGAAAATAATAATAATAATAGTGACAATAATGGTAATAATAATAGTATTAATAATGACAATAATAGTAATGATAATTATTTGAATCGTTTGATTGTTTATCGGAGTGAGAAAAGTAGTTGCCATAGTCATAGAGTTCATCGTTTGTGTGTGGGCTGTGATACTGCCCGGATGCCCGAACCGAAGCAGGTGGTTATCTTAGGGGGCCACACCACGAGCCTTTGACCTAATGATCTAACCCACAAGGCAGTGAAGCATCGTAAGGAGATGCAATCCCATTGTAGCCGGTGACCAACGATTGGTTCATACGCCATTTGTTCCCGCAGGATACTGGAGCCCATGTGCACCATTGGTTTGTGATCCGGTTACAGCGCCGGACATTCGCTTTTCGTCCTCTCATTTTCGTAAACAACACCCCCGCCACGAGAAGGCAATGAGTAGGACGTTCCTGGCAGAGGCTGTATACGCGCGGCCGTGTGAGAGTATTTCGAGAGGTAGAGCGGACTCTCCCCACTCTCGGCCGTATTAGGGCGTTCGGGGGCAAGTTCACAATGGAACAAGAGTCAAACAACAAACTATCATTCTTGGATATCCCAATCACTAGAACCGACACAGGAAAACTGGAAACTCAAGTGTACATGGAACCGACCCATGCAGATCAAATTCTCAACTACAATAACAACAACCCAAGAGCTCATAAAATCAACTGCGTACATACTTTGTTCAAAAGGGCGGGGAGACACTGCAGCACACTGGCAGCACGAAAAAATGAAGAGAAATACCTGAAGGACATATTTCACAAGAACGGTTATCCAGTCAAGTTCATCAAAAAATACCAACAGCACACAGGATCAGAACTAAAGTCAAGCACAGAAATCAACGAAAGGACCGCCCTACCATACATAAAAGGCATATCAGAAACAGCAACGAGACTGCTGAAAAGCTTCGGAATAGGTGTCGCACACAAACGGACAAAATCACCACAATCAATCCTATGCAAACCAAAGGATGAAATAAGAAAGGAAAACAAATCAAACATCATCTAAAAAATAAATTATGCCGACTGCGAAAAACACTAGATCGGACAAAGTGGACACCCCCTTCACCTTCGCCTACATGAACATCAATTGGCAGTCAAACGCCATGACATTTCCTCACTTAAATCGATACTTGTGGACAACTGCGGACACTCATTCGATTGGAAAAATGTAGAAATCTTGGACAGTGGAAATTCCAAAAAATACCAGAGAATTTTTAGAAACCTGGCACTCAGGTCAATCAGCAATCAACAAACATGTTGATATCGATCCAATTTATCGACTGATCAGGAAAGTTATGCACAAATATAGGAACGAAAATCAAACCAATGGGGGCATAATCAAAACAAGGAAGTAAACAATGACAAATTTAGGGTCAATAAGAACCAATCAAGGTCGAGGTGTGCAGAACAAGCTGTGAAATGCATATGGAGAAATTCGGACACTTCAGTTCTATCTAAGGTTTGTGTTGATGATATCGTTCAGAAGAATGATGAAAGCTCTACGGCCAAACGATCCAACTCAGAGAACAAAACTCAATCAAAATGGATCTATCCTCGACCACCAGTTGCACATCGCAACGCAACTTTCGTGAAGCGCGCCAAGTGTGATATTGACTAAATCCATCTACATTCATATCTTATTAATTATCAACCCAGCCGATTAATTTACTACAGTGAATATTGTATTATTTGTAACAATTTGATCTTGCCTGTAAACTGGCATGCCTCATGTAACAAACTATTGTTTGAGAATTATTGTCTCTGTTCTACTGAAGTTATTAGCAATGATTTGAAACTGGGTGAGTACAGAGCTCGTTAAACTAAATATAATATCTGAGTATTAGTTGTTATTAATTATTAACCCGGTAAATACAAGGATCAGAGACTATGAGTATATAATAAATTTTATATCTATTTAAGATTGAATTCCGCGATAGAAATAATATGAACTGGTAAGTGTCAGTCGAAAAAATGTTTCAGTGTGAAATGTACTCGATAGGATGATGGTCTCCGTATGATACACCCTACAAATGAATTTCAAGACCACGTGAAATACAGTTACCAATTTCAAATTTCGCAATAGGGTTGTGGTAATCTACGACCGAAAAAAGAAGTGACATAAACAGACAAATTGGTGTTTCCGTCTACTAACCTCTATTTGCGCTTATCAATGAGTAGGTTGTGGTGTCATAGCAGGTCTATGCTAATGATTGGTATAGAAAAATCTGTAACAACGAAAATCCAGTGTTTGGGTTCGCGTAAACTCACGTTAAGATAGACGTACCGTTTACCATATGTGGCGATAGGTTTTCCGTTTTTCATCTATAAGTTTAAAACCAGCTCGTGCAGTCGATCGTTAAAATTCACTGGAAAAACACTAACTTCTGCACCCGTGTCTGCGAGGTAGCGAAATTTCGTTATCAAATCAGTGACGTATAACAGACGGCTGTGATCGCCGAATACGGCTGCCGTTAACGCGTAATGTTTTATTTGTTGGTCGATTTATGGTTCGAAAAACTGCAGGGTTTTCTATAATTTCGAAAAGATTTACCGTACTGATTGTGACACCAGCACCAGTTGTGGTCTATGGACAGATCGCTTTCGTGAATAACTTTGCGAGGTCATTACGAATTGGGAGGTAACATGTCAGCGTCTGACATAGTTCCGTGATGTCATTCTGTGTCGCTTGATTTTGTTCTTTGGCTGAATAAACCTTGGCGTTAAAAGATTTGGTAATCTCTGAGATGCGGTTGGGACGAGACTAGAACAGCTTGCACCTGTTGAGGGAGTTTAGACAAGTAAGTTGTCGAAATAAGCCATCATCGAAAGTTCTTTAACCATTTGCTTCTCTCATTCTTAACAACATGTCTGTCGCTGAACCGTGGTGCAGATCGATATTATTAAGGTGTTAGTTTAACTTTTGTCGATCGGTTAGGTCTCCACGTTTTAGAGTTTCGTAGGGTTCCGAAACACCACTAATTAACGTACTAGGTGTTACGTACTTGTTAAGCTCGGGCGGTAGTGCCTTGAATACTGCTAGGAATTGTGCAAGGGTATCGGTTACGCCGTGCTCGTAGTCTCTGGCTTAAGTACCGTAAGTGTCCGTTCCGTCATGGAGAATATGAATTACCGGGATGATATATCCAAAAATACGAAAAAAATATCACAATATATAAACATTAAAGCAAAGCAATGATATATGAAATTCCAAAAGGGAACAGACATTTTAGGAGTCGGTGTACCAGACCACGTCAACTCACCAATGAAGATGTCACAGGTATTCGTAGTTTGACAACTCTTCAACCGGTAATAATTTCTATAACTGAATCGTGCCCACCCACTAAAATCAATGGCCAGAATCGGGGAGGTTTGAGGATATATTTGATTGACTATCAATATATCGAGGATCCACTGATCTAATCTGGCTAGCGATTGCAGGGGATGTTCAGCACGGCGTTCTCACTCGTGGTCTGGTGCGGACGTGTGACCGATCGCCTTCAGCTGTGTGAGCCCATTAAAACTAATGTGTTTAGTGGCAATTCAACTACATAAAATGGCAGTTATCAATACTAGAAACGATGATATTATCAAAATCTTCCTTCAGAACTCTCTAAACCCAATCATTCACTCATTTACGCATAATACCCCTGATGGAGATAGGCCACCGATCATCATTCTCCAATACACTCCATCCTAGGCCTTCCTTTCCAGTTCTGTCCAATGTTTGTTCATTTTTCTTATATTTGTCTCCATTTCTCGGCGTAATGCATTTTTCGGTCTTCCATGAGGATTCAAAGTGAGGGCTTGTCTTGTGACGCAGTTGGGTGCTTTCCTCAATGTGTGTCCTATCCAATTCCAGCGCCTCTTCCTCCACTGGGATCTGCTCTGTTCTTTCCCACAGTCGGTTGTTGCTAATAGTGTCCGGCCAGTGGATCCGAAGTATTTTGCGTAGACAACTGTTAATAAACACTTGTATCTTCTGGATGATGGCTTTCGTAGTTCTCCAAGTTTCCGCCCCATACAGAATAACTGTTTTGACATTTGCATTAAAAGTTCTGACTTTGGTGTTGGTGACAATTTCTCTAAGTTTCAGATGTTCTTCAGTTGCAAATATGCTGCTCTTGCCTTACCGATCCGCGCCTTCACATGTGAATCACATCCACCATGTTCATCAATGATGCTGCCCAGATATGTAAAAGTTTTAACATCTTTCAAGTCTTCCCCGTCAATTGTGATTGGATTAGTGCATGTTGTGTTGTATCAAAGAACCTTGCTTTTGCCTTTGTATATATTGAGACCTACAGCTGTTGAGGCTGCTGCTACACTGGTCGTCTTCTCCTGTATTTGTTGTTGCTTTTGGGATAGAAGGGCTAGATCATCTGCGAAGTCTAGATCGTCCAACTGCATCCTAGATGTCCATTGTATCCAGTGTTTCCCTCCAGATGTTGACGTCTTCATGATCCAGTCGATCACCAGGAGAAAGATAAGGGATGATAGTATACCAACACAACTGACACCGGTCTTCATTTCAATTGAGTTCGTTGGCTGTCCTCCATGCGCCATTTCGCAGTTTAATCCATGATGAGAACTCCGTATAATATTGACTATGTTCTGAGGCACGCCGTAGTGCCAAAGAAGCTTTCACATTGTTGTCCTGTCCATTGTATCAAATACTTTCTCGTAGTCAATGAAGTTGATGTAGAGTGAAGAAATCCATTCAATTGTTTGTTCCACAATGATTTGTAATGTTGCGATTTGATCGATGCACGATCGATCTTTACAAAATCCAGCCTGTTCGTCTCAAAGTCTATGAAGTCCTTCATTTTGTCTAACAATGACCTATTGAAAACATTTCCTGTTATTGAGAGAAGAGCGATGCTCCTGTAGTTGTCACACTTGCCGAGATCACCTTTCTTTCATATCTTGATTACATGTCCTTTTTTCCGTCTGTTGGTGCTTGTTCTTCATCACAAATCTTGCTGAAGCGAATGTTGAGTATCTCTGCAGTTACCACTACATCTTTCAGTGCTTCTGCTGGGATGCTGTCTGGTTCTGCTGCTTTGCTGCTCATGACTTGCCTGGTGGTGATGCTGGTCTCTTCAGTTGTTGGTGGGCCAACATTAATTGGGAGGTCCGTGGGTACTGCTTAGATGTTAGGTGGGTTCAGTAGAGCTGGTCGATTTAAGAGTTTCTTAAAGTTCTCTACCCACCTGTTTCGTGGTTTTTCAGTCTTGGTGATTACTTTATCCTTCTTGCTTTTCACCGGTCGTCCTGGTTTATGATAAATTCCAGCGAGCATCTCTGTTGTATCATAAAATTGTCTCATGTTTCTTCCTCTTGCAGCCTTTTCCATCGTCATTGCTAGATCTTCCACATATTTACGTTTGTCAGTTCTGATGCTTCTCTTCACCTGCTTGTTTACATTGGTGTATTCAGATTGTGCCTAGGCTTTCTCTGCTCTTGTTCGTTTGGTATTGATTGCTGCCTTCTTGTTCGTCTTTCCTTGAATCTGTGGTGGACCAAAAATATATTAACCGAAAAACAGCAATAAAGTTATTGCGTCCAAAAGTTAATGTAGCAATAAACAACACATAAGATAATAACACAAATAAAAGTTTAGGGACGTTACTTAAATCAGCAGGTTGGCGCGTGTCTTGTTGGTTTTGGTACCAGAATCCACAATTATAGGTAAATAATAATTCCGAAGAGACGATATGGCTCCAGTAGTATATCCGTACGTAGAAGGTTGTAGTGACCTACTTTTATCAAGAGAACGCGATGGGTTTAACGGAAACAATCATTATTATAACCAATTTTACCAGTGTTTCTTTTACTGTGCTTGTTTGTTTAATTGTGCTAAAACAGCCATATCACTACCCTATTACTCTCCATTACTTTTATGTGAACTGTGACTTTGTACGCTTGTACTCTCACCCACTAATTACGCTTGTATTTTTTGGCACGATCTCGGTATTCATTCGATACCACGAGATCGTCAACGAAATAAATCTAGTTACGTTCCATCTTCGCCTTCTGGATTTTCTGGTACGCGCTTTCTTGTAGTGGTGTTCATAGTCAACCACGACTCGATATCACGCTATAAGGTAATGTGAATGTTACAACAGTCTATAAATATAGATGATAGTTAATTAATCGTTCCGTTATCATATCCACAAACATGATAAACCGAGAGACATATGTATAAAAGTTTATTTAATTATGAGCAGTTAACAATGTCATGCTATGCGGGATTCAAAAACGGAAGGAAGAATGTAGGTATTCAAGGTCCTATACTTAAACAACAAGTGCGATCGAATAATGATAAATGTATAGATGGTGAGAATTGGCAAAATAAATGCAAAGTACATCAAAAAATATTTAAATAATAAGTTTATTAGGTTTATCTTCATAAATCTTATCCAGTGTATCAACAGATATCCATTCCTTGAGATGGTGCTGCTTGTGGCCCAGAAACTCATGACATGTTGATGTGATTGCCTTCTTGATCCCTTTCCAGTTGTTCTCCATGGAAGTTCCCTCTCCATTGAGTAGATGATGAAAGGACTGGAACTTATTGCTGAGGGCTATCGCGAATTCGTCGAATCTGTCAGTACCCCGAAGAAAAGTGTTATTAAACCTTTGTGATGCTGTCCGCTCTAAACCCAATTAATCATATGAAAATGTGTGCCAATATCCACTACAGGTCAATAAATGGTGAATGGAGGCGAGACTATCGTGCCTGAGCCGCAGCAAAATTAAACAGATTGAGTCCTACTATGTAATGTCATGTGTGATGAAAGTAGGCAGTGCTAATTTATTAGTGATAACCTGTCTGCTACTAGTGTGATCGTTCAAGGGAAAATGATGTGGGTTTAGAAGACACGGGAGTGGTCGACATCATTTTTTACACTGGTGCGACAATGTCAACATATGTTGCAGCTGCATCAAACGCAGGATTTTTAATGGCAAAAACTGCTGTCATGAAAACTGTGAGGGCAATATAATATTTATGAGAAGGTGAAATGAACAATCTGGATCAGATATTTTATGGGGTGAATGACATAATGAAGTTTACTTATCGGGTATTGTTATGACCTTGAATCGCTTTTACCCCGTGATACTTGTTATGACTTCACCTTGATCTGTCTAGACTATACTATGACCTTGACGCGATAGGGTGAGCGGCTTAACCTTGAGTCTATCACGCGTGAGTTCGAGATGGGGTAGAGAGAACTATTCTAAATCCTGATTGGTTGGTAGGCACGCCAGTGAGAGAAGACAAGACAGTTGGAACACTGAACTCTGGATTCTCTGAATTCGGGTTAGTACAAAAATGTACATGAATAAATAAGTGAATATCTTGACCACGACGTACGATAATTTGGAAAAATACAGTTATGCTCGAAACAGGGAATTAGGGTAGAAAATACAGTGCAAAATATTATGTTTAAATTACAATATTTTCGGAACAAAAAAGAGTATGCTAGTGAATGATACATAGAACGAAAGCTCGTGTTATGTAGAATAAGATAGGGACAAAAATAAATAGTGTTTTACAGGGTTTGAATGAAATGCAATAACGTCCCAAGAAAATAGCTTCCGTAATTGTCTGGGCTTCTTAATTCCCCGTTCATAACAGGTATGATCTGTTAACATGGTGTAAGCCACAGACAGACACCAAGAGCTGCATGATGATTCTACAGTGGATACCAGTTAATTCTAGAGAAAAACGTTGCCAGAACTTTACAGTCGAAATAGTACCCAGGGAGCATTTTCTAGTAGGTATACGATATGGAAGTTCGTAAGTTACTAGAAAATTGAAATGGTATTGCTTGTATGCAACCATCGCCAGCCTATGGTTTAACTCCCTAATAGTTTCCGAGGTTGTCGTCTGAGCCCGGGAGAATTTAGAGAAAGGAAAACACCGGCGGAAAGCGCACAGTTAGCTCGATTGTTGGGGCTACCTTTTTAAAACCTGTAACAGACCTTTGCTTAAGCATCCATTGGTTGAGAGCTATTAGAAAGGTAGGCAGAGGAAAGAATCGATCGGAACGTTGAGGTTATACACAACGCCTATGACATAACAGGCAAAAAGGAGAAAACCCCAGGGATTTCAATGGTTTATTATAACTGATTGATAAAGCAGAGGGTGGGAAAAAGGGCTAAATGGTAATAAACCTCCATCCATGTTTTCTACTGCATGAGTAAACAGAATACAGGAAGTCAGCTCAAGACAACACCACAGCTCCCTTTTCAGTGACATCTATTTTCGCTCATTCTTTCTCTCAAGCCCTTGTTAGTGTGAACCTTTTCTACTTCTCCACTGTCTTCATTGGCTTCCGATGTATGTTTATTTCTGTAGTTATAAAAAACATAAACTACTGTTTGTCATCGATTTTGTCATTTCTTGCCACCGTTCACTTATTTAATTAAGTACAATGTACTTAAAATCCCTGGGTTTAACTTCTCTTCCTCAATTCACATTAATAAGAGAGCTTATAAGTAAGGACAACCATCAAAATGTTATCCATCAGAAAAAGCGTATATTAATAAAGGCGAGTAACGAAATGGGGAATTCAATTTTTAAGGTTTTGAAATTCCATATATTTACTGCCTGTTTCTTTGTCTTTACGGCCAATAGAATGTTCATTACTTTAAACGTTCAATAAAGAGTCTACTTTCAACTTTTGGAACTTAGAAACTGATTGTTATTCTTATTACCCCATTCATGTTATCTCATACATCTACTTCAAAAAATGAATTGAATATTCTAGTTGATATGCTAAATAATTAGTTTAAAGTCAATTGAACCCGCTTCATAGCGAAATCTTGTGTAACAATGAAAAGTCATTTACGTACCGACTGATCGCCAGTAATCTATATTTAATAACATTTCAGTAGATGTTGACAGCGTTTCTGAAATAAGTGTGCATCGACCTTATTAATTGATTACTTACTCATATTCGACGAAGTGACCAGATGAGCTTATTGTATGAATTCCGAAAATTCCTCAGCCACTGGCTTATGAGGGATAGTTATGGCTAAAGGTTAGTTAATATCCGAGATTATTCATCAATCAGAATCCTGAAGTGATTTTTCTCTAACACGCTTGTAAAATTTCAGCTATAGCTCAGTGTCCTAAACTGTGACCAATGTTAAGCATTTACTGGGACGATTAATATTGAATTGAAGTCGAGATAATCTTAACTCATATTGCATCATGGATATTTATCCCTGTTTCTATCCTCAGTTTTGAGTCCGAATGGGAGAACATAACAGGCAAGCTTCTATTACTATATTTAGGTAACCAGTACATTTAAATCTAACATTCGCTAGCTTACATTAAATAATAATAATTATTTATTATTATTATTACCAATATTATTATTAATGGCTTTATTCAATATTATATTCTGGTACAATATAAAATTCTCAGCACAGGGTATTTCAACAAGTTACTTACGCAAAAAAATAGTAACAAAGACAAAAAAAGGAAAAAAGGTTTAAAAAAACAACCGAAAAACTGTACAACTTTTCAAATTAGAGACATGTTAAGAATGCAGGTTATTGACTGGGTTAACTCTAACTACCTGTTCGTCACAGAGTATATTTGCTAGGTAAGGTATTATAGAACTTGGAGTTTAATGTAATTACGTTTCGTTCTACCAGAAGATATTCAAGGAGAAAGATAAGAGTGAAGGGAATGGTTAGTATCTGATAAAATAACACCTGCCAGGAGTTTGCATGACTTTAGATGAATTTAGATATGAATAGCGAGAACTAAACTCACTGTAAATAATAAATCGTTCAGTTTTCTGTTAAACTTGTCACTTCCTTATTTTTCCCGTAATTTATAAATCTCACTAGGTACATAACTACAAAATGTTTGGAATAAAACATCGTAACATATTTATAGTTGACAGTAACGTTTGAACAGAGTAAGGTATAACAACAATATGTGATTCTAAATAGATCTCACAAATGGTAACTCATGAAACTTTCGCGGTACAACTGTTTAGTATATGTCCATTGGGAATGTAAAGAATAAATCATTAAGGTGTTACTACCCAAGATTTTTTTTTGTCTACTCCTAACAGCTATCTCTGAGCTATGAAAGTATTTCAGAAGCAGATGGAATACCGAAAGCTAATCTGAATTTATTCCAAATATAACTTTGATGAATAAACCATAAACTGATGACATTTCGTTAAGTTATAGTAAGAACAAACTTAAAACATAAAAGTATTAATGTTGTTTTAATAAGAAAACACTAACAAATCATAAACACAGAAATCATCAATAGTACAATAATATTGCAATTCAAATTCAAAATGAAAAGATGTGGTCAGAATTTGATTTGGTCTACGTGTTTAATGTTATGATTTTCAGGGAAAAAAAAACCAAGTTTGGTGAGAGTAAATAAGAGTAAGGGAAACACAAGGGCCATTTTTGTGAATTTGTGTTGAAAACTTAATATTCTTATTGCTATCTAGTGGTATGGTATAATTGCTTAATTAATCATCGTGGTTTACACACAAAAAGTTTCATTAAAATATTAAAGTAGATAAAAAAAGATAATTTTATTCGTTTAAATTAAACTGTTGTCGATATTGTTGAATGGTGGTTGTAGTTTAAGATTGAAGGAGAAAAAAAGAAATAAAAGTGTAAAAAATAAAATCAAAACAATATTCAATAAAAAGTATTTCAATATAATAAATTTATCATGAACAGTAAATCAAAAACAACAACAACAACAAAATCATTAAACCTTTTTAATATCAATCAACAAATTATCACAGAAAATTAATTTTTCTTTTTTCTTTTTAAGTAAACAAATTCAAAATTATTTTTTTAAAAATATGCACTCATAGACGTATGGAATTATTTTGAATGATGTCTTTACATTTAATTTTAGAAATTGTTTCTTTTTTCTTTCAAAATTATAATTGACTTTGTGTAAGATATGTAGCTGAACTACTATCCCCTGTTTTAGTATAATAACATGATTCAGGTGATGGATTCTGTCGTTCATAATCGTCACATTCCATACCACCAGTAACATCATCTTCATCATCATCTTCATTAATTGTATCTGTGGTACGTACTGTAGATAATGCGCTGTCGGATAACGAAGTTGACATTGTTGGCTCTGCTTCTTTATGTGGATTAAATCTATTAAGCGTTAATTTCTCATTTATTGAGTGATCGTCTTTACCACGTTTATATTTTTTTAATTTCATTTCAGCCAGACGATGCTCCATTTCACTTGCATTTACACGATATTGTGCTAATTCCATACTGATATGTGTTGTACGTCTTTTATTTTGATTGGTATACTTTTGCGACTTTGATTGTTCCAATTTATTTGATTTTATAGTTTGTTTTTTTTCTTCCTGTTCATTTAAACTTGAAATATTTTGATGATTTCCATGAGTTGTACTGTTGCTTTTATCCAGTGCATGAACTTCTTTTAAAAAAGCACTTGGATTCAATGTTACTACAGGTTCTGATAAAGCTCTGGTTCTAGGTACTGTCAGTAAATTAGCTGGTAAAGAGTAATTTAGGTGCTGCGATTCAATTACCTCCCACTTAGAACCAAACGGTAGTAATTTAGTATGTGGTACTCCACGTAACATACTTTCATATCGTGTTATTTCGTCTTCATATACACGAATGTATTCAATTGCTAAGCATACACTACTGTGATAACGATATAACATAACCATTGGTAGGGCTACATTTATGTAGATGAAAAGACTTTGAAGTTCACTTGTTTGCACATAGTTTTTATTCACACTGAGTAGTATATTGTTATGTTTTGCCTAGTCCAAATAGAAATCGGAAGTAGACAAAAAGGTTTTATATTAGGTGATGCAGAATGTAAAACAAGTGAAGTTGATAAAGATATTGGAAATCGTATTTCACACCAGTCTAAAAGAATAAAGTCTTTTGAGTATAGGTTTCCATTAGATAATAGTTCTTAGACAATGCTCAACTTTTATGAAGTATCCTCACTAATAATTAAAGGGAAAAATAGACTTTCCTGTTAAAAGGTCGTTTTAATTTTAAAATAATTAGGTTGAATCTTCAAGTGACCATTACTTAAAAACAATCTTAATTATTCTTTTGTCGGCTGAACACGATAATTTATAGTTGATTAGTTTAAAGTAAACTATATTATCCAGGCCCATAAAATATGGTTAAACCAACTTTTCTGTATGACCAACAATAACATGGTAACTTTTTCAATGTTAATTGTAAAACTTATAAAACATAAGCTTAGTGACAGCTTTTAAAATATGATATTTGAGCAATTGATGCAAGGAAAAAATTTAAGCTTGGTGATGGTAAAGCTGACCAGAATCTTTAGTAGTTGTGTTTTGTGATGTTGACGTCCAGGAAAAGGATAAACTGGTAGAGGCTTGGTAATCTTGTGTACGGAAAAAATTGCAGGTGAACAAATTGAAGTTGTTTTAGCATGATAATTTTGTTGTGTCTGATAATATTACACCAAATGAAACATCCCGCTGATGCACAGTTATGTATAACAATTAAAACAAACATACAGATGTAAAAGTACAAAATCTTACGCGTGTTTGTATTATTTCATTTTAACATGCATTCAAGTGACGTAAAAGGACAAGTAATAAGTATTGATATAGTGGTAAGTAGAGACACCGATTGACAATCTATAAAACCTCTTAAAAGTTAGGTGCACTAGTCAGCCGGAATGTTTTCTTTGGGACTTATCAGTAATGAATAAAAATGACTACTTGGAAATCGGGCTCACGATCTTTTAGTTTTACAATGTTAGGGTTTTACCAGTGTATTAAGCTTAAAAATTAGGGACCAGTAGATAGGAATTCAGTTGTCGAGTGGTATTGTACATTCTTATCACTCGAAGGTGCTGGTTTGGCTTTACTTTGGCTTTGGGTGCCCATTTTCACTAATAAGAAAATGGTACAGATAATCCATTTAGTGCTTCTTGGAGTTAAATGGGTTTTTGTCAGGTGTCACTCTACGATAAAAGCAATATTTAAAAATGAAATTTAAACGAGTAATCAAAATCCTGTGTTTTGAAAACATGAATATTAAATAAAATTTAAATAAAGTGGTTAATACTAATACATGTCACATAAATTGGACAGATACTAGATACTGACATCTGAAGAAATCCAACTAGATGAGCAGTCATTTGCTTTACAGAGTTAACTTTTATGCTGGTCTAATCACATCCTACTCTCATCCAGCTTCGTTTGTCTCACATTGACTGATATGTATTTTTCCCCTTAGTAGATGACTTAACCTCCCCGGATAAAACTGTACACTTCGTGGTTCCGTGAATCTGCTTTCAGCGTTAAAAATATCTCCAAGACCGAACATCTATACCCATTTCATATCCTTCTATATATTTTTTAGTGACTATATTTATAGATCCCCAAGAACGCTTCATTATAGAAGTTCAGTATTTGTTGGTTAACAGTGGGATGAATCCTTGTTACCATTAAAATTTCGACATAATGGAGAAAATACGCATCTCACATAGATTATTTTGCTCGTTTTCTTTGAGATGTGAGATTTAATTGTGACATGCTTCATGTGGAAATGAGCTCTAATGATGTTTTCAAGATCAGCAATAAAATATTTGTAATAAACTGCTGAGCTTGAAGTACAAGCCCAATAAAAAATTAAAGTTGACTTAAGTAAAAGGGTAATAATAAATAAATAAAGCATCGAAAGCTCAGCCCTTAGAAGGCTGCATTTAACTATGTCATTAGCAGAATAATGACCATTTCCCTTTGAAATAAAAAGGTAGGGACCATTATTATAAGCTATGGTGAAGTAGGTTAAAATAGACTTATTAATTACCTATTCTTTTCGAAATTTGTTTCGCCCGTTTTATTCTTACATAACTGAAACGTTCAAGTCATTCTTGTTCCGTGATTATCATTAGTATTCTACTAGTTATCTGTTCTATTATTAGATATTTCGTAGTCTACCAATCTTTTAACGATATATTTTGACTCATTTACAAATGTTTCTTTGAATTTTTTTAACTATTTAATTTTAATTTTTTTTCAGTTATTTTGCTAGTCATTCGATAAACTTGATGTTGTAGTGCTAATATTATGGTGTATGCTAATTAAGTCTGTCGATATGAGTAGTATGTAACACCAATAGGAAGTGGAAACCCTGGCAGTAGAAGGCTATGAAAGTCGACTTGAAGAAAACAGAAGCAGAATAAGAAAGGGATTGTAAATCGGAAGAATCATACAGAATGTGAAGTACAAATGATGGAGATTTGCAAATGGAGTATTCGATTTATGGTTCTTATATCTTACCAAGAGATTCTGTAATTTCGTATCAAAATGCAGTTGGTTGTCCCCATCTGCGATTTTGGTCACTACAATAAGTAACCTCACCACCTGGCTGATAGTTTATTAATAGTGTAATATATATTAGTTTAGAGCCATGACAAAGAGCTAAATAAAAAGTAACATTTTTAAAATATATTTATCTTTTTATAAATGCTTGAGTGGAGACTTATATTTTATTAAAATATTACCCTAACAAAATAGGAGTTTCTGACTGCATGGAGACCAAATATTATGTAATTGTTTGGAGATGATCGCTTCATTAATTTTCTTTCTGATATATCTGACATATGTATATTATATGTAATAAGATCACAAAAATTAAAGTACTTGTCATCTTACCTGAAAGCTATAAATCGTCCATAAAGAAAAATTTATGGCTGATAATAATGCAATCATTGCACGGCCTGGTTTACGCTGTTGATATGATGCGTCGTGACAACATCTATAGAATAAGTCATTTATGAAAAAATTCTGCACTGTAACTTGTATTAACTCTAAAAGTGCTGAGAATAAATGTAATTTAAGACACTGTTGTTCATTATTATTGAAACCATTACCCAATAAAAATGCGATATTGAGTAGTATACATGCCACTAAAAATGTGACAGTTATAAAAAATGTAACTATTAATAATTTGCTATCCAAATTTTGATTTGAAAAATTCACTGAGAATTTCAGTTTTCTTGTATTCCATATACCAATAACACAAAATATTAATGCAATAATAAAGAGTATGCTTGTTTCAGTTGAATGAACGATATATACATAATTATGAATTTTTTTCCCCCAAATCTCCAATAACATTACAACTCCCATAACAATGCAAATTATAATTGTTCCGATAATGATGCCAATGGAACCACGATCAACACATTTCACATGTTGTTCTTCTTTTTTCTAATATTTTAAATAGAAATAAGAAAAGAAAACAAGTACATTCATGTATGAATAGATCTTGTTAACGTACGTTTTAAAAATGTTACATTGAACAAATCCTTTTGAAAAAATACGATCTATTATAGAGTATTAAAAGTATTATTTAGCTGACAGGAAATATAGTTTAGGAAACGCGTTTCTTTCAACATAGGCAATTATACATCCACTTGTAGTTATATTCTAATAGTCAATATAAATAGAACTATAAATATTCACTAGTTATTTAATACTAGTACTGATTGATATATTAATTTTACTTTGGTGGTTTTAAATAATATGATTTAAATCACTAATAGAAAGTAGATAATTGCTTCATAGTTTGTCTTACAATCACGGAATATCAGGAGATTCATCGAACAGCCTATGTTTCATTTAATTTGTCCATATTATAAGAACTTTGTTGACTTAGTATAAGACTAAGGCAACTCAGTTTGAGACGTTTAGTTTTTAATATGTTGATTAATAAATTCTTATTATCGAAATACAGTGTTGACTGGCCAGTTAAATAAGAAAAAATGTTGCAAAAGCAATAAAATGACTAGTGAATTATTTTATTAAAATCTAGAAATCCTACTCTTATAATGCTTCAGCATTTGAGTTTATAACACTTTGATTTACATCAGCTATAGAGTTTACTTATTTCTGTTCCACAGAATTTAATGTCAGTTCGATTGCTTTCAAAAATTGGAAATTTATCACTAAGTTCAATGTTTGTGATGGTTAGGATCAATATAATTTAACGTGAGAAGAGGAAGAAGGTTATTGTTCTAAAACGCGTGATGAATATGTTTTACATGTGATTATTCACTTAATCTCAACAGTTATAAAGGGTTTCAGATCAATCAAGTAATGAAACAAAACTTAAATTAAATAAAAAATGTAAATCGATTTTCGTCAGACCGTACACAATTTTTAAATAATTTTCCACTTTTCTTTACATTATTCACTTTATTATTAGAATTGGTTAGCAAAAATGAACTATGCAGTATACTGGTTTAAAGTTGTCTCAGTCTTCTTAACTCCCTAAAGAGATTTGCTTAGTTTTAAGAGAACCAGGATGTATACAGGGTGACAAAATTTAAGATGATCCATGCACAATGTTGAACATTTTTGTATTCACAAAGTTGATCAGTATATTTTATTACTGAATATATTCGTTTATTGTATAATAACTGAAGATAGTAAAAAATGCAAAAGATTATTCAATCATTCAAATTTAAGGTCTTAGTTTGCATAGAGTGTTTTAAATCAATCTATTTTGTAGGTAGTTGGATAAGAAATTAAGTACATGAATGATTTCATATTTTTGATGATAACTATTTCATACTTTTTATTTTTATATGTGGATGTGAAATAAAATGACAGTAAAAGCTGTTGGGACTTGGAAATCTGCCAACTTCAGTTTCTTTTAATGTAATACAATTTTCGATAACCGTGTTACTCTAAATTAATGCACTTCTGATTATCTTAACAACTACTTCGTTATCATTGTTTCATTTGTTCAACAGTTTAAAAAACAGATATTTTTTCTGCTACAGTAATCTCTTTGTTTTTTTTTATTTTGTCACTGACTCTAAATGATATTAAGCTGGTTTTAATCGCTACTCAAGTGTGATCCGATCAGTCTTTTAGAAACTACTGCTTTTTTTTGTGTAAAGCTGGAATATTTTGATCAAATGAAAACTATAAAAATTTGAACACTGACAAATTCCTCAGGATTCTGTCAGAATGTGATCCAGTAATAAGGTTGTAGACGATTTCAATATTACAGTGACAATTATGGCTGCTTTAATATCATTTAAAATAAAAAAAGCGTATTTCAAGAATTCATCGTAAATTTAGTATGGTTCAAAATTTCACCATTCGTGTTGTATACACCTCCAAAACATTATTATGCAGACATTAGCACTGCTTTAGTTCATGACCAGTGTAACCAAACTTTTATCTAGAAGTGAGATTCTATGGGAAAACCAACAGTTTTAGCTGAGCAAATTCTCTTTTATCGGTCTACAAGTCAATTTAAACAACAACGTTTTGGTATTTCACTTAACTTGGTTGTTTAGGCACAATAGTGATTTCGCTTGTCACAGTGTTCTTTAGTATAAGGTAAATAACTTTTCTTCAGTTGCCAATGAGAAAGTAAGTC
Organism: Schistosoma margrebowiei; assembly: GCA_944470205.2. NCBI lineage: Eukaryota > Metazoa > Platyhelminthes > Trematoda > Strigeidida > Schistosomatidae > Schistosoma > Schistosoma margrebowiei. Next base: position 22,010,724 of record OX104024.1, read on the forward strand.
ACATATATTGTTCCACAAATTTTCATTTTTCAAGGAAATAACAGTGAGACTCCAGTGGTAACTACTTGTTAAAAAGTGGGATACTGAATAAAATGATTTAAAAACAACCATTATGTTAATACAATAGCTTCTCTTCTTGTTACATCTCTTGAGTTCTGCAGATACTTTGGTGCTAAAAGGTGCATACAGTGTTAGAGATTCATATTACTCATATTCTTATGACAACGAAAGTAAGTTTCAGGTACTCATGTAAGCTCTTTCAAGAAGTTGCTTTCTACTGTATAGACATATATAGATACAATGACTGTGAGATGTGCTTGTTGTTAAAAAATTTAATTTTTTCTACCCTCTTAGAAGAAAAGGCACTGATTAAGGAATTAGAGTTTCTAACTTTCAAAACACGTGTGCAAAGTTTCATCCTGATAAAATTCTACTTAAAAGCCAAATAAATTCAGTAAGCTATGGAAATAAGTTTTATTATTCTTTGTGTGATGAAGTAATTTTTCACTTTTGTCTACATTTTCATAGATGAAATACTTAACTAGTTTTAACCAAATGCAGGAAATTACTCTACAGCTGTGTTATAAATACAATCAGTTTAGTTTATGATAACATTTCTACAGTAATGCGATTAAAATAAGTAGGATTAATAAGTCTTATCTTTTGAATAAGATAAGAATGAGCACCACTGAAGAAACCAATATGGTTGAAAAGCAATTATCTACGACTTTCATGATTTCAGAATTGATGAAAAGGAGAATTTTAGTGTACAATATGTCTAACGCCTTAGTGTAATGCATTCGTAAAAGTTAGTTTCAAAGTCAAAGCTTGCCGACCAGATAAGAATAACAAAACCTGCTTAAAGAAGAAAATTTATGAAAAAATGGAAGATGTCCAAATCTGAAACATATAAAGAGTAATGTAGTGGCATATTCATTAAAACCTGTTTGGGAGTTCGTATTACTAGTAAAAGCCTCTTTCCTGTTTATTGTTTTAAAAGCATTGAGGCTAGGAATTCATACACGTTTTTCTATTATGAACTGTTCTCATGAGTTCATTATATGTAGTGCCACTTAGAAATGAAAGAAAACGTTTTTAGAGATATGATTAGATAATAATAAAAGATTTTATACTGTGTTCGCAAGACTTAACCATATAATTAAGGAAGTTATTTACGAGCGTTTGTCACAAACTAGTATACGAAATATTACGAAACTGTTTTTCCTTTAGTGTAATCAGAAGCTTTTCACTTGATACTTTGAGATTACATTTATCTCATCGTTGATAATAAATATATATAAGCCTGTAAAAAGTAAAGTAAATTTCCGGAATTCATTACTAATAAACAGTAACCGATTGCTATGATTTACCAGTACTGGATTGTTTACTTACGATTTGTAAAGTTACTTAAGGTGATCAGTGAGAAGAGTCATTTAAACGAATATAAAGATTTGACATTAAGGGATTTTACCAGATGTTGGTATTAAGGAAAATTACTTATCCACCAAGCTGATGGTATGAAGGATAAACAAGTCGTTAAACCTATCAATATAGATAACGTAATCAGTTGTGTCTATCATAACAGTAGTCAGTGATGGTAAGTATAGAAATAATGTCTTCATCAAACCATTATTTGATAAGCAAAGTTGCAAACAAAAGTGAGGTTGATTTCTTGAGAAAGAGAAGGACTATATTGTAAATTTTGTACAAAATGATGATTAAAGATGCCACTCTCATCAAGACATATTTGAGTGATTGCAGTTATTTGAGTAGAGTTCAAGTAAAATACTTTCAACAGATAAGCAACTGCTACAACATCTAATTAAATGAATTTTCACATATTTAAAGTTTATATTCTGTTTGCGTAGGGAATAGACATTTATCTTTAAATCACTTTAAAAACTCTGAGTTGATACACTGATATGTAGAAGCCAGTTTCTCCCATCATTAGGGTCAGTGTACAGTTATTCTATGGTCCTTAATGTTTAAATTTATGTAAACATATGTGCAACTTACTTCATGTTGACATTCGATTTGCTTCAACTGCCCAACACGATGTAACAATTCGTAAACTACAGCCACAGCAATTGCACAATATTCTGGTACTGCAGGAAGAAAATAATTTGTTGCTGCTAATTCATGTTTTTTATGTACGACAGTTACATTTAGAACTGCCAAAGTTCCAATACTCTTAGATATTTTTTTAATAACAGCATCTGACCAGATGCACAGATTCACTGTTAGAATATGTAGTAGTATAAAACTGAAGATGCGTATTCTCACAAGAATTACTATCTGTAAAAATGAAACATTGAAAAAAATGCTAAAAAGACAAAATTTATTTATACATTATTAATAAAATGGCATTTTCTGTTTTGTTTAAACGTGAAGAAACAAACTCTTAAGGGTATTGAATTTATTGTACAATTCAATCGTTTAGTTTTTAGTCTTTGCTGTTATCATTTGACAAACAAACAAAATTGTATTTGTTTGTTATATGATAACAGTAAGGATTAAATTTGAATTAAATATCTGATCTAAATATGAAAGCTCATCGTTCATTATAGCTATATGCTGGTTAGAAAGAAAGTTAGAAACACGTTTCCCTTTCATTTCTGAACAAAAAACCCCCATTCATTATATAAAACGTAATCTAGTGTGGCTAAAGTAACGCAAAACTAACCGTCACTGTGAATCTCCAGTTATATACTGCTGTTCAAACTGTACACGTGCTACAGTGCAGAGAAATAAGTGTGATTCCTTAGGGGTATCCGGATTTTGATTCATAAAAACCCAGTTAAGAAAAGAATTATGAAATAAAGATCCAATAAACAAGTTTAATATACAGTTGTATGTAGGATAATTTCATAATCAAAAAGTGTAAATGATCCTTCTGATTCACAGAATTTTTTCCTTCACTTTATTAGTTGCTGACCAAGTTACACAACTGTTTTTTGCAAATCTAACTTCAGTAAACGAAAATTTCTATTACTTCATTATAAAGTGCCTAACCGTAGTAAATATGTGGCTTTTATAATAAGAAGTAATTTATCCACAAAAATATAATAAATCAATTCTCTCACCTTAACAGATGAATATCTACCAAGTCTCCTAGAGCATAAGCAAAATATTTATCAGTCAAATCACCTGAAGGGATGTTTTTGTAAAAAACAAGAGATTTACTAGACTTCCAGTAATTCTGATAAAAATGTATATACGGATAAAGTAACGGACATTTTACTGAGACAAGTGGGGTTTCTATTTATTATTCATGTTACTGACTGAGTTTGTTTTGTTAACTTTCCCATGTTGGCTATGATTTCAATTTATATTATTTTCAAGCAATTTATTTTTCTAAAGTAAGGATTACAATAGGTAGAAAAAGAACCGTGACATCTTCAAAAAGTTTTATGTATCAAGGTTTTTAATTGAATTCCTTCATAAATATTCATTAAAGATTATTGATCTTTTTAGAAGTAATCATGCTCGTGCATGGTACGAATAACAGTTGGACAGCTTGGACTTTAAATAATGCTAAATTTAAACGATGAAATCTTAAGGGAAACAAGATAAACAGGTTCGCATTCGATATATTTGTGTGAATGAACGATATATATATGTGTATATTATTACTAAAAATAATGAAGGAGCATTATGCTTAACATTATAGATGTGGTTTTTAGTTGCGTTGGTTCAGTTGAGCATATACTAAGAGTAACTAAATTCTTAGAATACTCAGACAATAAAAGATTCACTCTTTTTTTTTAACCACCAATCCCAAACCTAGCCACCTGATATATTTGGATTACTTTTCGATTTAAGAGCTATCTTGTCATAGTGCATCTGTACATCAAGAATCCTATATTTTTGATTGAGTCATGTCTTTGAAAAAAATTCTAAAAAGCGTCCAAATTAAATATTTTCGCAATTTCTAAACCGGAAATCCAGTATCTAGTCTTGTGTTTATGTATACACGGATATTTTTTTCAAATACTTCAAGTAATATCAGTTGCTAGTGTGTGCGTCTAAAAGGTACCAAATTAATGGTCACACAATCTTTTATTTCGGTCTCAATTACTAAGATATATGTTAAACACAGAGTCGACCAAATTAGACTGATTAATATATCCAAGAATGAATCAATTTTGATGGCTTAAACATTTTGTATTTCAACATAAATTCACCAATAGAAATTCCATAAAATTATAGCAATATATTACTTATTACATTATTCACTTTCTCATTTAGGTAATCCTAATAGACTGGATTAGAAGATCACTAAAATGATGTGAATAAACAAAACAATGGTTTACTTTGGATAGTAGAAACTGGGTACGAGGAACACTCATAATATCTGCGAATCGCTGAAACTCCCTTTAAAAGGGGTACAAATATTTCTTCTAATGATTTCTTATGATCATAGTTCATTATTATTAATAAAGGAAATAATGAAGAAATATGGTGATCAGTAGTATTCACCCATTATAATTTCTCATTAATTGTAATAAATGACTGTAACTAACCGATCATGAAGAATTTACTACGAACACTCTGGATTTTGAATGGGTGATTGAATTTTGTTATATTTTCCGCAACCAAGAAGCTTTTTTTGTTCTAAATTATGCAGGAGAGAACATATGTGATGTTGTTGAGTCCCATTCTAAAGGGAAACATCTAATCAGTGTAGATGAATTTTAATGGTCTTTCATTTGATATCAGTTGGCAAGGAAAGAAACTTTAAACCTAATAAAGTCTTCAGAACATCATCCCTAAGTGATAAAATGAACCGTGCACTTACTCTGTGTTTTTCTTTTGATCTGTTTATTAATCACTGAGAAAGGAAATTATATGTATATGTACTACAACATATGTTGACATTAACTTCACATCTGTATCCATCTGTGATCTTGGACGCATCAGATGGAGTATAATTTAAAAATAATTTACACTATCTTTATCTGAAATGGACAGATTTTTTTTTACGAGAAATATGTTTTCATTACAAATAAATACATAGTTGTTTTTATACAAAAAGTGGGAACTTACACGATGTAAAAGTAGCAAAAATACGGTCTGAGTGATAAAGAAGAGAATTTTGAAAAATATGTAAATAATAGAAGCCGAATGTAACGGATATTTCTTTGCAATTTCATAACATCTTGTAGCTGAATGAACGATGGACATGGCTGCAAACACTAGATGTAAATGAAAGTGAAGTTAGTAACAGAATACATACATTAAGTGTAGTAGAAAACGATTGTTTCAAACTCATAAAACTAAGCATAAACCAAGAAACGTTTGTATGGACTTATGTTTGAAGGTTTGATTTCACCTAAGTTGACTGGTTTAGAATAAGTAAACTTTTTGACAGTCATTCAACTTACGAACTAAACGCGACACCGGGAATATTATTTTTGCACTGATTTATTGAGTAAAATGTTTTCTTTTACTAGTAAGCTTTTACCGAATGGATTATGTCGGGTAGTTTTCCAAAAGAACTAATATTAACTGAAAGCTATTGAAAAAGATTATTCTAGCCAGTCGTTTTATCTAGTCCCCACTTCGAACCGATAACATCATTAAACCTGAACGTTTATACGCTTGGAGAAAAATGTGAAGGCGTGAATTCAACATTGTTAAAAGTAAGGTTATGCTTGTATCTAAAGTTACCAGTTCAAAAAATTAAATGCATAGTATCTTTTGGTGTGAACTGGTTTTCTATAAGACATTAATTTGTGCTTAAATATATTCACTGATAGTGTACGGAACTTGAGCAAAGTGTTGTTTTTTACAATATACAACATGAACTGACAACCGGTGAAAACCAGGTCCTGGGTTCGACCGTTGACGGAGTCGTGAATGCTTACTTCTAATTTGTCTTTGACTAAGACAAAACTGCAAGCCAATGTTTAATGGTTTTCAATGGTAGTCTAGCTGACGTTAGTTTGTCATGTAAACTTTATGTCTACTAAATTAAACATATTTTTACGTGAACGATAAACGTAAAACGATGAGAAATTTGTTGACTCTACCTTCAGGTGAATTCCCTGGTTGTTTTAGGCAACGAAAACGAAGACAGGACGAATAAGTCGTTACAAATGGGTAACATTTCATATATGATGATATCCTCCAAATTCAGTGGGTCCAACTGCATCTTACATAGTTCTTTCAGTTCCAGTACTTGTTTAAAAAGTTTTATAAAAGCCCGGAAAGACTCTGTACGTGATAACAAGCACCAAAACAATGTCCAGTAAACCTTTAAGAGGTTTTTAGTTATTCTTCCTTTTAAATACATCTACTACAGGTACACTTTTATATTATTTTCATTTTAAATAAAGTACTTTAAAGTGAGGTTATTCATAATTGTCTTCTCAGATGCTAATTAGATGTTAACTTAGTATCATAAAAATTTAAAAGAACAATAGTAGTGTTTAGTAACGGTCTTTGGTAATGAATTAGGAAGTTTGAGTGAAACTTCAAAATAGAAGTGAGAGACTAATCTAAAATTTCGGGAAAACAGTTGACTAATACTGAAATTAAATTGTCTCCTGGAAAAAATGTTTCCTGTAAATGATTTCCAAAGCCTGAGTCGTTCCATGTGCTAAGATTTACAAATAATCGGAAGAGTTAGTGGACTTAGTGAAAGTTCCCGAAAGTTATTCAAGATTAACTTCGAAAGAAGGTGAATTGTTAATGAATCGGTGTATTAGATAGTATAAATTTAGAAATAAAACTTCTACCAGTGTAAATAATTTCTCACCCTACTTGTAAAAAGCCAACAATTTAATGGATTCGTTGTTTAAAAAAGTAAAATGAAATAGTGTTAACTATAAACGAGAATATAAGATTGCGATTTTCTTGAATTTTGTGGTATTTCTCCTTAGTTAAAGTATTAAAATGTAGAGATTCCACAAGAACCGAATATTAATTTTTAAGGCATACATATTTTATGAGTAGTTAGATTGAAAAGGAAAATGAAGCCTCTATTTTTAAGTTGAAGATTGAAATTATCATATAAAATGATTTGAATTTTCATTGTGATTGGAATGTCGTTGTCAACTGAAAGATCTAAACCGAAAAAAACAATGTAAAATAATAAAAAATGCAGCTAGTGAATTCGAGAGCTTGACGTATGGCATTGGTACTCTTACTCGATTCAGTAATAGACTGGAAAATAACAACTTATGCGTAGTTGTTCCAAGTGATTAAATGAAAGAAGATAATCACGAAATTTGAATATGATACGCGCATCATGTTTGTCTAAACAACATCTATTTATCTGAAGAAAATCAAGACAGATATGGACTAAGAATATTATCCTTACCTAAGTAATCTTCAGTTTAGTGAAATCTCAAATTCTTATTAGATACCCAAGTAATAATAATGTCACAACACTATTCTCTATACAAATCTGACATTTGATAGGGCATCTTTGAAAAAGATGGTTCAAATTTTCGTACCGTAGATTGAATACGACACAATAATATAAAAAGCAATAGTAAGTTCTGACTATTATGATTTCCGTTACGTTCCGAACATTTATCTATATTTCACAAGTTAAAATTGTGTGCAGTTAATGAGAAACCGTAAACTAGAATGAATTTATTTCATTCTGCCAACCTTATAATTCTTGCTGCTCTTAAATTTATCAGGGGATCTGGTTGTATGAGATTTTTGAAAAAAAAGCCTCTGTGAAAGTCGATCAAGTCACCGAACCAAGTTGTGACATGTCGTTGAAGAATATCACGAGAGTCGACAAAAGGGAAGTTATTTGAATAATGTTTGGAAAGGAATTACATTCTCTGTTAATTCTTCAAGATACTTCGCTCAACCAAACGTTCGCTTCTACAAAAGAGTTTTCGTCGAATAACCTAATCTCGTATCGAGTCATCTATCAGGTATATTTTATCTATGAAATCTGAAGTGTTTCCATTCTACAAGTTTATTGATAATCTAAACATTATCTATCAAATAAAGTTCACGAAATTCACCCTAGAGCAACAACGTAACACACCCAGTTCTTTTAAGAATACACTATTGGAACCCCTAGTGACAGAAATAATACATGAAAAATTACCTGAACCTTTCGAAAAAATATATTCATGATCTGTTAAGTATAAAGGTGAACAAAGTTGAAAGTCAAGGTCTCTCTCCTAGATTTAAATTCCATGTTGATATAAAAATGTCAAAAATTAACATACGAACGAAGTTCGGGAGCCTGTACGAAATTACTGTCTTTAAACGTACATAAGAAGACAGAAAAGGTTGGTTTCGCTCAAATGTGGTTGATATTAGAAATTAGCGCTATATTTCCACAACTCCATATTCAAAACGCTTAACAAAGGAATTTATGTCAGCATTGAAGTATTTCCAAAAAAATAATATGATTGTAGTAGGTTCAAATAAAGGCTTCGGTGTTGTTATAATGAATACAAAAGATTATGTGTATAAAATGTTCCAAATACATTAAGATTCCAAATCGAAAAATCTAGGAAAGATACCATTGCAACAATCGGAAAAAGGGTCCATTAATATCCTAAGGGACTTTCAAAGAAGGAACTCAATGATAATTCAAAAGGATCACGACTGCTCTTCTCAGTTAATAGGTCACTTCAACAACGCTCATCCCAAAATAATATTTACAATAGAATATGAAAAAGATAACCAATTCAATTTTTTAACTGTTAAAGTAAGACAGAAAATGATGAGACTATTGAGAAAAGTATAAATAGGAAAGAAACATGAACAGGACAGTGACTGAACTTTAACAGCTTTTGTCCTATGCGTTACAAGAGGTGTCTATTCAAAGCGCTCTTCAATAGATCTATGATGTTTGCTGAAGCGACAAAACAAATGAGGAACTGGCTATTCTAGAAAAGCACCTAGTAGGAATGGATACCCGAGGAAACATATTACGAAATACCGGAATGTCGTAAAAATGAGAAACAACCAACTGTTGGTAAGAAACCTGTCGTCATCCGCCCTCCGCTCAAGAAAGAAACGATTTCAGAATGAACCAATGGGAGTGTCAAGGCGGCGCTGAAAAGAAGATTCCCTGCAGCTCAATTGGTTTCACAATTCAACACCAAGTTAATAATAAATATATTATTTTGTTATATCCCAATGAATAAAAACTTTTCTCTATTAATTGGGGTATAACAAGAAATATATTTATGATTAACTTTCTACCCAATGCCAAATTTATTTATAACTATCAAGTCCAATCTTGGCATTACTACCTACAACACCAAGTGTTCTTTACATCATTCAAAGGTAGATCATTACCCTTTTGACATCCCCACCAATTGCATTTATTGACGCAAATGTACTGCGGTAGAAAATACATAGGAGGGATAGAGAGAAGGACCTCTAAAAGTTTTTGTGAACACATTTTCGGGGACCTACGGCTAAAAGAGAGTAAAGTCTTTACAAGAGCGATTGTCAGAAATCTTTTGACTAGTAGGTATGAAGTGAATGTAAGTGATGCATTCAAAATAATCAACGGACAAAAAATATCAATCTTACACAATTTTGCAAAGGTGATGGCTATCAAACGTTTCCGACCTAACCTCTGTATACAAACGGAAAGTTTGATTTACCTTTCCCTGCAATGGTGATTGGATATTTGCCTAATAACCTTTGTTAATTTTAAACTTTTTTCAACCCTTTCCACGACCTTTTTATTCTGATTATTTTTTCGTCTTCTGAATGATGTTCACATATTTGTTTATTTTATCATGTTGAGCGATGACCCAATCATTCGTTAACTACATAGCCTTTATATAACCACTGAATTATTACAATCCAAAATATGCTAAACATTTGTTAACAATCACGTTCATATTAATAATTTTATCTAACTGATGAGTAACCGTGAAATAGAATGATGGGTTCATTTTATTCTGCGAACCTTGTTGCTCTTGCTTTGTTTGAATATTAGATTAAATCTAAGGAGTTCATATTTCTAATTGTTGTAGGAGTGTACATGTTGTTAGGTTTTGATCAAATGCTATAGAAGTCAAAGGAGTTAAGAGTATATTTTGGTTTTTTATTAGTTTGGTAAGTTGAAAAAGAGATGACAATACTGCCAATGTATCATCTGGTCATTATTGATATAAAGGAGTTCCGGACAGATAGTGACACACCTAATAAATGCAAAAAATAAAATATCGAGTATCAGCATACTGCAACCGACTGTCTGAAGCTATATTCGATTTTGGTTATCTAACGGTTTTGAGTCACATAAAGCAAAACGAAAGTTATTATGAAATTAATCAATCTTTTGTTCATTCAGTTTGAACTTCCTTTTCGTGTTAGTTTTCATTAACGTATGAAACAGTAAACGAGTGCCAACCGTCATCAATTCAGCAAGTTGAATACCAAGAAGCTATAAATCTGTGATCACTAGAGAAATTAAATAAGCCAGTTTAAATTCAAAACAAATGAATAAATTAACAAGAAGTGGATTTTTTGAAGCTTGATAAGTTCTAGCCAGCTTACTTATTGAACATATTAAGCGATTTTCAGACTCAAACATTTAATTCCCCAAAAGTCACATGACGTGTGACTGCATAGTTGATTAGCTGAGGACTTTGATTTTCAAGTTCTATGGGATGTAATAGGATGAAGAAATATCAATTCTCTTTGTTTTCTTGATGTATGTGGTTTGAAATATACATGTTAACCTATGAGCAAACTAGAGATAAAACAGTTAGGTCATGTGCAATTTTGACTATTTTAAGGAGGAGTCTGTTCAATGTAAGGAGAAGCCTTTCGATTAAACTCCGCTGCAAGTGTGTTTTTATAATAACATAAAGTCCTTTCATTACTATTAAGTAGATAACAATCAATTAAAACCTGATGACGTGCCCATGGGTTTCCATGTTCTGAGGTATATCTTATTGGAATCATTTAATGTACTGGGAACATGCTGATAGTTGCTTCAAATATCAAATCTACGATCTTACCATCGGCTTGACCTGTGTTTCTACTAAGTTTCTGACAAAAACCTCTGAGATCATAATATCCAACTAGTTTCTAACAGCACTTCCAAAGACTATTTTGTATAAGCTAAGGTAGATTGCTGGAAAGTATTGGTGAGATATACTTTAATTTTTGTTAAGGGGAAAAGATCAGTGTTTTCTTTATGATTCGTGTAAATTTTCGTTGTGAGATCGTGGTAAAAATATAAGTTGTAGATGAATAATAAATGACTTTTTTAGCATATGTGCAAATTAAGGGGAATCTTTTAAACTATGAACGTATATAAGCTTCAAGTGACCATAAATACTAACGGTCTCATAGGAACAACAGTCCCATGTCTATATAAAAAATGTCTACATGTAGTATTGATCTTGCGAAAGTCACTGATCAGCTTGTACACGGTTTCTTCATTCTTCACCCTGGAATTTTTGAAAGAAAATTAGGTTCATGAAGATTATGTTGCTGTTCTCAACGAATTTATGATAAGTTACAAGATAATTTTCATCTCAAAAATAAGTTTTTGATGACAACGTAAAAAACATCAACTCCGGAATGCAAGTACATCCGGCTGACGAGCCCTAAATTGGACGAGACGCGCGTCCTGGATCCCACTGCTAGCCACTGTCATCTCAGATTATAAAAGCGGTTTATATTAATATCATAATATTCGTTTTGTACACGGGTACTTTCAAACTAAACAATTAAATAATAATTTTAAGAACTCGTATGTTCATTCTTAACTTGTGAGTTTAGTTTTAGGTTGAAGAGAACTAATGGGATAAAATGAATTTCTTTCTTTTTGGGAGTGCAAACTGAGATCTTTTAGCCTTTAAAATGTATTTACGTTACCCGTAAAAGTTTTGTTTATCGAGTCACTGTTTTCGAAATCTTTATCATGAGTAACGCGATTTCTACAACTCGTGTATTGGCCCCGATAAGAAATACTATACAGTGTTTCCGATGTGTTTACTTTTGTGGACATCTGCTGTATGCCTGTCACATTTTCATACAATTTGGGTGATGGTTGCAAAGAGGAAGTGGAGAACTTATGACTTCAAAATGGTTGAGATGGTCAATAGAATAATTGATTTATTAACACTACGTTTTGGTGAGTTGTAGCAAAAATTAAATGATAAACACAACGAATAACAATATTATGAGTAAAAAGATAAAAAATTTCGTACACCAGATCAGGTGTAATGTTTATAAAAAATGCCAGACGGTGTCCGAGTCTTGAAAGCGATTTATTTTCCTCTTCATCCAATCACCCAAAGATGTTCAGTATGGCGTTGTGGAAATTGTTGGATTTCATTAAAATCACGAACCGATCTAAGTTAGACCGCCTTTGAAAACAAGGAAATACTAGACGGCCTTTTCGCCATAGTATAGACTCCACAGCAATTCCTATTCATGATTTCGTACGCGAAAATAGAATCTAGGATTTTTGGTATCGCGTGCGAGCGTTTAGTCACTACACCAGTGAGGCAGTATCCAACGATATTAATATCTAACCTTAGTCAATCTATGACATTGCGAGACCACGTTCCATTGTCTAAAATTGTGTCTAAAGTCGTGCTAATGCACAGACTAGATTGATTAAATGAAATAATATCTATCTTCTGATTTTATCCGATAATCAAAGGAAAACATACTGGTTTTTCGAGAGTTAATTTCAATTCTCACTGACAAAAACTCTAAAGGTATATTGACTTATCACTCTCCAATAAAATGAATGACTGATAGGTAATTATTACTTCCATCCACTTCAAACTCCATTCATGAATAGGTTGAACAGTTTAGATTATGTTTCTAGTTGCTTTCATTCTGAAAATATCATACCCATAAATTAATTTAGTGACATATGAAGATATATAGACAAGTTTGTTCTTAATTGGCGCATCACAATTGACTGGGGTTATCATTTGAACAAAAAACTGACCATATTTAGCTTTGACTAATGATGAAAGAAATAGGGATCTCCTTATTATACAAAAGATTTCACATTTGTACACAAAATGTTCTCTTTTAATAATGATTCATTAGAGGTTGTGTTAATGACTAAGTTTTCGCGTAACTACTGATTTGTTACACTATTCATACGAACTCAAACGACTGACTATGCATCTACACAAACATATAGTAATTTACAGTTATACAGTCGACTGAAACCTAACAATATATTGTAGCGTATGATTGTTAGTATTTAGTTATCGCCTCCAGAATCTAAAACTACTTTTTGTATGTATTTTGTAACTCATGGATAGTACTTAAGTAAATAGCTGCTTAACTCAGAAATGTTAACTTCATGTTTGACATAATTTACAACTATTATGGGATTCCTTCAATACAAATATTTAGCTAAAATACCTATAAATAGATAATAAATCGGTCAGCTTCGAAAATATTTTCCAGATCATGCATTGAATAATGTTACTACTCCAAAATAAGTTGAACTAAAAAAACCTTCATTCTATAATGGTTCATTGTAAACGTCTTTGAGAGCCTCAAATCAACAATAAAATAGATTTTATTAAGTTAAGAATGTATAACAATTTATTTGTGTCAAAAACTATAGAAGCTTAGATGTAACCAATAGTGATCATGGCAAAATTACCATGTAATAACTAGTTGTAAAAACCATATAATCAGTATAAAATTTAAGATGTAAAATTTTATTTGAATTGCATTTTCGATTGAAAAAGGTAAGGAGACGTGATTAAAGTTAATGCTTAAACAAATAAATAGTCACTAACTCACAAAAGTATAAATTTTTACACTGTCAATTTCTATTCTATAATCATATTCCATATATATATATATATATATATATATATATATATATATATATATATATATATATATATATATATATATATATATATATATATAATGGTTTGTAGTCTATAATGTATATTAAATTAAAGAAAATTTGTATAACTTCATCATAGAAAACACCATCGCTTCACTTACTTACGAACAAAAATGAGTGGTAAGGATAACGAAAGGGTAAAGTAATTAATGAATACAGCATTGACTAAAACTCACATCCGATTCCGAAACGCAGATACAAGTTTACATCTTCTCCACGAAATGAGAATGCTATTCTAGGAGCTGATAACTCCCCTTTTTCGATTGCTTCCAAACTAGCATTGCGATGTCGATACACGTAACCCAATGTAAAAATCATAACAATGATAGAGCTGACAAACATTATGGTATAAAATGACTATAAAAATGTAAGGAAAAGTAAAAAAATGAATTGGTTATTTAAATAAAATATGAGCTCCTTTATGCTATTTTCACAAAATTTCTACATTTTCATTTTAGACCTGATGACTAAAACTGTACACGTCATCTTTAGCGTGTAGTCGGAATATTATGATCATCAAAGTTTTCTTGAACTTCATTCTTATACAAAAAAGATCAATTAATCATATTTGACAAAGATAGTTGTACACTAAATTATAGGAAAATGACGAAATAAACTAGACTTGAGTGTTATTTTAAACATAGGGAAATTTGGGAGCAATATTTGCTGACAGTAAGTAGAATGGTCAGTCATCCAAGTTTTAGACTATAAATATATCCAGTTATTTGCTTTTAAACTGCTATCTGAAATAAAGATGGAGTAAAGTATAACATAAAAATGGTGTTAAAGTTCCAGTAAATCAATGATCCATTATTGTAATATGTGTCATTCAAACAATCTTAACATATTATGATAAGCGTATCTGAATTGTCTTTTGTAAATTTTACATCATGTACTATATTCTAAGCTACTTTTTACTTGATGAATTATTCTTTATCTTATTCGAATGTTCGGTTCTTCAATCACAATACTTTTAAAGGGTAATTTTAATGCTTCTTTGTATTGTGTCTTATTAGAAGAACAGTGCTGATCTCATTTGATACTTTTGTGTCATATGCCACACTCTCTACCGTCTCTGTTATAATTAAAAAGATTGGATGCATTCACAATGTGTCCAGTTGACATAAAATATTAAAATAAGATTTTGAATAAAGGTCAAAAGTTACCGATAACTTTACTGTAATGTCAGTAAAGTATGAATAGGTATTGTTGGGATTTTATTATTTTAACGAGCGATGCAAGCTCCAATACACTTTCGTTTATCATCCCTTTGCCTTAGTCAAAATAACTAGGCTTCATGGTTTTTATGAATATACTCGTTATTTTCCAAACTTGCAGTATGCCGAATTCATAGGCTTCAGAATCACTGGTTATGTGTATCGATCTGTTTCGTATTAAATGTGAAATACTTATTACCATTCATCTAAACTACCAGGTGAACCACAGACACATCCATATTTAAAAATTAAATCGTTTTAAAATGAAAATGTTTCGCTTTCATTCATTTAGAGCCTTATAGGTAACTAGTAACTCCGCATGTAGCTCTTATAGGGTTACTGCCGGTCCCAAGCCCGGGTAAAGGAGGAGGGTTGGGCATGGGGTTAGCGTCCCCATCCAGTAGAAAACTAACTCGCTAAAAAAACGCTAACCAGAAAAAATAATCCAAACCATTTAAACTCTGCCCTGGGAGTTAGAAGGTCTTCATTTAGAAGAATTATGACGCTTCATGGTGAAAGCCGAGTTCCTTCGGAAGCCAAGAGGCCGATGCCCCTTCTAACAACCAGAGCAAAAATTTTTATAGGTACATGGAACGTTCGAACAATGTGGGAAACCGGGAAGACCAGTCAAATAGCAATGGAAATGAGGAGATACAACTTAGCAGTACTGGGAATCAGCGAAACCCACTGGACCCAAGCTGGACAGAAAAGGCTAGCTACGGGAGAGATGCTGCTATACTCCGGTCACGAAGAGGACAATGCTCCACACACTCAGGGAGTCGCTCTTATGCTGTCCAAATTAGCACGAAATGCACTTGTAGGATGGGAATCCCACGGATCCAGAGTCATCAAAGCATCATTCAAAACAAAGAAGGAGGGGATCTTAATGAATATTATCCAATGTTATGCACCCACAAATGATAGCAACGACGACATTAAAGATCAGTTCTACGAGCGGCTGCAGTCAGTTATTGAGAAATGCCCAAGGAAGGACCTAACTATTCTGATGGGAGATCTAAATGCCAAAGTCGGAATAGACAACACTGGATATGAAGATATTATGGGACGACATGGACTGGGAGAAAGAAACGAAAATGGAGAAAGATTTGCAAATCTATGTGCATTCAACAAATTGGTCATAAGAGGCACAATATTTCCACACAAGCGTATACACAAGGCTACATGGATCGCACCGGACCACACTACAGAGAACCAAATAGATCATATTTGCATCAACAAAAAATTCAGAAGGACAATGGAAGATGTGAGAACCAGGAGAGGTGCTGACGTAGCTTCAGATCATCACCTAGTTGTGGCCAATTTAAAACTGAAGCTAAAAAAGAACTGGACAAGTGGACAAACAGCAATACAAAGGTTCAATACAGCCTTCCTTCGAGATACTGACAAACTCAATGAATTCAAGATAGCTCTCAACAACAGGTTCCAAGCCTTACAAGATCTACTGAAAGAAGAAGAAACTAGTATGGAGGACAACTGGAAAGGCATCAAGGAAGCATTAACTTCAACGTGTCAAGAGGTTCTGGGTCTAAAGAAATACCATCATAAGGAATGGATCTCTACAGAAACACTGGACAAGATCAAAGAAAGGAAGAACAAGAAGGCAGCAATAAACAACAGCCGAACACGAGCAGAGAAAGTCCAAGCACAAGCTGAATACATAGAAGCAAACAAACAAGTGAAGAGGAGCATTAGAGCCGACAAGAAGAAATATGTGGAAGAACTAGCAACGACGGCAGAAAAAGCTGCTAGAGAAGGAAATATGAAACAGCTTTACGATACAACTAAGAAACTAGCAGGAAAATACAGTAAACCAGAGAGACCGGTCAAAGACAAAGAAGGCAAGCCAATCACCGAAATTCAACAACAGCGGAACAGATGGGTAGAATACTTCGAGGAACTCCTGAATAGGCCGGCTCCAATGAATCCACCGGACATCGAAGCGGCACACACAGATCTTCCCATAGACGTCAACCCACCAACGAAGGAAGAAATCAGAATGGCCGTCAGACAAATCAAGAACGGGAAAGCAGCGGGTCCGGACAACATACCAGCTGAAGCACTGAAGTCAGACATCGAAGCAACTACAAACATGCTTTATCTTCTATTCAAAAAGATTTGGGAAGAGGAACAAGTGCCGATGGACTGGAAAGAAGGGCACCTCGTCAAGATTCCAAAGAAAGGAGATCTGAGCAAATGTGAAAACTATAGAGGCATTACACTGCTGTCAATACCAGGGAAGGTCTTCAACAGAGTGTTGCTGAACCGAATGAAAGATGCAGTAGACGCCCAACTTCGAGATCAACAAGCTGGATTCCGTAAGGATCGATCATGCACAGACCAAATTGCAACACTACGGATCATCGTCGAACAATCAGTTGAGTGGAACTCATCACTATACATCAACTTCATTGATTATGAAAAGGCATTTGACAGTGTGGATAGGAGGACGTTATGGAAACTTCTTCGACACTACGGAGTTCCTGAGAAGATTGTCAACATTATCCGGAACTCATACGACGGACTACAGTGCAAAGTCGTGCATGGAGGACAGCTGACAGATGCATTTCAAGTAAGGACCGGAGTCAGACAAGGCTGTTTACTCTCTCCCTTCCTCTTTCTTCTGGTGGTCGACTGGATTATGAAGACCTCGACATCTGAAGGAAAACACGGAATTCAATGGACAGCTCGAAATCAATTAGACGATTTGGACTTCGCAGATGACCTAGCCCTCCTATCACGTACACATGAACAGATGCAGATGAAGACAGCCAGTGTAGCAGCAGTCTCTGCATCAGTAGGCCTCAGCATACACAAAGGGAAAACCAAAGTCCTCAAATTCAAAGCGGAAAACAACAACCCAATCACTCTTGATGGCGAAACTCTGGAAAATGTAGAGTCCTTCACATACCTGGGAAGCATCATCGATGAACAAGGAGGTTCAGATGCAGACGTAAAGGCAAGGATTGGCAAAGCAAGGACAGCATTCCTACAGTTAAAGAACATATGGAACTCAAAACAACTTTCAACCAATATCAAAGTGAGAATCTTCAATACCAACGTCAAGGCAGTTCTACTGTATGGAGCTGAAACTTGGAAAACTACAACAACAACCATCAAGAAGGTACAAGTATTTATAAATAGTTGTCTACGCAAGATACTCAACATCCATTGGCCGGATACCATCAGCAATAGCCTTCTGTGGGAGAGAACAAACCAACTTCCAGCTGAAGAAGAAATTAGGAAAAGACGATGGAAATGGATAGGACATACATTACGCAAATCTTCAAACTGCATCACGAGACAAGCCCTAACTTGGAATCCTGAAGGGAAGCGAAAAAGAGGAAGGCCAAAGAACACATTGCGTCGGATAATAGAAGCAGATATGAAAACGATGAATTACAACTGGAAGCAGCTAGAAAGGATTGCCCAGGACAGGGTTGGATGGAGAATGCTGGTGAGCGGCCTATGCTCCTTCACGAGGAGTAACAGGCGTAAGTAGTAAGTAAGTAGTAGGTAACTAGTATTTTTGATTCTGTTACTTTAAGTATGATTATTCATTTTGCGTTACCATCCAAATTTGCGTTATGTTTTGAATTAACGTAATACATGAATAGAAAGACTGTATGTGTTCCACTGAATTCGAATGGTGTGTTTACGTTTCGGTCAAAGTTATTAAGTTTGTGTTTCGCCTGGACATCATACTGTAGTAAATATTGTTGGAACGATGTAGCTTATCTTTGATAGACTCTAGAGTTTGTAGCTAGTTAATTTTCAGTTTGTTATCTAACAGTGTAATAAATATCTGCTTGAAAAGTAAGTACGGAAATGAGGTAAATCAATGTTCATACTAATGATAGTTATTTTTGATCTATTGAAGTTGCTGATACTCTGGTAGATAGTTTCTGTTTTCCACCACTTAAAATCAGAGTACACATAATTGGGTGAAGATTTTGTGTTACTACAACTTTTGTCTGATAGCCTAAAGGTTATAAAGTAATACATATCCGGAATAATGTCTCATGGAATGTGTGTGTAGCATTTCCTCTTGTGTGTGTTCAGAGAATGCTATGGTTTCTGTCATCAAATAGTATTGGCTAACGTATTAATTATTAGCAAAAGAAACATGTTACAACAATTAGGTTAGAAATTTCTTTCGTGAATATAGTCGTCTATGGAAATATTTGGAATTTTTTGTCAGTTAGTTACATCCCAAATAGCTTACATCCAAGATTTTGCAGCTACATAATATGGGGTCGAATTCTGTAGGTATTTTTAATCCCATTAAGGTCATAGTAACTCTTTCCTGAAAGGTTTCCTATAAACTACCTCCAACCACCTAAACATACTGCATATGATGTCAAATCACCTGGACTAATGGCCACATGGTAACTTGTCTGATAGAATTTAATCGCTTTCAAGAACTAAAAAGCACGGGACTAGCTTCTTCAATGTGGTTGATTAATGTAATTTAGAATTTGTTTGTAGGAATTCATATGAAGTTATTCCCTTTTATTTCATTACTTCTCAATACATAAAGTATTCAGCTAAGCTTGCTATGACTCAGATTTTTCAATCATGATACTTTGTTAGGTTAATAATAAGCAATATTGCAAACACTAACTAGTCGTTTATGGTCTTTACCGTTTACAGAAATTTGGGATAAGACTATTCTTAAAGGAAATTAAAACCAAGATTTGGGTTCTCTAGATTTTATTTTAGCTATCTTCATACTACTGAGCTATTTAATTTGCAGTATATACCCAGTTACCGATCTAAAAATGGTTTATACCAATAGAGTTTTTCAGTTTATACCTGATCAGCTTTTGAATTTCACTATCAGTTAGAAAATCGACCCTAAACTATTTGGCATGTCCTAATTCCAGGCCATAAATTCCGTCTTTTATAAAACACTTCCAGTATATAACGGTTTTGTTAAAAATCATAATCGGTGCATGTGCGATACGAAATTGGTTTGTGTTGAAACGATAACAACGTAGGTGTATTGTAGGTTAAATGGTTCTAATGCACAATTTTTCCGTATAACAAAACCATTTAAGTTTCATACCAATAATGGGGGTTACTTCGTGAAGAACAAATAAGAGAAATAAATAGTGATAAAAGACTTTGTTTTCAACTACCTTAATAGCGTTAATTATATATTTGTATATTCTCCCTAAAGAGTGATACGTTTTATAAATGGAGTTTGTTATTTGTCAAAACAAGTCAATGTACATCGATAAAACAAGAGTTTAACTCTAGTGATCCACATACATGAAATGCATTTATCATATTCAACAATAATAACAACCATCTCTTTCTAAAGTGTTCTCACATTAATGACTCCCGGAGATTGGATAGATAAATCACGAAGATGTGTATATACTTTTGATCTATTAATTAACAATTAACAGCGATCGAGCAGCACACATTTCAGTTATCGAGAAGATAACAAAAAAAGTTTATTAGATGCACATTTAGACCACACAAAGCTGTTTTTCATTTAGTTTTGTTTGTAAGAAACCAATTTCCATAAATATTAGATGCTAAATATTAGACGCTAAATAACAAACATTTACTCTATATGTGCATATTAATCACCAGCTTTCTAATATATTTTGAGTTATCGATTTTTATGGTAAAGAACAACTTCATCGCGTAGTTTACTGAAAAAAGTGGAACAAGTTATTGGTGAACAGATGCATTGATAATTACTTAGAAAGTATGGTTACAAGTGAACTTATTAACGAAAAGGATGATTACTACAATTGTCAAAACCTTTTTAAGAGATCAAGTATTTTTAAGGGAAGTATGATAAAAAATAGATGTTCAAATGCAACGATGATGAGCACACATTATCTCAAGAATATATATATATATTGATATATATGATACGATAATGTAGTTATTCAATATTAGATATAATAAAAATAGTTTCTTGGCTTCAAGTTACTGCATAGGACAGAAGTTCTTCAAAGTTGAAGTTTCCTACTAGACATTATTACTGTTAACCACTAGTTATTGGTTCTAAGTTTCGTAACAAATGCTGAAAAATAAGTGTTCTAAAAAATCCTTATAAGTTCTTAATTTTCCATATGTTCAATTAAGTTTATGGCTTTAACTTAACCAAATCTGCAATAACTTATCAAGCATCAAGTCGACTGTATGTCACGGGATATTGAATGTATATACTTTAAGTTATGCTGAACTGTGAAAACATCAGAACATTTTGTTCAATCAAACAGTCAATCAGTCATTAAATTGTCTAATGAATATGATGAATTCTGAAATGAGTCTAAATTCAGTGGCGGTAGAATGTAGGTAAACCAATGACGGACATTCAGGAGCAAATATATTTATTATTATTATTATTACTATTATTATAATACAATATTACATTATATATTATATAATACCGATAACAAACTTATCGGGAAAGATCGTTAGATAACTATGGTAGCAATAAACCTGTAAATTTAATTAAGATAAGCTACTAATAATATAATAAATACTTTTACTTTTTCAAACAACAATATCATTTTGAGTCTATATGTTTACAGTAGTCCAAAGTGAATACTGGATGGAGAGTTATTTGTACAGTATTTAATAATTCATACGAATTTATAACCTGATCTATAACCCATATTATTACAAATATATTAATAGTTTTGATAATAACATCTTTATCAGCAAAAGCTATTATATAGACTATACCATTATTCTCATTTACATGTGTATACTTTCAACATCTTTGCCATATTCAAAATTTTAATGCTGACCTAGTATGATATTTGTATTATTGTGTAGTTTATTCAGAAGAAAGTGTATATAATAAACTGCCATTAATGAATAAAGTAATAATAATAATAACAAGAAAACTTACAACAAATGAATTTTCAGTTTCAGCTTCTTTTTCTCCGGTATTGTAAAGTGTAATTGATAAACCAATAGCAAATATTAGAAAGCAATAAAACATTGAAACGACACGTTGCAAATGATTTCTATTGTAATAAAGAGATAAATATAGAACTACATATGAGTGTGTATAAGATTTATACACAATAGACATTATTTTGTTGAATAATAAAAAGAAAATCCATACTAAAAATAATAATCAGACTATATGGACTTACTAAATATTTCATATTATGATGGATAGTCAAACCAAGAGTAAGAATGTTTATTAAAATAGACAGATGATTTATTGTATATATCGCAGTCAATAATATAAAATAATGAAGTTCAGTATTTCCATTCAGAATCATATTATGATTTCGGAATTAATTTAATTTTGAAAAACATACCAACGATTAAGATATGACAAAGAAATTTCGAAAAATATAACAAAGCCTACGAATATCAACCCCTTATCAATAATCATTATCATCAGGTCATTCAACATTATCTAAACTTTATTAATTGGGCTTAAGATAAGTTAAATTAATCTAAGTTGACTTTTGAAAGCTTTTAATGAAAAGTTTTTTACGACAATATTTGTTTGATCAACCTATGCAAATTAATTAGCGGAGATATTTCTTACTTGAAAAATTCAACATTTAACCGCGAATATAATTCCTTATGAAGGTTTTCATTTCTTCAAAAAGATATAGTTCTAATTTGTTATACATACAACGTTGATCGATATTTGGCGAGAAGATTCGGCAGTTACAGACATAGCCTACCGTTCTAAGTTTTGATCTGTTACACGCTTCGACTATCAAGGTTGAATTTGATATTTAGGTTGAGAAAAATCTCAACTCCTATTGATGCAGAACGTTTACAATCGGTTAATAAAACTCAGTAAGCAGTAGTGCAGTGGTAAATCTTGAGTGAATCAATTCATGAAATAATACAAATTAAGTTTTTGATAGCACACTAACATAAATGTGAAATTACAATGTAGGGACATTATTAACCTTTGTCATAGTTGTATTATATCGTTGAAGACGTCCCAAATGAAGAAAATAATGTTAAACAAAGCAAATAAATATTCAAATTATTCAAAAATTAAATATTTCTTTAATGAAAAGTATTTTTTTTTAATCTGTATTTATTAGGCTACAATCTGTAATTTCATTATTTATCAAACATAAATTGTAAAACAGATCGAGTTCAAATGAAGCAGATGATACTAGGAGGATGACAAAGAATAGTTTCTGAAAAGAAAGGCATGAAAAATGATTTGAACATTTTTGTAATGCCTAATTACCAGTAACAGTTATTTTTGTTTTCAACAATAAAAATATTGGCGCTTGACTTTTAAATTATTATTATTATTTAGCCCTTAATGATCAGTCGTGTTCAAAACAATATTAACAAGATGTAATACGGTTATGTTATGTTAAGGATAGATTTTCGAAATTATGCTTAAAAAATCAATTAGAAAGTAATCAACCTAAAAGCTAAGACTATAAGTCCAATACAAAGATTTAGTTGCCCGTAAAAAATAAATAAATACCAACCTGACGTAGTCACAAAAGATAGGAATAAACTAAGTAAAAATATATAAAGTACATGGAAATAACAGTAGCATATGTATGCTGAATACACACCTAATAATCCAGATTTTTTTTAAGGGGATCACTCGGTCAAAGTTGAAGCGGATCAATCACAAGTTAAGCTTTGATATAATTGAGATAATTCTTAGACTTCCGTGAACTAGTTACTCATTCCTCAAAAAGGATGTTTAAAAGTAACACACAGATTGGTTTCAGTAGGTATTCTTGATATTTAATGGGTAAGTTACTGTGACATAATGAATGGATTAAATCCCGACTCAACTTTTCAGCTTCCATTCTTGGTACCAAAATATGAATTTATATTCATTCTGAAAACAACGTATGAACAGTAGTTACATTTTTCATGCAACGCTAGATTTATCAAAGTTCACAGAGTGTAACGTGTAACTCAGAGCAATAAAAGGGTGCTCATTTGACGTTCGATAGTCTATAGATCCATCAACACCCCATGGAATTTTAATATGAACAATTCTTCATCCGATTTAGATATCATCACTGATGATACGCTAAAAAGTATGCATAAACTTAACATATTTCCTTCATTTATGCATTATTTTGCTGGACTGTTTTCATGAATAGTAGATAAAGTAAGAAAAAAATGAGGCTGAAAGTTAGAGCTACATGATGTAAAGTAAGCAACATGTATTAAGCATTAGAACCAATCATTGTGGTGATTAGAAACGTTAAACAATTACTTGCTTCGTTAACCGAAATAAAATGTGCACCAATTTTACTTATAGCTAATGAAAATAACTTAAATGTATCTACTAACATTGACACGAAAATGTGTTAGTATCAATCTAATTCATAACTATCACCGTTATTAAGCAGTTTGCTCAGAATAAATGGGATGTATTTAGTAAGTCATTTATCACAATAATGTTGTGCCCGTGAGTCGGGAAAACTGTGAGACGCAAAGAAAAACCAATAGCTTGTAGTGAAACAATGAGACATTCAGATATTATTTTAAGAATTTTCATGATTTTTGATAATCTAGAAACGATAACTATTATTAACTTTGAGAGATCATATTATTATTGCCATTACCGTAATTACATATGAAGTTTGCATTCATTAAGTAAATAACATAAGGAAGTGGCAAATTATTTGGATCAACATGAATGTATTATTTTTCACTAAACAACAGTATACTGGAAGAGCACCAAGACTATGATTAGTGACGTAAAGTGCGTTTCTGTTTAGCACTTCACATCAAAGTACATAGAAATCACATACAAATCTGAACTGATATTTATTAGTTATTCTAACAAACTGGTTATTGGGACTTTCGAAAATGATGATGTGGTTAAGAGTAACTTCAATTGATCCATGTCATAATGAGGTTGCCTGTCAATACTCATCATGAATTTTATTGAATCGAATCACATCAAAAGATTGTAGTTTAACTCTATTCGATTTGATTGGTGCTATTCAATTATGTATTCACTTAAAATAAATCATCTACGGATCAAATATATATGATATGGTAGCCATAAGTCATAATTCACAGTCATCTTTTATTCATGATGTTAATTTGTGTACTTTGCGAAAATTATATTTGGTGAAAACCTTTTTAAATTTAACGCTTGGTTTGTTTAATTTAGATGCAAATAACTAGTTTTGTTTTTCAGGTTCATTCACATTTCATTCAAAGTAAGGATAGTGGGCTACTAGAATCACCAATGAAGCTTTAATCAATTTTTTCTAAAATAGGAGATTTATGAAAGTGACGAAAATTTGAAAAGATCGGTTCATATCTCATTAATTTGATACAATATATAAATAAATACCCACTGTAAAAAAACAATGCTAAATTTAAATTGCTAAATGCAGGTTAGGAAAACGATGTAAATATTCCGGTTAGAATTATAGTGATTTTTTTGTTTCATAGTAATCACTTCATGCTAATTAGGAATCGAAAAAGCCTATATATCACATGTTTATACTAAATAAGAATATTCAGTACATTCCCAGATAAGATCCTTATTAACAGGCAGAATTATTCTTTTATCCACGGTACTGTGGATACAATTTTAATAAATCTTCGCTGACTTTAGCGTAAATCAGACTATCATGACAAACAACAAATCATAATTTATGCATTGTGACGACGGTTTGTTTCACAGTCAGTTTTCAGGTGTTGCGGTAATGATATGGAGTCAAAGCAACTTACTTCGTAATTCATGAGCGCTAGTAAGAAGTGAATATCATTGATACTAATCTTGTTATATCCAAGTAAACCAAGTTATCAGTAACATTGTACCTAGTACAGATGTATGTCAGGTTAAGTCGCCTGATCTGCATTGGTAAATTTTCAAGTTATTGAAAAGATAAAAGTCGAAAAAATAAAGACGATACTCTTTATGTTAGTGAAAAATATATCTTACCAAACATAATTTGAGAAGACTGAATAAAGTCAAGCGAAAGAAATTATTTGTTGAGATTCAGGTTTTAGATGTTAATAACAAAACAACTTTTCACTTAGATGAAGCACCTATGTTAAACATCTGCAGCCATAGATCATAGTTATCTTGTGAACCTGAAGACAGGTATCTCTCAATTCGGCTCATTTCAATAGTCAGTGACTGTGAACTAATATCAATGTCGCTATCTGGCTGCCTATTTAGATTTTTTTTTGGAGGAATCAAGTTTTCATTATGAATAAAAATGGCAGCTATTATATTTAGCGTATGATGTAAATGTTTTGGCTGCACTATTCTTCGACATATAATTTGTTTAACATAAGTGTCGCTCAAAAATCAGATATCATCGTTTGTATAAAATTAGAGAACAGCTAACCAAATATCATTAGATTATATATCTCAGAATGATCTCAGTCGGTCAGTATTTAAGAGTAACGGAGCACTGATTCATCCTAGAGTGGGTTACCTCACCAATGTTCACCAACTACCCTTCTAGGAATTGACCATCTAGTAGAAATTCATAGGTGCATACTTCCACCTCCAGCCAATTTACGAGGAAGTAGGACTATTACCAAATATCATGACGATATTTTTAAACGTAGTACATCTGAAGTTCACGTGTTACTACTTTTTAATATAAATTCAAGAACTCATCTTTAGTTGAGTTACTAGTGAACACAAGATCATTGTTATTTGAAGGTATTTATTAAAGATTGGTTTCAAATTGATATGTGGTATTATTCCCAGACTGATCTCAGAATAAATTAACTAAAATTTTACGGAAAATAGGATTTAAACTTACTGATGTTGATCTTGTGCAAAATTATTTACTCTTCCAAATGAAAATCTAGATAGTGATTTCTGTTTTCTTTCTGATGTGTCAAAAATCATGCAAACCGAACGACGTTAACTAATTAGAAATGTCATATATTCAATTAACTGAGTATTACCATACCATGACACTTTTACTTTACTTTAAAGTAAACAACATTTATGTACGATCCTATCAAAGTGCAAATCAAAACATAAAACTGACAATAACATGATATATTGAGGTGATTCTACAAGAAATTTTACGCCATAAATTTGTGAATTGAATTCTCTGAATAAGGCGATAGATGTAACAGCAAAACAACTAATCTTTCTTTTCAATTTATTTGAGTTTTGGAAGTGCACCTATTTTCATGATGAATTGGTTATTCAGTTTACGCTTTGCTTACATCTGTTGAGTTACTTATTGGTAGTGATTTTTAAAAACATATGGTATCTTTATTGTCCTTATCCACAGTTATCCTATTTATTATCAAGCATAACATTTTGTCGCTCTTCAACTTAAAAACATGGCTGGTCTTTTTCCCGCTTAAGTGTAAGTAATTTAAATAAAAGTTTTATATAATGATGGTTTATTTGTAAATGTGCAACATTTTGCTCAAATTAATCAATTATTTGTGAATGCACGTATGTAAGTGTATATTTACTGCTTCACGTGCATGGTTCTCTGTAAAAATAAACATTGGCATTCTGTCTACGTTATATTCATGAGTATTTCGATATTCAAGTTATTTATATGAATCAAACTTTTATATTTAGTGCAAAAATATGTGTTTATTGTACTAATATTCATTGCAAATGAGTTTATGCACATATTTACTTAATATTTAGAAGGTTAACGTATTTTAGTGCATTTCAATCTGTGATTTTAACTAATTAGAAGTGTGGATGATAGTGAGGATAATCAATTCCTTAACTTTTAAGATCAATACATTGATGTAGTGTTATTGAAGTCTCACTATTTTAACTCATGGTTAAGTTACGTTGTATGTATTACCGTTTCGAAAATGACAGATTTTGCATAATGTACAAAAATTATGTTTCCAGGTTTTAATGCATAATAAATCAGGAACTCATTTAATTATATATATATATATATATATATATATATATATATATATATATATATATATATATGTAAAGCCTAAGTAAAATACAAAAAAGATTATAAGTGAACACATAAAATCCACATGAAAACAACTTTTAAAGAAGAGAGTAAAACAAAGAAAATGAATACTATTGGGGTGGGAGGACAGTCGAACAAAGCCATTTAAAATAATAAAGACGTGTAGATGTTACTGTACTGTATCAATAAAATTAAAGAAAGGAATCGATGACTATTAGAAAAATGAAAATATAAAGGGTACCTGAAACAAAGCGACAAGGTAATAGGAATGGCAGTATAAACTTCAGTGAAGAATATGCATGTATTTAACTTCCGAGAATTATGATACAAATTCTATGGAAAATCCATTGTATAGACTGAAAATAAGATGCCTAATTAAACCAAAAATAATTAGTTTATTATTTATACTATCAAACAAATATGAGAAGTAGGAGTAACAAATAATTTTTTATTCAACAACAAGAAACACAGGTTTGAAATACAACTAAGAAAATGCAAAATAAGAACGAAAAATTTAGGAGTATCGTTTAGTGTTTATCTCAGTGTATTATGATGAGTGAACTGTAGAAAAATAACTATTTATAACACACTGACATCAACGAAAATGATTTTGTAAGCCGTAGGAACAAATGTTTCTCACGAATTATAATCTTTGATTCATCTTGTTTTCTACAGGCTACGGGTGAATACTTCTGAGGAACCCTAAAATCAGTGAATGGGTTATTTATTAATCTTAAATATCAAATTATTTTCCAGCCTATTTAGCGTTTCGATGAAAAGCTATCTTTGAGCTGTAAACACTTTTACAAAGCAATTAGATAAACTGCGAATGGTATTCATTATGTTGACTAAAATCTAAGAGGGAAATATATATAAATCGGTCTATTTATCAGTTGATGACTTATAGAATTATTAATTATTTTGATAGAGAACATCTCAGTAAATATAGTGAAAGGAAGTAAGGATGTGTAACATTTATGTATTCAAATCGTTACAGACCGTATATTAAACAACATAAAACCTTTAGTATAAATGCGAATTTGCTGCATCTATCAATTTTGAAAATGTGTCATCTTGATGTAAGTAGCAAGATGGAAAGTACACTTGAAATGTCAACATATAAAAGTTTCATCTTTGACCTAAAATAAGAAGACGTATCAGTCTGTCGAAGAAATGCCTTTTTTATTTATCCAAATTCTGTAAACATTTTTAATTTCCAAAAATAAACTATTGACAATTTGGGTTCGTCTTCAATATTTCATTGTAATGAATGTAGTACTAACACATACTAGTTATGAAATCGTTTGTTTAAGAGTACAATCCGTAACTTCACAAAAAACTTCTACATTGTACATGTGATGAGTGCTGAATCATTAAGGCTTATAATCGTCGGTGGTAGTAAATTACTCAAAAATGAAACACAGCCTATCTTTCCACACTTGAAGACACCCAACAATTCCTGAAAATTATGAATGGTGACAAATCGACTAATGCATGAATTCAGAAACAAATTGCATTTATTTTATACTAATGCATCTTAGGTGATTACTATGATCAGATTTCTATTGAAATATGGAAAGCCTAACAATTTTTAATTACATGGTGAATATTGTTTAGTTACTTTTCAATCCATGGTGCTATATGTCATAATTGCAACAATCAATAGATTTAAAAAGTTCGAAACTTAAACATATGTCAAATGACTTGCATTTATGTAAAGCCCCCATCGTTAAGTGAAGTACAATACACGAAGTGGTAGACGTATCATAAGTTAACCACTTATTCTTGTAGGAACGAATTTTCAGGATGAATGAACGTAAGGATTTTATTTTTTTATTCAATGGTTGTGGTGATTTTGTCCAGTTACAGTAATGTAAGTAGTTTCGTTTCCGATAAGCTACCATTTACTCATTGCATTTTGTGAGAATTTCTAACAAATGATCAGGAAATCTTGCTGAGAGGTAAGAATCAGTAACTTTTTTATCTACTTAAAGTTAACAATAGCAAAATAGCTTTGTTTACTTACAGAATGTATTATTTCTGGAAAGTGTATTGATACAGCTTGATTTTAGAAGACGAATAAATATACATACGCTTTCTATGGGATTACCACAAGTGTAAACAGAGAACACGTGTAAACAGGTTATCACTTCAGAAACCTACTCTTACTTTCTAAATGAAAAGTCCATCATAAAGAATGAAGCCAAATATATGCTTACATGAAATAAAAATAAATTAAATAACGGAAATCTCCATACAAAATACTAAAATGTCTCATTCTGAATTTCACAGAATGGATTCAGTCTGGTCTGGTTCAGAAGCAATATACTATTCGGAACACTATTTTGTATTCATCCAGCTGAATGCATTACAGATAATAAATAAACCTAGCAATAAGTAGGTAATATACTATCTACATAACATTTGAATGAGATTTAAAGAATGTTATATACATTAACATTTAAATTCTAAATAATCTATATGATAAATTCAACAATCGTTGGTTCCTTTACTAATTTCAGTTCAGTTTTACAAAATACATTTGTTTACAATGGAGTTTAAAGTAAGCAATGATGCTTCCTTTATTATCAGAAAGTTTAAATAATAAAAGTAAAAAAAAAGTGTCCTAATTTATAAAATCGGCTGACTTCCGCATTATAACCATTATTTTACATAAGTACTGTATATTTGTTTGCAAAATCCAAGTTCAACCAAGTAGTTTAATCAAACAATATTACGAGGATAATTATAATATTCACGAATATAAAGTCATCACTTGACATTTATTTAATTATTAAATAAATTTAAATAGAACTTTAAAATTGAAAACACATTAAATTGTCATATTAATTTTATTATTTTACTAAGTGATCCTCATGTACAGAATATTCAAGACAGTATATTGATTTAATCAAAATGGAAAAGTTTATTTAACCTTTATGAAACCTGTTTACAAATACATCTTATTAATTTCAAACATTGTCATTTTACTTTTTTTCAGGTTAAGTTATGTCAGTAATCAAATCTAACCTTATATGTTCGAGTTATATTTATGTTTTATATTAATTTCCTTTGTTAAAAGCTTATAATTAAATTGTAATAAGCGATTATTAGTGTAAACACAGTTAATGATTCCTGAAAACAAGACGTTTCATTTTCATGTTAGAAGAAACTCGTATGATTTAAAGATGATTTTCATCATAGGCTCATATCATCTTGACAACCTTTCTAAACTAAGAACTTCAAATGATATTTAAATTCACGAGTTTATAATAATTCTTATTCACCTAAACAAATGGTTTGGTAAAGTTGTTATTACTTTTAAGATAGTCTGATAAAACTACAATTC
This sequence comes from Schistosoma margrebowiei, assembly GCA_944470205.2. Taxonomy (NCBI): domain Eukaryota; kingdom Metazoa; phylum Platyhelminthes; class Trematoda; order Strigeidida; family Schistosomatidae; genus Schistosoma; species Schistosoma margrebowiei. The sequence continues at coordinate 22,042,059 of OX104024.1, forward strand.
TGTAGTTCACTAGAACACCAACATTACGTGTTTTCTTTGACTGTATATTCTAACACAATGGTTAAAAACAAATTTTTAAAAGTGCACCCTCAATCAGTTACAGAGAGCCTTGGAGTGTTAAAAACACATCAGTGCTAGTGGAACAAGTAGTTTGTTGTTTACGTACCGTCAGTTGATTGGTAGTGAGAATTAAATCGAAGAATATTGAGAAACTAGCCTTCTTTAGAGGTTCAAACAAGCTGTTTCACCATAAAGTTTTATTTATATATCTTCTGATTGTAATATGTTTGTGAACATAATCTTCATTAGATATAAAGCTTTTCACTCAGTTTAACTTTTATAGATTAAGCTATAAGGATAAAAAGAATACTATCTCAATGTTGAGACACTGTAATGCCTTAACACTAGAAATTCAGCTTTATTTGAATTCCTTCAGTGTTAATTTTTTTCGTGGCGAGTAGTCACATGTGCATTTTAGATTTAATAGCTTTATATATAATCGTATCAAGTTTGACGACGTTACCTTCTCTAAAGTGCATGGGTAATTTTAATGTTCTTAGTGTTTTTATGGACAGGTTTAGCAAAAACTGTGATAAGAAGGAATATAGCCGTAGATGAAATTAGCTTGAACATCCAAAAAAAACTGTTCATATCATTTATCCGTATATACTGGTTGTTTGGATCTTGCTACGGATATTTAGGACTGTAATTAATCAGTCTCTTTTGACATGTGTGTGTGCAATGTTTCTCATTGATTTATTCATCAAATAAGAATTTTATTTAGTCCAAATTTTCTTCAACGGTTTTTAGACTTCATATAGTTGTAGGACTATGAAACAGTTTCTTATTCATGACAATATCTGATTTGTGTTTATTTTAAATTTATTTAATGTATAACATAAAAGCTGTCTGGACCTGAATAAACGTACTCATTAATACTATTAAATAAGTTACTGTCAACGAATGGTATGGAACTTCACACTTATTTTCTCTTGATTTTATGTTCAAGATTCTCAGTACATGTTTCATTTCAGGCAACATTTTAGTGAGGATTTCTTCCTCAAGTAAGTCTTAAAGGGAGGAAATCATTAGGTTAAGTTTTTGAACTGATACCGTTATTTTATAAAAATAAAATATTTTTCAGTGTACAATCTAATCAAAGGGAATCAGAATATTTAACAAACACGATACATTTGACCACCAAAAATTTAAATTACTTCCTGATGCTCTTTTGTCTAGTTAGTTGGATTATTTTATTCAGTTTCCAGCCTGTTGTGAGCGAAATCAGTTATGTTTTTTCTCTAGAAACCTAGCTAACTCAAGAACTCTCATCTTCTTTGAATAAGATATCAGAAAACCTATTTTTTGCTAATGAAAAACTGATTCTTGAATACGTAATAAGGTATGGAGATATAATTTTTGCTTGTTAGTTCAATTATTGATTAAAAGGAAATTAGTGAGGTTGTGCTCATCTTCAGCGATCGTCATTCGTCGCGTATAGTTTTAATGCTTATCCATTTTTGTGATAATACAAGAAATCTTCTAAATGGAGTTTTCGTCATTCTAAAGATTTTGGGGATTCAGACGACGAGTTATTATTTAATGTTCATTTATTCGGATATTCACATTATTTACCGGCTTATTGAAAAGCTTAAACATGAACTTGGTCAAATCATAGAATTTAAATGTTTGTCAACACTAATTTAATAAACAGTTTGATTAAGTAAACAATTAAAAACGTCCTGCATTATCTCACTCTCATAATTTTGAGTGAAATAGTTTTATAAACGGTCTCATTAGTTCATTCGATTTTGTACTGTCAAAGAAGTAGTTCACTAACTCTGTATGCAAGAACTGTGTTTTATTTTTTGTTCACAGCATAAATGATATCAGTCAGAGGCTGAAAAATGCTTGTTCAATCAAAACCTTTGTTAAGTGGAGATGGAATGAGTCCTGGTAGGTAAATACTGACTGGTATTCTGTTAGAAACTAGTTTGAACTCGGTCACACATAGAGTTACTCTAGTCACTACGCATTGCTAATCTGAACCACTTATTAACACAGAATAAATTAAGGTAGAATAGATGAAAACTCAACACTAAGTGTTATATCGTTTGATTTATTTAGTTTTTTTTTATAAAGTAAATAAGTTGTGGTTTAACGAAAGACTGAAAATAATTCGACATCAATAGGATTCTAATCATAACGCTTTGTAGTAAGCAATAAGGAAACAAGAATTATGAAGAATAATGTGCAATAATCATTCAGGAAAATTAGTTTTCTTGTGTAAAAATTGATTGAACAGTATTAACATATTGTTTCTTCATATAACTGAGAATCATTCATTCTGTAGCGTTTGCATAAAATATTCTGGGAAATTTCTTTTTCAGTTAACCATTTGCCTTTTTCTTTATATTTTAGAAAATGTATTAAATTGCACTTCTTATGAGTTTATGTTTATTACAATCGTAAACTATTTTTACGTATGTGGTCATCAAAGATTTAAGGTGATTAGTTTTCTGCAAATGCTTTTAAAACTGATGGTGAAATTACAGTTATAAACAGAAGCTTATGTTTTTGACAATTTATAATGGACTATTAAAACTAAAGAAGAGCTCTAAGGATATTCACTTTCTTCATATAGAAAATAAGAAAAGTTTGAATTAAGAGTATGATACAGAACTGTATCCCACCTAGTTTACAGCATGATTTACATATACATGACACAAAGGGATGAAATTGTTTGAATTCATTGCAAAATCTGTGACCTCTGATTTCACGAGAATTTTCTACAGACCCTTCGTATATCATGGATATTATTATTACTTATTCTATAGTAAGTTATATTTGGTCTAATGTTTCCTTCTGTTTGACTTCGTCAAAAATTCACTTATCTTTTTTCTCTGAATTTTGGTTAATACCCATCATTTAATTTTCACCTAAATATCGTCAATATTCAGCAGCATAACAGAAAGCTTTTTGAATTATCATATTACATACATTCTAGACCCCTAGAGTTGAGTCATTCGATTCATGTATTAATGATTATATTCAAATATGAAAGTGAACCTATCCACCTGTATCTTATAATTTTCTCGCTAAACTTAAAAACGTCTGGGTTTGTGTTTCTAGGTAACACCCTTTTGATTGATATAGATTTTGATGTTTGTTGCAACCCATATTATTATGCATGCTGAGCCACAACGAAAGCTAGTCAGAAAAGGAATCTCCATTCCTCGCTTTCTAAATGTTCAAATAGAAATATTTGTTTAACTTTATTTTACACACAAAAATAGAATATGTGTATAAACTTCATTTTATAATGTTATATCTTCTTAATTTATTTTTGCCTTGTTCCGCGAAGGATCATTTTTGAGTAAAGCTGGCTTCACAGTAAAATATGTGACTTATGAAATCTGTTTAGAAGGTGAACATTTTCATCTTTACTCTTCTACTTAATTTATCAATAAAATATATTATTAAAGTTTTATGAAAGACCTGACTACATGCTCGAAAATCAAAATTAATGTGGTCTATTATGAGGTAATTCGTTTGCCACTTGTGATTTCAGTATTGTGTTCAGAGGTGAATTAAGATAATTTTGATAGAAGACATAGTTAAGTTCCCGTTTCACTCTGATTTGCTTCTTTCTACTTTTGCAAGAAACCAGCCCAATTTGAATTCCTTCGTCAAATCAATCTTACTTATAGTGCTTATATTGCAAACACATGTGATAAACCGAAACACAGTGGAAGCAGATGATTAGCTATTTAATTTTTATCCAAATGAAAGAAGTACTCTGTTAGATATTTGAAGATATATAGAATGTAGATAATATAAATATCTATATATCTACGTTGAACTTTTGGGTACTTAAGCATATACTGTTTCTAATATTTTAATTAATACTATTCATACAGATGCTCTTACCAAGTTATATCAGCCACATGGCGTAATGCAAGACGTTTATTACCGACTTGCTAGTACGTTATTTATTTTACAGTGTGAATAGTAAAATCAAACTGGAACTGCTGTTAACATGATTGTATTCCGGTTAAATTGTTAGTGTGAAAAGAGAACCTTAAGGTGAATAAACGTTCATCAGAATCATTGATTTACTAATTTATAAGGGGTCCATATCTTATGTTAGTTGAATAACAGTGAATGTTCAAATCACAAATTTCACTTCTCCATCGTTTTGTTTAGGATGCTAAGTTAAATAGCTATAATATTCTTATTCTGATTTTTGGACACCTTTGATTTTCATTCATTTGACACTGATTTAACAAATGACAGTTACATTTATTAACTGATTATTTATTCATACATAATTTGAAATCAGTTTAAACAATTACTCGACATGATAAATAAGGGTTATTGATACAATTCAATATACTTGATTAATATTTATATATTGAGAAAATGGTTAAATAAGCTATGCTTTTTTAATGAACGCTATGATTATCCTTTATCACGAAAGACCAATATGGTTACATCGACTTTATTTCTAAAACGATTAACGATTAGATTAGAAATTCTTATTCTCTTTGGTTGCAAGAATAAAAAGCCAATTTCATAAACAAAACTCTCACAGTTTATGACAAATAAAACTTGCTATGACGTCTATTGATTAAGCATATACAAACTAAAAAACGATTTTTAAAAAATCTTGATTTATTCGTTTTCGAGAGAATGAATAAGTCGTCAACATTTTCGCGAATCAATCAATAATCGAAGGACCAGTTTCACAGTCATTCGTGATTAAGATTAGATACTGTGTTCATTTTTATAGGCAAGGCTAGTTTTTAATCTTAGTTTTAAACATACTCGAAGTGACTACAATAAGATGCCGAAAAGCCTATTTACAGAGGGACTTGTGAAGCTTTCTCAGTAAAACATCAAGTTCAAAACGTAATCAGATTTCAAAAGCATTCACAACTTGCTCTGCAGACATGTGCAATCACACGATTTTATGGATAATAAGTAATTTTGGGTAATGTACACGTTATATTTCAGTAAGATCGTCTTAAACATCAAATCCAAAGTTTTGATAACTTGTCTCCGTCCAATAGAATGTCAAGTAATGAGAAATGGATAATTAATAAACGTAATTTCTTCACCATTGTGTTCCTTAGGATCACTCCTATGAATATACACATGTTTATATATTCGATCAAATAATCATTACTGACTCAACAGTTTCTTCATTTTACTGACATCAAACAAGCTGGAATAAATTTCCATAAATCCACAATAAGTAAAGATGTAAACTAACAGAATTTCCATATCTAAATAGAGATGAACTTTACAGTATGACGTTATACCTTTCAATGTTAAATGGTGGATCATAACTTTTACTATGTAAATATAATAATGTCCTTACACGTTGTCTCTAAAGCTTAGCGATATGATAAACGCTATTTTTAACTTTCTACACCTTGTCATAAAAAAATAAATCTGTAAGCCATCCAATACTCAATAATAAACACTAATAAGACTAAACTGTGTTCATACTGTTTGGTATTCTATACTTTGCTACTGTATCAAACAAAGAAATAAGTTTTTATGACTCACTTCGCTTTCCTCGCTGAATTTGCGGACACTTTTAATGGTCCCCCATCACCATCCACATTTTTGCCATTTGTTATTTGATCCGAATCAGGTACAGACGTATTAAAATGAATTTTACCCATAATTATTTACAGAATAATAATCATGTATTGTTGATATTTTTGTCAAAATATTTACTATTCGATCAAACGATTAAAATTATGATTTTCCTTCTTCTGAAGTACCCTTTATTGTTGAAAATGTTACCTCGACAAGTAGCTTTACGTGGTGTTTTACGCTAAAAAACAGACGGTCGAATTATACATGAATATATATATATATATATATATATATATATATATATATATATATATATATACGCACGAAAAGTGTTCACGTGATCAAGAAGCTTAGTAATATGTTCACATTTTAGCAAGCATACAAACACAAAGGCAGTTCATCCGAATCTGTTTATCCTACTACGATTTAGGGTCACTTCAAAATTTGATGACTACACAATAAGCACAAATCAACCAATAAGATTTTATAGTAGAAATTTTTTCAGCAAAATAATACGCAGAAGTTGTACAATTATTCACTAATGATTAGAGATTATTTCAAACATATTTAGCACAGATTCCTAAGGATTAGAGATTATTTCAAAAATATTTAGCACACATTCCTAACTTTTCTGAATAAAAACTGAATTATCAGTATGGGGGTTGTGGAGATTGTTAAGTTTTTTGGTTGAGATCATGAATCAATTGATGTTAGACCACCATTGGAAACCTGGAAGCTCAGGAGCGAAGCCAGCAGGTCCTGGGTTCGAATCCCGCTCGCGGGATCGTGGATGCGCACTGCTGAGGAGTCCCATACTAGGACGAAACGGCCGTCCAGTGCTTCCAGGTTTCCAACGGTGGTCTAACATCAATTGATTCATGATCTCAACCAAAAAACTGAATTGTTATAAAGGAAGCAGTATATATTCGTAAACTTTCAGTGATTGAATTTTTCAAGGAAAAAGCTTGGACCAGGTTGTCAAGCGAAACGTTGGTTTTACTTAAAATTCAATCGCTGGGATTTTACGAATATATTTTTCTTTCCCAATGTCTTGCATTAAATCAACGTCCAAAGTCTGTGTAACTATTCGTTCAAACTTAGACGAAAGTCTTTATATGAGTTGTCATAATTATATATAATTTGTTTTAGTACAAGTCCATAAAGCTTTATATTAATTGTCCTTCGAGAAAATAGATTTGCATATTACTAATTGTATTTAGCATATGTTGTTGTCAACTTCTTTTACCAGATTTAAATATTTTGATATTTCAACTTTTTGAGCCTCAGCTCACAACCAACCAACTAATGAAAGTGTCATTCGAAAGTTGTCTTCTTGGATTCTTTTAATGTGTTTATAATTTTTTGCATTTTCCATTAATGGTTAGTATAATTAATATTTCCCTATCAAAAAATACTTAATGTTTGTAAACAGAGATGGATGGTGGCTTGGAGTGGAACCCTGGAGGCTCGTTCTGTCCTATTCGGGACTCGTCAGTTGTGTGTACCTGCACCCCAGAGTGGATGTTCACTCCAGGACGTAAACCCAGTACCGTTTGCTTCAAATGCTATCGTGTTATCTACTTAGCTACCGAGAGCCCTTGGCTAGTACAAACAGGTTGATTTATAACAGTCTTAAACATCAATGTAAGATTCGAACAGACAATACAAATGAATTACATTTAATGTTTGCTACAGGAAACCTTGATAATATTCCCTACTGTTTTCAAAATCCTTCAGGGGGTCTACGAATAACCCCAAAGATTATAAAGTATTTAGCGTTCAAAAATGATATTTTAGCTACTTAAATCGGTGAGCATACTGTAGGAAAACATCAATACATTTACTGGAATTTTTGAAAAAAAATAAGTACAATATTCATATGATTCAAATGATTGTCAATAAAAGTTTTGGATAAATCTGACTACAGACTGATGTTTTTTTGTCCAAATAAGACATTTTATGAGCACGGAAAGGCCAGATAATTACAATGTATAAAATTCCATGTTAAACAACTTAAAAAATATAATTGGTTTCGGTGTAAACTTTACGTGTATTTAATCCTCTTACACTGGGAACCATTTAATTAATAGTCACTCTGTAAGTATATTTATGAAAATTTCAAAGTTAATAAGATTTTTAAGTGAGATAGGTGAATTCAGTAAGACAAATAATCTCCAGGATGAAGAATGATGATATCCTAATTAGTAAAGAAATTTTGTATAGTGGAAATAGATGGAATCAGAAACAGGTAACAGATACTATTTTATCTCTGGATTCTCCTTTGAGATGTCAGACATTTGTCAAGCATATGCTTTTTTCTTATTTAAGCAGTCATTTTTAGAACAGAGTTAAAAATTTGAAATTTCACTGTAGGGTTTAGAGTCATTACTCATTATTATGAGGTGAGATTATTGTAAATTTATTCCTTGGTTGAAAATAATTATTGGTCGTGAGATCACTTCAGGAAAATTTGTGGATTCTGTCGTTTTTATGTTATATCATTATGTTTACTGAGTTTTAGATGTTTTATGTTCGACCACTGTAATTATCAATTGATTTGATTCAAATCAATTTTTGTAAGCTTAAAAGCTTTGTTAAGAGAAGCTCCATTTCTCTTCCTGTTTTGTTTGCTGACACATAAATAGTTTCACATGGCCACGAGCATATACCCACTTCCTGAGAAGTCCTACTCACTGCCTTCTCGCACCACGGATGTTGTTTACGAAATTCAGAGGACGAAAAGCGAATGTCCGGTGCGTTAACCGGGTTGGTGGACATGGAGAGTCCACCTAGGTTGGTTGGAAAACCCTGATTACAGACCAACGGTGCATATAGGCTCCTGTATCCTGAAGGGACAAATGACGTATGAACCTATTGTTGGTCATCGGCTACCATGGGACTGCACCTCCTGACGTTGCTTGCCTGCCTTGTGGATCAGACTTTTAGGTCAAAGGCTCCGGGTGTAGTTCCCTAAGAAAGCCACCTGCTTCGGTTCGGGCACGCGGGCAGTATCCCAGCCCTCACACAAATCAAGCAAATTGTGTGGCGCATAAAAATTTTGTGCCTCCTTGTACCAATGTTTATGTGTTTAAATAAATAAATAAAATTAATTATTAATTTTAAAAAAATAATGTACTTTCAGACTAGTGATTTCAGTAATTAAATTAGTCCAATATCATCTCTTATCTTACAAAACACGCATTGTTTGAAAGTTTTCAAAAGTTATCTTACTTTGTCAACTGCATTCAATTTTGAAATGGCTTCACACCTCAAATTATGTCATCTCTTAGTTAATACTCAGATGAACTTACATTCTAAAGCTATAAAACTGCTGTATGTCATCATTCAAAATGATTCATTCAACTCTGTAATTCTGTTTCACAATGAATTACATGAAAGCAATATATTTTTAAATCAAGTCGAACTTACAATTATGTTTGGTCGAGTAATATTTTTCATCAGGAACTGACTAGGTGGATATGGAATTCTCCGAATCTTTCCACAACAAAACAAAACGCTTGAAACATTGAGTTGGTGCAGATAACTTTGGTTAAAATAATTAAGATTCAAAATCGCGGTCATACTAATTTCGATTTCAAAACTGTCACTAGTTTTTAGATAATACCTTATTAGTTATGAAGAGTTTCAAATTCGTGGTTTGACAATCATTAACTGTACTCAATAGTTTAATTATATTATGTTTACTTTAAGCATAATGTATCCCTCGTGATGTTATATTATTGTGACTTGTAACTTAGTAACCAATCCAAAAGTATGTTCTAAAATCTAAACTTTCCTGATTGTTGACTTAGTTTACTAACAAACTATTTTACTCAATTTCCTGTTGAATTTATCAAACTTACAATCACTATTTTATATAGCTTCACTTGCTATGTTCGAAAATTAACTTTTTACGGTAAGTATTACAATAATAATAATCAATTCACGGAAATATGATTATTTGTTAAATTATCAAACAGATTTCAACTAGTCATAGCATTTATTCATGTCATGAAAAACTAGTCAAATCTGAAAAAACTTTCCATGTCTAGTTAGTCAATATAGTAGTTGAAGTGATTAACATATAAAATATTTTGAAAGATGTTTATATTAGCAAATGGTTAGTCAATGTTTAGAATTTCCCTTTTATTACTATCTTTGTTTGCCTGATATTATAAAAGAGTTCATTCGGATTGGCAAAGATATCTAAAAGTCTGTAACTTATTTTGTAATTTTGCTATGATTATGAGTCAATAAGATTAATCTAACGAAAAAATATAATATAATCATTCATCAAAGTAAAAATGAAATATACAAAATATTTGGTATGTTAATAAAATCGGTTTTATAGTTCCGTGTTTAATGCTTTCTAAAATGGATTGATTATATCAGAATGAGAGATTTGTAAAGCTGAAATAAAATCAGTGGATGGATATTCATCGGTGGGATCCCTAAAATATTGTCAATCTTCATCATTTTTTTAAATTTTGTGCTATCATCAATTTTTCATCATCTTCAGCATTAAGGAAAACTCGGATAATCAACTAGATCGTTAACCTCAGGCTTTTGATTCAAAGATTTCATGAACAATAGTGTTTTACAATTAAAACAAAGAATAGTAAAGATTTTTGTGATTTAAGTAATACCTACAAGGTTTTATTATCAAGTTTAATTAATAAATAAAATCAAAACAAGGTTTGATTGAAAAATGTTACAATATGAAAATGGTCAATTACAGTTTTTTATTTATTATATTTTATTTGTTCACGTGAAGTTGAACTTAAGTGGGTACTTTTCTAGTTATTAAGCACTGAATAGACATATAATCATCTTGATTACAGTCTATTTAAAATATTACTTGGCTTCTTTGTAAATCATCAGTTGTCCATTTGTATTCAGTTTACAATTAATTGATAGAAAGACTTACAGTGATATTGCAAACTCATTGAATTGGTTATTCATCAGTGAGTATATTCATAAAGATAGTTGATAGCTAAAATGTAGAGAGGTAAATTAACTGAAGAAACTCTTAATTTACAATGTGATTCACTTCTAAAACGGTGTTTCATTAGTCTTGCTACTCAAAAAAACTACTTGATACTCTTCATCTTACTATAATCAAAATTCCATGATAATATGAAATGAAGTATTGAAAGTTTAAGGGTAGAGCGATAACAAGTTTCAAAATGTGTACAATTATTGATATGTGTCTATTTGTAGATTATTAAGACAACTTAACAACAGTATCAAGTAAACACAAGACTTATTCTGAGTTGCGTTTGTCATTTTCAAGACTAAAAAAATGGATTTCTTAAGAATGAAATAAGTTTGTATTTATTCATAGGCTAATGGAACATTTCAATCAAACTGAATTAATTTTTTATTGTCGATTTCACCAGTCAATTAAAGCTAGACCACTATGGAAAACCTGGAAGCACTGGATGGCCGATTCGTCCTGGCACGGGACTCAACAGTGCGCATCCACGGCCCCGCATGCGGGACTCGAACCCAGGACTATCGGTCTCGCAGGCGAACGCTTAACCTCTAGACCTCTGAGCCGGTACCCTACAGTGTCAATGTTTAACTTCAACCGATCCACAATATTGCGCGATTAATTAGGTATACTGTGGATAAAGATTACTATACATTGGCTATAATAATCACTTTGATATCTAAACAGAGTGTGAAAACATGGATTATATCTAGGTGCGTTGTATTATGGACAGGTACTTGGTAAATTCATACCTTGAATGTTTAGATATTGAAAATCATGGCATAAGCTACACCCTGATTAACATCATGTCAGTAATTAAAGGTGCATCTTTATTGTAGAACTTAGAGTATTCTGTATATATACGTACAGGGCATACATTAGTATTTACACTAAAAGAAACTTTGTGTAACCAGTTCACTCAAAAATAGCTTGTTTAGTTTCGTAACTTACTTTAGTAGACTGAGTCCAACACATGTGATAGCTAATAACTGCAAATAACCTTAACTAAAGAATTCAGTGAGACCAAATCGCAACTCTACGGATCATTGTGGAACAATCAATTGAATGGGATTCATCACTCTACATCAACTTCATTGACTACGAAAAGGCATTTGATAGTGTGGACAGAACAACACTATGGAAACTTCTTCGACACTACGGCGTGCCTCAGAAGATAGTCAATATCATACATAGTTCATATGGTGGATTACACTGCAAAATCCTGCATGGAGGACAGTTGACAAAGTCGTTCGAAGTGAAGACCGGTGTTAGGCAAGGTTGCTTACTCTCACCCTTTCTCTTTCTCCTGGTGATCGACTGGATCATGAAGACGTCAACATTTGAAGGAAAGCACGGGACACAATGGACACCTAGGATGCATTTGGACGATCTGGATTTCGCGGATGATCTGGCCCTTCTATCCCAAACGCAACAACAAATGCAGGAGAAGACGGACAGTGTAGCAGCAGCCTCAGCAGCAGTAGGTCTCAATATACACAAAGGGAAGAGCAAGGTTCTTCGATACAACACAGCATGCACCAATCCAATCACAATTGACGGAGAAGATTTGGAAGATGTAAAAACCTTTACGTATTTTGGCAGCATCATTGATGAACACGGTGGATCTGATGCAGATGTGAAGGTGCGGATCAGCAAAGCAAGAGCAGCATATTTACAACTGAGGAACATCTGGAACTCACAACAACTGTCAACCAACACCAAGGTCAGGATTTTCAATACAAATGTCAAGACAGTTCTACTGTATGGGGCGGAAACTTGGAGAACTACGAAAGTCATCATCCAGAAGATACAGGTGTTTATTAACAGTTGTCTACGCAAAATACTTCAGATCCGTTGGCCTGACACTATTAGCAGCAACGTACTGTGGGAGAGAACAAACCAGGTCCCAGCGGAGGAAGAAATCAGAAAGAAGCGCTGGAAGTCGATAGGACACATATTGAGGAAAGCACCCAACTGCGTCACAAGACAAGCCCTCACATGGAATCCTCAAGGCCAAAGGAAAAGGGGAAGATCAAAGAACACATTACGCCGGGAAATGGATATAAACATGAGAAAAATGAACAAGAATTGATTAGAATTAGAAAAGAAGGCCCAGGACAGAGTAGGTTGGAGAATGCTGGTCGGCGGCCTATGCCCCATTGGGAGTAACAGGCGTAAGTAAGTAAGTAAGTAAGTAAGTAAGTAAGTAAGTAAGTAAGTAAGTAAGTAAGTAAGTAAGTAAGTAAGTAAGTAAGTAAGTAAGTAAGTAAGTAAGTAAGTAAGTAAGTAAGTAAGTAAGTAAGTAAGTAAGTAAGTAAGTAAGTAAGTAAGTAAGTAAGTAAGTAAGTAAGTAAGTAAGTAAGTAAGTAAGTAAGTAAGTAAGTAAGTAAGTAAGTAAGTAAGTAAGTAAGTAAGTAAGTAAGTAAGTAAGTAAGTAAGTAAGTAAGTAAGTAAGTAAGTAAGTAAGTAAGTAAGTAAGTAAGTAAGTAAGTAAGTAAGTAAGTAAGTAAGTAAGTAAGTAAGTAAGTAAGTAAGTAAGTAAGTAAGTAAGTAAGTAAGTAAGTAAGTAAGTAAGTAAGTAAGTAAGTAAGTAAGTAAGTAAGTAAGTAAGTAAGTAAGTAAGTAAGTAAGTAAGTAAGTAAGTAAGTAAGTAAGTAAGTAAGTAAGTAAGTAAGTAAGTAAGTAAGTAAGTAAGTAAGTAAGTAAGTAAGTAAGTAAGTAAGTAAGTAAGTAAGTAAGTAAGTAAGTAAGTAAGTAAGTAAGTAAGTAAGTAAGTAAGTAAGTAAGTAAGTAAGTAAGTAAGTAAGTAAGTAAGTAAGTAAGTAAGTAAGTAAGTAAGTAAGTAAGTAAGTAAGTAAGTAAGTAAGTAAGTAAGTAAGTAAGTAAGTAAGTAAGTAAGTAAGTAAGTAAGTAAGTAAGTAAGTAAGTAAGTAAGTAAGTAAGTAAGTAAGTAAGTAAGTAAGTAAGTAAGTAAGTAAGTAAGTAAGTAAGTAAGTAAGTAAGTAAGTAAGTAAGTAAGTAAGTAAGTAAGTAAGTAAGTAAGTAAGTAAGTAAGTAAGTAAGTAAGTAAGTAAGTAAGTAAGTAAGTAAGTAAGTAAGTAAGTAAGTAAGTAAGTCAAGAATTCAGTGAGAACTACCCGATATTATAGAAGATAAATGTATTAGACTAGTGACAAAAAGTACCAATTAGGTCGAAAACAAAACTTGTGTTCAATATCATCATAAAAATAGCTAACACTTATAAAGTATTACTACAATTTTTAAATTTGTGATGGCACATACGCACTGTAATTATCGTTCTTAAGATATAATGAAGGTTTAGTGACTTCACAGAAAACGGTCTTCCAATTAGACACAACAATTTTATTTCCAGTCACAATCCTTTGAAATGATATTATTGGACGCAAAAGAGGATAGGAAGGGATTTATTTCGTATAAAAAAGTTGAAAATGAAACCAATTGTAAGCGGTTTGGTACTGACCATATGTTGATATAACCAGATCACTTCAGTCAGTTTTTAAAAATAATTCCAAATGATGTTATTAGAATCAGTCTTTTCTAAACATGATGTGTAACGAAGACGGGGGTTTACAAAGTGACAACTTTAAATAAATGAGCAGTCAATGAAACATTCATGTGACATCAATCTTCAAATATTGAGTAATAACAGATGATTAGTTAGTATCAGTCATGTGACGTTTGCTACTAAAGCATTCTAGCTAGAAGGATAATAATGTTCTGATACCTCGTGGTTTTACATGTTTATCCAACTGGTCAATAACAATTATTTTTCTACCATCCAGTGTAAATTATTGACATGGTAGTAGTTGAAAGTTTTATTATATTAACATTTGTAACTGCTTTATCGAGTGTATTTTAGAACAGTAATCGATTTCATTATAAGCGAAAATGGATAATGGCTAGCAGAGGAATCCAGGACGTGCGTTTCGTCCCATTTAGGACCCGTCATCTGGATGTACCTGCATCCCAGAATTGATGTTTACTTCAGGACTCAAATCCAGTACCATTCACTTCAAACGCCATCGCGTTTCGTTATGTTTATTATTTTTATGATACAAAGCATGAAAAAATATTACAAATTACGGAAATGGTGGATGGAATTGTTTTAATCAGTAGTTAAAACAAAATAGCTTTCAAAGAGTAATATAATTAATCTTTTTGTTCTGGATAGCACTCGTTATGTTCACTCATAGAACAATTTAGATCATACAAAGATGAGTAGTTCTAATATATAGCCAAAGTACACTTGTATTTCCCAAAACTGATTAATTAAGTTCGGAATTATAATTGTCGAATATATGGTAGTAAAATTCATTTACAAATTATCTGACTAGCAGTAATTATTTTTAATAAACTTTGAATGAATCACTAGCAAAAGCAATAATTATTTGTTTCATAAAACAAATATGACGAATTCCATTCAATAAAATCCAAAAACCGGTCTACAAATGCCAAAGTTGAAAAGCCTATATACGGTTAAAAATGAACTTTTGGATTAGTCGGGTTATTAAAACCTTCATTTCGAAATTTTACGGTGAAAACATCACTATTTAGCAACAGGGACAAACTTTGAGTTAGAATTATCACTAAACTAAAGCCAGTAATTAATTTGTATTGAGTGGCTGATGAAGCAGGTGCTTCAACCTTGCGTATGTCTCAGCGTTGAAAAACCCTATCAGAATGGAGGTTGTATATTGTAAATTGTTCACTCAGTAAATTCGTCATCAAATAAATTCACTTGTGTATTAGTGGCATTTATCTAGTTATCTTGTAATATGGATAGGAGGCTGGTAAATGGGTCTGTCAATTTTAAAGGTAGGATTTGATTACAATCAGGAATAACTGGTAAATAAATTTAACTATTTATAATTCACATTTTCGAATGAAATTAATCGTAAAATCACGAATAAGTTGAAATTAGTCAAAGACACGTTTGTTGGCAAGAAATAAATTTAGTGAATAAACATTCTAAAGCCTAGAAAATTGAATAGTGAAATCACAAGATTGATTTTGTGATGTATGCCTGGCGAAATTTGACTGAATATTTTAAATTAAACACTATAGTATATATCAAGTCGCCTACATGATAATTTATTGATTAGTTAACAAACAGATTAGTTGGAAACGTATTAAATTACCTGCAACTAAGTTTAAAATTATTTTAGTAGTTCATATCACACATATCCTAAAATTACTGAAAAACTTAGTAACCAATAAATGAGAATTTCTGAATATGAACATTTGTTGCTAGGTTACTGCAACTTATTGGAGTTCTCTTAGATATTTCTAGCATTAATCAGGGTAATTTTATAACAGAATCTTAGTCATTAACCATGAAATATCTTAGTTTAAAATTTCTAAGTGAATAAACTTTCATTCAGTTACACATTCATGTGTCTCGTCGAAATGCCGGAGATCCCGTTTGAGAACGTTGAAGTGACAGTTTTTAAATTGGGTATTTTCCTGTTTTTCTTGTTTTGTGAAAACGATTATTTTTAGAACACTTATGGTTGTGTCACTCCACTAATAATGGTAATGGGTTTCCAATGTAATAGTTACTTACGCCTTTTACTCCTCATGGAGGAGAATAGGCCATTCACCAGCATACTCCATCCAACTCTGTCTTGGGCAATCCTTTCAACATGTTTTCAGTTGCTACTCATCCTTTTCATGTTTGCCTCCAATTTGCGACGCAGCGTGTTCTTCGTCTTTCCTTGTTCTCGTTTCCCTTTAGGATTCCATGTTAGTGCTTGCTTCGTAATGCATGTATAATGTATAATGATGAGTTCCACTCAACTAACTGATCAACGATGATCGGTAGTGTAGCAATTTGGTCTGCGCACGACCGATCATTACGGAATCCAACTTGTTTATCCCGAAACTGGCCGTCTGCTGAATCTTTCATCCGGTTCGGAAACAATCTGTTGAAAAGTTTTCCTGGTATTGACAGTAGTTTGATGACACCCTAGTTTACATATTTGTTCAGATCGCCTTTCTTTAGTATTATGATAATGTGTCCTTTTCAGTCTGTCGGTCCCATTTGTTCTTTCTCCTAAATCTTCCTGGATAGGATCTGGAGCACGTTTGCAGTTCATTCTGTCTAACTTCAGATCTTCAGCTGGTATATTGTCGGGTCCTATCTGATAGTCTGATAGTCTTCTTGTCCTTCCTCTCTCAAATCTTGCCCAGGGTTTCAATAGAGATCCATTCTTTATGATGATGCTTGTTTCGGCCTGGTACCTCCTGAGACGTTGAAGTTAGTGCTTCTTTGATCCCTTTTCAAGTTGTCCACCATCATAGCTTCTTCTTTCAGTAGATCCTGAAAGGCTTCGTACCTGTTGTTGAGAGTTATCCTGAATTCGTTGAGTTTGTCAGTATCTCGTAGGAAGGCTATAATGAACCTTTGTAATGCCGTTTGTCCGGTATTTCTTTGGTTTCAGTTTCATCATGAAAACCACCAGGTGATAATCTAAAACTACGTCGGCATCTCTCCTGGTCTTCACATCTTCCATTGACCTTCTGAATTTTTTATTAATGTAAATGTGATCGATCTGATTCTGTGTATTATGATCCAGTGAGACCCATGTAGCTTTTTGTAAGCATTTGTGAGGGAATATTGTTGAATGCACATAGATTTGCCAACGTCACTGTTCTCGTTGCTTTACTCAGTCCATGTCGTCACATGATATCTTCATATTCGGTGTTGTCCATTCCAACCATGGAGTTTAGGTGTCCCATCAGGATGGTCAAATCCTTTACTGGATAATTCTCTATGATCGATCGCAGCACCTCGTAAGATTGATCTTAATTGTCGTCGTTGCTTTCATTGGTGAATGCATACTAGTTAATAACGTTCATCGTGACTTCCTCCTTCTTTGTTTTGAAAGATCCCTTGATCATTCTGAATCCATTAGATTCCCATCCTATAGGTGATTTACATGTTTTTTGGACAGCATCAGACCAACTCCCTGAGTATGTGAAGCATTTTCTTCTTCGTGACCAAAGTACAGCGGCATCTCTTCCAAATCTATCTTTTTCTGTTCAGATTGGGTCCAATACGTTTCACTGATTCTGAGAACCATTAATATGCATCTCCTCATTTCCGTAACTATTTGATTAGTCCTGTTAGTCTCCCACATTTCCCGGACATCCGATGTACTTATATTAATTATTGAACTGGTTGTTAGAAGAGGTATTGGTATCGTAACTTCCGATGAATCCCAGCTTTCACCATGAGGCATCATAATTCTTCCTTCAACTCGAGGGGTGGGCAGAGTTCAAATGGTTTAATTTTTTATTCTGTTTAGCTTTTTCAACAAGTTTGTTTTATACTGGATGGGGTCGCTGACCCCATGCTCAACCCTCCTCCTTTACCCGGGCTTGAGACCGGCAGTAAGTCTCGAAGAGCTACAGGCAGATCGAGTATTGGGACAATATGAAGTTTATGTAAACATTGTCATTCAACAAAAATGTTGAGAAGGTTGAACTATATCAAAGTGACCCTCAGTTCACCAGCTAGTAGTCAAGGTCAACAAAATTGAATCTAGCTTTAATGGATTAAAAAATATGTACCAATGCTAGGTACATCATTATTTTTCCTTTCTAAGTATTTGCAAGTTTTATAAAAAGAAGATAGGACACGTATCCGTAAATTTGTAATGCGTCTGCTTTTCGATGTTTAGTGTATATGAGATCTAACCTTCTTCCGTTCATTTATTGAATGATTGCTACACATATGGGAATAATTTTTCACTGGATATTTCAGTTCACGTTCTAACTTTCATTTTATTCGTTTTTTATCACTCAGTAAGTTGGGAAGCTCTATAGTAACGTGTTCACAGAAGGAATATGCAGAAAATTTAAATGTTTAATACGAAATCTCCAGTAAAAATTACGCTAAATGAACGGAAAATTGTTCAAGAGTGCTAAACATTGCACTTTTATTGAACACTAAAAACGGATGATTATGTTAACATTAAAAAAGGTATTTCACAGAGTGATGTGTATTAGTGGGAGTCAAACGTGACTGGTTACTAGGCGGGAACAGTTAGGCACTTTGCACCAAAATGAATCGGTACGGTCGAGAGTGAGGAGAGTCCACCCTCCTTCTCGAAATGCATTCACATGGACTCGTCTATTCAGCCACTGTCAGGGAAGTCTTACTCACTGCCTATATACATACATATATAACATTGATCCTTAGGAAATCAATCCATTTCTTAGCCATTGATATGCACGTGCCTTTCTGGTCACTTCTAAGTACCATCGCTTGATATTCTCATTTGAATACTTCTGATTAGCTTACTATGTATCATCCGCAGATCTTTAGGAATAGCTGTAGATCAGCATGCTCAATAACTGAATGCCTGATGTAGACAGAGCTACGTATGTCTGGCTTTTGAGCGGTTGACGGTACACAATATTAAATACCATCAGTTGCATTGCATTCCAATGTCAGTTCAAATAATTAATTATCTTTAAAAATTTTATACCCTTAGTCACAAACTGTCATTTAATCCTAACACGTGATTTAAATAGTGATTGCTTTTCATGGTCAATAAAATTCAATCGCAGAATACAACATGAAAAAATGTTCAGTTCTCAGCACTAAGCAATAAACAATTAACTTAAGATTACTATATTTACTCTCACTCTCCTGTAGAGTTGTGTTTCAAGTGGCGGTTGTAATTTTCTGGGTAGTAATCGCTTGATATGGAGAACACATAATGGCAACATTGTAAATTGATTGTACATATTATCATTGCGTCGTTTCTTTGTACTATTTAAGCTTGGATTAATTTTGATTTGGTTATTCTCCGAAGAAGTGTCCTACAGTGAGTCACAAAAAGTCAGAAAATTTGATTTTGTGACACATTGGGATATTACAAATATATTAATTTATACAAAATTCGAGTTATTTTATTGTTACCACATTGTGAATATCATTCCAGAATCTATGATGCATTGTTTTACTAATTAGGCTGAAAGCAATAATCTGTGATGATACGACAGTATACTGATGATGGTTGGTAATGTGATCCACAAAATTCTTAAATAAATATAACTATAATTCAAAGTATGCGAAAATTGTTGGTGAAATTCAGATACAGAAACACGTCAATAAAGAATTAATCGAGTTGTTAAACTGGCCTAGAAATTATGGATATAATTTCCGGTATTAGAAGTATTTCGTATCACAAGATTTTATGATCGAAATAATAATCAACCAATAAACCATGAATCCATGAGGAACATAGACTAATTTAGACAATAATCCAATATGGTCATCGATTTTCGTTAATGTCTGTCAACTACTTCAGTAAACATCCGTAAATGACCATCTTACTAAACAGACTATGAAGCCAGATAGGTGTATTGTAAAAAGTGGAAACGGAAAACCAGACAAAATCAATTATTCAGAACATGAATGGATCAAATATTAGTGAAAGATTTTCAATTTATCACCGAAAGGAAAATTAATCTGCTTTATCGACAGCTTTGGATGAATGCCAGAAAGACAGGACAACATAATATCTTCTAATGACTTATAAGAACAGATAGAACCAAATATAATCCACGATTCAAAAAGTGTAAGTCCTCAATAAAAGTGATCTCTAAAGGCGAAAGAACCGTGCCTTAAGTTATGGTTCCCAGTTCAATTAACTGGCAAATTTTAATATGATATTTTGATGAGAAGCCTCATAGGTGATGAAAAGCTATTCAATTGGGAGGTAGTCCAATCCTTACTGGCAAACTTTAGTGGTTCAACACGGTTTAGTGAAAGCTATGTAACTTGTAGTGTTGAAAATTTAAATTTTAAGTACATAAGAAATATTAGCTAAGTGCAGTCAAGGATGAAACATATATCAGAATATTCCTATCAATCTTTTGCCATAGAACGACTTTAGATAATTAAAGTAACCCATTGTATCATTGAATAAAAATAATTCATCGGAGACACTTTCTTACCGAAGAAATCATTTACTTAAGCTGTACCTTCGTATTTATAGCTATATGGTAAATAAATGTCTATAGAACGATAGAAAAGATTGCATCATAATATGAGTCGATACTCCAATTATCAAATGGGTTACATGATAATAAGGAGTTAGATAAGAGTACAAGGATGAAAATAATTTAAGGGTCAAATTATGGAAGATAATTGTCCACCTGACAGATATGAAGAAAAATTAACTCTTGTATTGAACTAGTAACTGTCTTGTATTCTCCTTTTAAAAGCCACTCCGGGTAATGTTCTGAGACGCGTTTAGAAAGTGATGGCTTTGTGCAACCAACGTAACCTGCCCACAGGAGAAAGTACATTTGTAGACACAAATCAATGTGGCCCAAAGTGGAAGTTTATCCTTAACACATCCGTGAACAGTTTGATAAGATAATGCGGAGCTTAGCTGAGTAGAAGTATTTATTCGAGGATTTGAAAATCTATTTATTCAAGATTTCAGCAGCCGTATCTCCTTTAAACTCGATATTCATATAAAGTTTTCTTTCGAACTGTTTGTGCTTTTTCGGAATGTTGTGTAGGTGTTAGGTTCCTATCGGTGAATCATCTTTTGTATCACTGAAACATAATCTCCTAATCTTTGAGGATAAATAGTGAATAATGTTTCTCTTTCTACTCATTGGGATACAGCTATGAAAATTGGTATACTGAAATTCCTCGTTCGCCTCTGCTTCCAACGACGTTAGTTTATTTCTCAATTTAAAACATCGGATAGTCATAAATTAACGCACCAAAACTTGGAATTTACAACTGCCCTAATAAACAATTTCTAAGTTTAACTTGATGTAAATAACATATACATTTTCGGATTCTCTCAATATGAAAGTTTGCCTTGTTTTCTTGTTCTATGATAATCTAGATGTGATTTATGTATAGACTAGCTTTGTGGATTCATATTTGTGACACTATTATTAAAATAAGTCAAATGTCGTCAAACAGTTAGAGATTTTAATTGAAGATATAGAGACGACCTACTTTTCAAAAACTTGACCGTATTTCAAAACGTTCCTTCTGCTATCTTATACTACAAGATCAGGAGTACACGAAATCCTCTTCGGAATCCTCGTGGATTGAGCACGAAGTTCGTTTTAGAAAGTAAGGTTGAGAAGTGGCCTAATTAATACTTATTGTAGATATTCACGGTTGAATTACTGTATGATTAACCATTAGTCTGTGTTTGATTACTTCATATCTGATTAGTATACGTATATAGTACATTTTCCCGGTTTAACAAGGTCAATATTCACATAGTGTCGACTAGCAAGTTTAGATACTTTTATAAAAAGTGTCAACCCAGTAAACTGCGTGACAAAAGCATAGAAGTCGAAAAAACTAGGTTTCGTTGATGATTTGTGAATCCTATTTATCGCGTACTCAAACTAGTCTAACAGAAGACATCAACGAGTCATACAGAAACTGAAACAAACTGACAGTGTTTGTTTATCTAATATAACTCCGTTTGATGACTTTCTAAGACCGAAATAAAAGTAGTATTCATTTTAGTTTATTTTAAAGTACTATAGACAAGAAGACTAAATGTCATGACATCCTAATATTGAAATGAGATGGTACTGCATCTTACTGATCAGTTATGAAACACAACATTATAATTACTAACTGATATCTAATCTTCTCTAAGGTTGCAATATAAATTAAATTGAGATTGAAATATATGCATATTAGTTTGCGAAATATTTGTTGAGTAAGTGATTTTCTATCAAATGAAATCCTTCACTATAATATGGAAATTATTTATTCAATATTGAGTAGTAAATTCATTATCAATTAAAAAAATCACATCAAAAGATGCTAATTTTATTTACGAACAAAATTCAACCATAAAGAATATTGAAAGCAGTCAACATGACTTGTCAAATTAAGTCATTCTGTAAAATGAACTCACATTTCGTATCGAATCCTAACATAAAAATCAAACTTAGGAAATAGATACATGGTAATTTATAAATTCTAACGAGTAGAAATATTTACACTATAAAGACATGAAGTAAAATATCATTCATGAAGCGGAAATTAGTTATTCAGAATTTTCATTAAAACAAAGTGATTGGTTTTACTATACTTGTCTGACTTTTTTTGGCTCGTCTTGGATTGTTGTTGTGAGGATGGCGGCCTAACTAACTGGGACTGAATTAAGAGGTCTTTAAATCATTGC
This sequence comes from Schistosoma margrebowiei, assembly GCA_944470205.2. NCBI lineage: Eukaryota > Metazoa > Platyhelminthes > Trematoda > Strigeidida > Schistosomatidae > Schistosoma > Schistosoma margrebowiei. Next base: position 22,064,877 of record OX104024.1, read on the forward strand.
CTACGAAGCTATTTTATTCGGTTGTTTTGTATTTTACTTCCAATTTTAAATTACATTTTATTAAGTTTTGATATCTTAATCACTTATATTATTCTGGATTATAAAGGGAAAACTAGCCATTACAGAAATGGCGAATGAATTTTACTAAAGAATGCTAAACTTTACAATAATAGTTGCACGGTAGTTTATAAGCCGAAACTGACAATTTAATTCACCAAATTGTTCCGTAAAATAATCGTTATAATTGGTGAATTAGTGATTAGATCTAATTGAGGTATTTCAAGACAATCGTTCGGAACATAATAGTTTCGTGTTGTACTTCGCAGATGAGTGTTATGAAAGTATAAAGTCACGGATTTGGCTTTTTTGCATATTAGCTTAAAAATACAACAACCAATCAGAATTAAGCGGTAGTGGTTGGATAACACGTACTGATCACACTATCATTAGCACATTTAATTTAAAGATTTTGCTGAACACGTAAACAGAATTAGATTAATCCTTAGAAAAATGGGAAGCTCTTACAAAGAGAAACGAAGTATTGCTTACCAAAATATAGGTTCACTTTTAGGACTCATGAAACCTATTTTTGAGAAACATACTACTATAGTTTGTTAGTAATAAGAAAGTGTTTTCGGAATAACAGTAATTTAGTGCGAATAATACTTCCAAATGAAATGTTTTGTTTAATCCTATTTAAAGTGAGCACTCAAATATCTGAAGACTAATAATGTGGGTTCCCCGGTTAAATTACAATCTGATTGTATTCAATTACACTAGCTATATTTTTCCTTGTAAAAGCAACTTGTAAATTAGCTTTTGTGCTGACAATTACATTGCTGTTTTAAATAAATCATAGCCAATGGGAGACTACAGATAATCATATAAACTGAAAAGTTACAGATACATCTAGCTAGTTTAGGTGGTATGTTGGAAAGTAACCCTGATTAGGTAAAATACAATATATAAATTCCCGGAGCATCCAAAATTGTTAGTTAATTCAGTTGATCAAAAGACTAATAACCAGTAAACGGAATGAAAATTACGTAAAACTTAATTAACATGTTTATGATCTTAAGAGTTATGAGTTAGATTGTGTAGAACGAACCAGTAGAACTGTAAACGCTTTAACGGTTTTTTGTCCCGACAAGAATAATGGATGGTAACTTTTAGGATCCATTTATGGACCAATACTAAGTCAGTCAGTCAGCTACAACGTAGGACCAGGCACATATATGCATCGGTCCAGGTTGCCATACCTCATTAGCACAGCAAGATGAACACCGGATTCATGGGAGTGGTTAGGTTAAAGGTGGTAATATATAGGAGGAAGATTGCATATAAGGATACAGTACCGGAATATCGAATTAGTTGGTAGAAAGAAAGATATGAAGCGATTTTAATCTCATAGTTTAAGGGAAGACAGGGAGTGTATGCACCGACGCCATTGTGATCGATTCTGAGCCATGTCACCAAGAGTCTCCAACCATTGGTTACGATAGTCACGCGGACCCCAACCAAGTAGTCTGCACCTACCAACATGGCTCAGACTAGAGGTTACTGTCTTCAAGCACTGATGCCACGTTTTGGTTTGGCAGCCCCTAACTTTCTTCCAACCATCTCCAATACCGGTTAGCATTGCACGTCGTGGTAATCGGTGTTCAGGAATACGTAACACGTGGTCCAACCATCTCAGTCGATGAAGATTAACAACCTCATCAACTGATTTACCATCATTCCCTAATACCCTGAGTCTAACCTCACTATTACTTACCCGGTGATCCCAACAGACGCCAGCAATATTTCTAAGGCATCTGTGGTCAAATACTAGTAGCTTACGAGTATCTTCAACTCTTAATGACCACGTTTCGCAGCAGTAAAGTAAGACAGAACGGACTGCCACGCAGTATACCCGTCCTTTTATTGATAGACGAATATCTCGCCTTCGCCAAAGGTGATGTAAGTTGGCAAAAGCCAAACGAGCTTTTCGAATCCGCGCTGAGATTTCGTCCGATACCAGCCCATTGGGGCTGATCAGACTTCCAAGATAAGTGAAGTTGTTGACGCGTTCGACCACTTCACTCCCTATCCTTAGTTCAGGTATTGACGAAGACCAGTCCTGAAACAACAACTTGCATTTAAAGGGAGAGAAGCGCATTCCAAACATTCTGGCATTGTTGCTTAGCGCTAACAAAAGACTCTTCATTTTATCAGCGTCTTCACCAAACAGGACTATGTCATCTGCGTATTCTAAGTCGATAAGTGAACCTCCTGGTAAGAGATCAATACCCGATGATTCAGTCAACGAGAGTGTTATTTCCATCAATAGGTCTATGATGAAGTTAAACAAAAATGGAGAAAGTGGTCAGCCTTGACGGACACCACTTGAGGTTGCAAAAGTAGATGACAGTTCGCCATAAGCCCTGACTCGACTATTAGTGTTCGAGTAAAGAGCCTTCACAAGGTTTATGTACTTCTGGGGTACGCCTTTCAATGACAGACACTGCCACAGAATCTTGCGGTCTACCGAGTCAAATTCTGCTTTTAAGTCAAGAAAGACCACCATTGTCGGACGCCGATAAGTATGCCTGTTTTCTAGAACCTGACGAATGGTGAATATGTGGTCGATGCAGCTACGACAGGTCTGAAGCCAGTTTGGTTTTCTCGTGCTTCCAATTCACGAGTCTTAGTTAGGCGTCTGATTATTATTGAGGCTAGTATTTTAGATACTATATTTGTTAAACTAATCCCTCTGTGGTTGTCACAAGATGATTTTGATCCTTTGTTATATATTGGGACGATAAGTGATTGCGACCAGTCAGATGGAATAACATCTCACTCCCAGATTTTAGCTAAAATATTAGTCAACCTAATTGCTAAGATCGGACCATCATCCTTAAAGATCTCTGGAGCCAATACATCTGGACCAGCTGCCCTTCCTCGTTTCAGATTAACTATAGCCTTCTCAACTTCAGCAAGAGTTGGGGGACCTACTTCAATGTTCCATTCACATTGTTTGGGAATGGAGGGTAGTTGTAGAGTCGCTGAAGTGTTCCCTGAAGTGTTCCGCCCATCGTTCTAAACGTCTGGACTGGGAGCAGATGGGAGTGTCGTCTTTTTCCGAAATAGTCTGACTTACACTTGACTTATTAATCCGTTTCTTTTATTAGTCTGTAGAGCTGTCTTGTGTTCCCTATAGCCGCCGACTTTTCCATCTCTTTTGATTTCGTTGCCCACCACTGTTCACGGTCGTTCCTTAGACTTTTTCCTAACCTAGATCTGATTTGTTTTCGCTCTTCATCATGTTCAGAGCCTGATGGGGTGAGTTTACGAGAACCCATCAGTGCAATAGACCTTGGAGAAATCCACTGGCTCCTTGTAACTGTGGTTTAAGTCCCTAATAGATGTCATTGCTGTTTCCACAGCTGTTTGTATATCTTTCCAAGCAACATCTGGGTCAGCCTCGTTTTCAGAACTACCTAAGTGTGACCTCAGTTGTTCCTGGAACTTACTTTTGGTTTTCTCGTTACTCAACTCAGTTCTAATGGGTCTTTTTTGCGTCCAGTGAGGCGCAAGCAGATGCGTGCCCGTATTAGGGCATGGTCGGAGTCCAAGCAGGTACTTCAGAATGAGTGACAATCTTCTACCGACCCTCTCCAACGATGACTGATGGCAATATGGTCTATTTGAGTCCATCGTTTGTTTGGTGTAGGGGGTCGCCATGTTAGACGATATCTTTCCTTATGCTTAAAATTTGTGTTTGCTAAAAATAAATGATTGTCTGAGTATAGTCGCAGCAGATGATCACCATTATCTGTTCGCTGTGTCAGAATAATAAAATATCCCCCTAAATGCCTTTCTGTTTGGTTTAAGCTACCTATCTGAGTATTAAAGTCACCCCCTAAGAGTATTATATCTGAGCGTTTAGCTTTCTGAAGAAGTTCAGAGAGCTTTCTGTAAAATTCATCTTTCATTTCATCTGAGCTGCAGTCAGTGGGAGCGTAGGCAGAAACGACAAAAAGGCAACGATGTGTATCCCTATCCTTCCGAGTTCTTACGGAGCAGTTTGGCCGGACAGTACATAGACGACTGTCAACGGGGATCCACTCTAACAGTGCTTGTTCCGCCCTCATGCTTAGTGCTATCCCTACTCCTGCCAGTCCACGAGAGTTGGCCATCGGGTCACCAGATACACGGAGGGTGTATCTCGTTCGCTCTCCGTTTTGCCGAGGTGCCGTCAAGTAAATGACAACACTGGGATCCTGTATGCGTGTTTCGGAGACACAGCATACATCAATGGTACGAGATTCTAGGGTTTTAGCCAAGGAAGCCTGCTGACCGATTTGACATAGGGTGCGTACATTGAAGGCTCCAATGTGTAGTGTGGAGCGAGGTTTCAGTAGACCTGGGACAGTGTTTTGAGCACTAGAATCGTTGACTATGGTGACACTTGAGGAGGAAGCCGAAAAAAGAAGTCTAGAGTTTGAAGTTGATGTAGGAGGAATAATAGGAAGTGAAGAGGGAGGTTGATTATGAATCCAGTGGTCTTGAGTGCTGTTAGAGGTATGAGGGCGGTTATCACTTCCCGGTTGCCCACACCGTGGAAGGGTTCTTCTGGAGGTACCTGAAAAGGAAATCGGATTAGAAGTGGTTTTAGTGACCTGGGAACGTGACCGCAGTGCCCAAGGGACAACTGCTTGAGGTCGGTCACGCACGACCTTTTCATGGGCAATTTTTGTGTTAGCTCCGTACTTGTTGAGACCTTACCGCCGGAGACGGATATCCGTGGGATAAGGCGAGGTGTGCATTTGTAGGGTCGACCTTTTCTAACCCCACCCCTCCTTGTGGGAAGGCAGCATCGCTGTCATGCTGGTTGTCTGAAGGAAACACCTTACTGCTGTCACACCTCTGTACAGTCAGCAGTACGACTTCGCCTTCGGACCCTGGGTTTGTTGCTTTTAGTCTTACCGCTCTTCAACCGACCTTTCTGACGTGGTAGGACCTTGAGGAACGGTTGTTCCAGTCAGTATAGCTCGGTTGCTTCATCACGATAGGCAAGCGCGACCACCACGTCAAGGTAGCAACAACGGTCGGGGGACCAATACTAAACGTATATTTCTACTGTATGATTACTAAGTAACTAAACTATTCAGCTTATAAGCTTTATTTTGACCCATAAAGTATTATTATACGTTTAACAATTCTTGAGCTATACCCAGCATATTAATTACTACCTCTCTCATTTACAGCCACATCTGGTTAACTCTTGTACATATGTTGTTTAATATTTTATTGGTACGTTGTGGTTTGCTCGGTTGGTATATAAACTCAGTGTGTTTGAAATACAATGATTCATATCGCAGAGGCTCGGATTGGTGTTCTGGACTTAACTGGCTGGGATAGGCGGGAAGCAGGATCAATCAGGACTCTAGGCTGTTCGCACGTGTTTTACGCGTCCGATTCATAATTCACTGCTCTCTAATCGGCGGTCACAAGTTATAACAAACGGCATTAGCAACATATCATTGGAAGTTTATTTTCAAAATATTTAATTCGGTGAACGGAAAAACTGTGGCATGACATGGATCACTTTCATCATAAGTGGATGAAAAGTAGAGGTCCCCTAAATACGGCATAAACTGTTGATCAGAGAGCTAAGAGATGAGTCGAAATATTCATCATGCGAACTTAACTGAAAAAGCATGTACAAAAAACAAAAACTTAAGAGACGTTGACCATCAAGGTTCAAATTTCTAACCAGATTTTCTCCTGTTGAGTTGCCTCTTCAATTAGTTACTAAATTTTAAATTATACAGATGGAAATAACATCACCCAAGACGCTGCAGAACAGTGTAGAAACGTTGGAATTCTCGATGGAATTAAGACGAAGTGACTTTTTGTTACATACTCATAACGAGAAATACAGAATTTAATTTCGATTTATTATTTATAGCTCACCTAATGATGATGATTCTTTTAATTTTATCACTCTAAAGAATATTAATAACAGTGATATGCAATGATAAGCTAAGTGGGCATCAGTAGAATATTCCTAATGAAATAATTTCACATTTATTGTTATACATGTGAAGACACTATGGTCAACAGCTAGCTGATAACCTTAACCTCGAATAATTTTGACGTGAAGAGCTTCTAAAATAGCCTTATATGTTTGTTATAAACGAAGTTTAAAATGAATTACATACACCATAGTCAATGCGCATTTATATTTCAAATGGCTCTCATATAGTATATATACACGCATATATATATATATATATATATATATATATATATATATATATATATATATATATATATATATATATAAATCAAGATAAGTCTGTATTGGAAAACTCTGGAAAAATAACTGGTTTCATATTAGTAACAATTGTTAATTCGACATTTAAACGACCATTCAGTTCTGAGTCCTCATCATTGCATTGATTCAATTCGGTCAAATCGAGTTTATTCAACAATAACTTCATAGACTTGGCAATAACAGGTAAATTAGGTAAAGAAAGTTGCAATTTATTCCAATACCATTTTCGCATATTCCATGCACCTAAAACTTGGAAACTGAAATAAAACATGACGAACAATAAAATGAGTTGTTAGAAAAGATCCACTTCAAAAAGTATTTGATTTTTTTAGATGGAGAATAAGTTTTAAAACTATTAACTTATAGCTCGAATTCCAAGCATTTTAACAGATCTCATTATCACTTTAAGTACCCTAATGTTATGCCCCGATAAGCATAATGGATGGTAACTTTTCGGATCCATTTATGGACCAGTACTATGCGTATATTTTTATCGTATAGCTGTTAAATAACTAAACTATTCATATTTATGTCCCTCTTATTATGAGCCTTATTTTGATCTATTATTATACGATTAATTACTACCTCCCACATTTGGCCAAATTTTGTATGTGTTGTTTCCTATTTTATTGGTACGATGTAGTCTGTCTGGTTGGTATATAAACTGAGTATGTTTGAAATAAATGATTCATATTGTAGAGGCTGAGATTGGTGTTCTGGACTTCACTGGCTGGGTTAAGCAGGAAGTAGGACCGATAAGTACTCTAGACTGCTCGTACGGATTTTATGTGTCATTGGTCCGATCGATAATTCACTGCGGCATCATTACGTTATACATTAACAAAGCACACATGTCACAAGTTATAACACCTAATTTCAGTAATCCTTTAATATCACTAGACCTCACTGAAAATGCCGCTTGGATTCGAGAACCTGAACAAGATCATTGAATTACTACTTTATTACATACAGGAAAATGAGATTTCTTGCTTTTCAGCTGGAACTGAGAACAAACATTCGTGAGAACCTTTAGAAAAATCCTTTAACTTTTCAACTAGGAAAATTTTTCCACGTAACAAAATCCAAGTCAGCAGATGGGAATAATTTTATAGACGTTGCAAACCAGCATCACACAATTAATCCCAACGATAACGAATACTGCCCGTAATAAATTTTCAGTTGTTTAAACTGTTGGATGATAGTTTTATAAATAAGAAAAAATTGGTATTGTAAATGCAAAAATCTGTTTTTAGATCGAACAGGTGTTTCTGGAATGATTTTCAGTAAAAACTTTTAACTAATAAATGCCAGTAATTTAAAATTCTCCTTCCTTATCAAGCACTATTTTAAGTGGCAGTATGTCAGCTTATGGATAAAATTGCATACAACTGGACTGTTTTATTTTATTAAAATCCATGAATTATAATTTAATTAACTCACTTTGTTTTGCCGATGCATAATATACTTTTCCGTAAGAGGCGCCAAGGTTCGTGGTACACAGCCCAAGATGGGTGATCAAGCAGTAAAAATGATAGATCCAATGCATCAGAAAATCTTCCTACGAAATTCATTATAAACAACATTGTGTTAAGTAATTTGTAGGTAGTACAACACAAAAAAAGTAAGATAAAACCTTGACATCTGATCTTCACATACAACTGGTAAAATTAACAGGATATGAGGAAAGATTGTATTTAGCAGTCATAACATTGGTGGACTAAAGAATGCTAAAAATATGACATGAAAAGTATTCCGTTTCTAATTTATATTCGTAATGAAGATCTTCAAAACAATTTAAAAAACAAAACAAACAGTTTGAGCATTTTTACTAATCTACAATCAAAACCCATCAATAAAATAAAACTACAGTAGTCAAGGTTTTTATTCAAATAATTGATAAACAGTGAATTTAGAAACGTTCTTTCAGTCTATATTAAATAAACAATGAACTTTATAAAATGAAGTATAAAATTATACATAATTTTTCGACTGATAATGATGAAGTACTGAGATTAAAGAACATTTCACTGGTGTAACGAAGACTAATTGGACATCGTTAACGTAGGAGACAGTTTTATTTAATCTCTTGGAATTGTAGAAGATAAAAAGAGAACGATATAACATCAAATTAAAATAAAACTGCAGTGAATTTTTTTAATCGTCCAATTTATAGTAGTCATTTATGATTAATGGTTGTTGGACAGATAAAGAATGTAATAAAAAAACTACCTACGACCAAAAGTGATCATTAATTCTATAGGTCAACTTAATTTCCCTAAACCTCACAATTGTCCTTAGTACTCCTCAAACCCAGGCCCTAGGAAAACAGTAGAAGCTGCTAATCTATGAAAATGATCAGGTGTTAGATGTTTCTAATGTGAATCGTAAAATGTAACATGCAGAAAGAGAAATCGAGAACATCTACAGGTATACCTAGCACTTAATCCATAATTGTAAAAATAGTTAGCGTGCTACATTGATTGTACAAAAACCACTCACGGATCCAGAAACCTGGCAAATATGTACTTGCTGAATATTGATATAATTGAAAAGAAACAGTTTGCAGTGTTTGTATTTTACAGATCAAATTTCAGAACCATGCTATTTTCTAACAACGCAAATAACGTTTTGTTATAAATTTGCTATAACTGACTACGTATTTAACTATTTAATATGCTCACATGCTCTTAAAAAAGCTCAAGACCTTTTATGAAGCTAAATAGTGTAAAATCCGAGAACTACCGCATAGGTCGGTGTATTTTTCACCTCATCTGATATTTGGAGAAGGAATAAGTGACTGAAATACAACTCAGAAATCAAATATATCATACAGGTAAAAAAAGGTTATGGAAAAACAAAGCTGGTCAAAAATGTTTGTAATGGAAGATGAGTGGAAGATTACGACTGTTGAAAAACCTTTTTATGCATATTTTGGAATATTCACGAGCTAAGTGAATATAAGACAGCAATTAGTCGATTATTTTGGATCGACTATTATCTGCTACATACAATTAAATTGTAGTGCCAGTCATTATTTTAAGCCCATAATATACCTTATTCCAGCTTTCAGACATCACATTTCATTCATTCTACTTGAGCCATACTTTGACCTTGTTAATTATTCGCTTATCACTATTCCCTGTTTTTATATGAGCGCATATGTGTGTACACTTCCCATTCCATTTATCACATGTCTGTAGCCTATTTTTGTCTGCCTATAAGTATTGATTAACGTCTGACTAAAAATGAGTTGGCTTACCAGCCACCTCCACTCTGCGTCGCTTCTCTTCCTTCTATTCCATTCACCTCACATACAAAATATATGTATTCAAAATCCCATTCTCGTTATTTGACTTATTTAATTCCGTTATTGGCTAACGTGATTTAAGTCGACGGTTATATACGAGAATAGGCGATAAAAAACATTCGTACGATGTAAATAGAAGTCAGATTCACGGGCCACTAAAAAATACACAGTATTAAAGAGATTATTATCATCAAGAAACGTTACTTTATCAAAAATTGTCGATAAGCTCTGAACGCAAACACTAAATAGAGGTTCATAAATTAGACTTTGAGGCACATTTGCTGTATAAAAATACTCTAATTAAATGGCTAGACTACAGTTCAAAGGTTGTCACACCAAATCCCAGAATCGTAGAGGTAATAAGAAAGAAGATCGACGATACAACTCCGAAATAAAATAGAAATTAACGAAATAAACAGTTATGAGGAATTTAGAATATTAGAATTTGGGGGAAGACAAAGAATGGATGCACATGGGCCATTGCAAACGATTTTGATTTATGTCATCAAAAACCTCTAACCATTGGCTACGATAATCACGCGCACCCCAACCAGGTGGTCTACACTTAATAACTTGGGTAAGTCCAATTTCCAGTGTCTACATAGTCTGATGCCATTTTTTGACTAATCCGGTCAGCCTACTCCTAAACCAGAAAACAACGCACATCGAGGTAGGCGGTGGTTGAAGACACGCAACACATCTCCCAACCATCTCGGTTGATGAAGATTTACTACCTTATCAATCGACCTAACTTCTTTGCCTTATACTCTATTACTAACCCAAGCATTGTTTACTATACTCCCAAAATACACGAGCAGTGCCTCGTCGAAACCTATAACAGAATACCAATAACGTACGAATATCCTCTACTATTAATAGCCATGTTTTACATCCATGAAGTAGAAAGGGGAGAACCACTGCGAAGTAAACTCTCTTTCGTCAGAAGACGCATATCTCACCTACACCACAAGTGACACTAATATTTTAGATACTATATTAAACTGGTTCCTCTGAGATTGTTACAAGAGAATTTTTGTCCTTTCTTATAAACTGGGACGATCAGTGATCGAAACCAGTTAGATGGGATTACGTCCAGTTACCAGATTTTAACTAAGATTTCAATTAGTGGAACTGCTAAAACTGGACCACCAACCTTAAAAATCTCGGGTGTTAGTCAATTAGGCCCTGATGCTATCCATCACTTAGATTACCAATAACCTTATCAATCTGATTAAGATTTCAAGGACTTACATCAGTTTGCCTTCAGGTTACTTAGAGATAGCAGGTAACTGAATTGCCTCTCAGAGCCATTCCCTTAGTGTTTTGCCAATCGGTTCAATCTCCTGGATCGAGAGTGGATAATAGTCCTGCCGGATTTTTAATACAAGTTTCTTTGATAAGTCTGAACAGTCGTCTATTGTTACCCATCGCTTTTGCTACCCATCACTACTCACGATCATTAGGTGGGCTTTTTATAAACCTACATCTAAGCTGCCTTCGCTCCAAATCATATTCAGAACCAGATGGGATGAGTTTCCAAGCATCTGTCAGGTCTGTAAACGGAGCTGAAGTCCATTGATTTTTCCTAAATTTGTGGTTTACGTTTCTACGGTCATACGACTTACGTTCAGGGTGATCTAGAGGAAGCAAAAAACCAATACGCCGTCAACTACATATATCGTTTTGAAGTATTCCGAGAACTATCTTAACATCTTATGGAATTTCACAGGAGATTCTATTTTGAATACGAATAAAAATTTATATTGATTATATAAGCATTGTAAGTTGCTAGGAAAATATCACAGAGAAAGAACAGATATTTGATCAACTTACCACGTTTTAAACAAGAAATTATAGTTGGTAAATGGCTATGACTTCTCCTTAATAAACTTTTTACTTCTTTTTTCGACATAGATTCATAATTATCAGGTAGGTTCGGAGCTGGTTCAGGTAATGTACGCCTGCTAAATGATATACGATATTCTAAATAGATTTTTGAATTCTTCAAACTTTTGGGTGATTTCTTCTGATGGGAGGTATGCGTTTGTGTAGTTTCATCAACAGTTGTATTACTTTCACTTAGATCTAAACTACATGCTGAGGAATCATGACAGTTTTGGGTTATTGGATGAGATGGAGACAAAACTGCTGATGAATGAGTAATTGGTGCAGGTTGACGTTTATGCCATTCGCATAGATATCTTAAAGTGTTTGGGTTTTCAGGTACTTTTTGAGCATAACTAAGTAGTAAGGCATGTGCACGTGTACATTCATTAAAATATTGCAGTATCTACGAGTACAAAAGAAATTAAACAAGCAATAGTAAATTGGTTCATATTAGATATGAATTGAAGACAATGAGGATTAAATGGAAATATTGACTGATAATTGGTTATTCAAAACTATTCAAATATGAACTGAGATATATTCATTTAAATATAGGACAATAAAAGGAAAATTACTTCAACAAATGCTCTGACAAAGGTGTCGCACAAATGACCCTCAGAAACGAGAGCTTCAACTTCTTGTAATCGATGGTAAGCTTTCTCAGCTAAATTATCGGCTGTCATATGAATATCATCGGGATCACCTAAAAATAAGATCAAAAGTAACGAAGCCAGATTAAATTATACGGTTATAATGGATTGGAAATGGTCAACTTCGTGATGAAGAAGACGGTTATACTTAAAATTCAGTGTAATGGAATGTGTCATATATTTTACACAGATACTTAATTTACCTGGGTTACAGTTTCAGCACATTTAAAATTTTATAAAAATTGTGGTCGGAAATATTATTCCGTCTTAAATCAGAGTTGTCAATCGTACTGCACAGTATTTTTTCGCTTAAAAATTGAACAGGAAAGAAAACTAACAGTTATTCGTTAGCAAAAATTTAAAAGGTTGAGTAAACCTGACAAAATTTGGCTTTCAAATATTTACTGGGAGACAGGTATTTTTTGGTCTTAATGGTTCTTCTAAACAGACGATAGATAGTGTTTCAGAACTTACTAGCTGATACTAATGAATTAATTTGTTTAAGCCACATTCCATAAAAGCTGTAACCTTCATAGAGTCTTTGTAATCGCTGAACATGTGCAAATTCTGGCTCTCTAGTCAAAACTGTATGAAGACTTGCATATTTATTTCGTTGAACAGGCTGTAACAAAAAAAAGGGAATAACAAGTACTTTTAGCAACATAATGTTTATACTGAAATATTCGTTTATGAAAGCAGTTTCACTCGTGAATGACTAATTTTTTATCGTATAATTTCCTATTTTTATTTGGTTAATTGCAAGCTGATTTTTTGTTAGTTGATACATCTTTTAAATGTTCGACGATAGCCATATGGTTATCCAGGAAAACAAAGAGGACTGTCTAACAATATGCCTGTTTCTTAATAGGGATTCAGATATCTTGTCAAAACCAGGAAAACAACTGAATTAAGTTTCACACTTCGATGTTCTGTTGCTGATGAGATTCCAGAAACAGATGAGAGAACAATTTTAGGAAGTTGAAATCAAAGAGTTTTCCCTTTCCAAGCTTTAATTAAGGGTTAAAACTCTGGAAACTTAAGAACTATGTTAGTCAAAAGGTTTCTGTTGTGATTACTCGGAAACTATTTTTGCTCTTTTTTGTTTACTAAGATGATAAGCTGTCAAGACCACTGAAAATATATTGTTAAATATCTAAAGGTCAGCCCATGCTCTGTTTGTTTGTAAAACATTTAGGAAATGAATCTTTAAGAACTTTCCATTTAATTCATTTTCAGCTTGCTATAGAATAATGAACTGCAGTAAAAAATATATAAACGATTTCATTGTCTCATTCTGGTTATAGCTGGATAGTGGTTGAAAGGAAAGCGGCTGAAGAGCAGTTGTCATATCCTCTGAAATGTTATGTCAATTGTTGCAACCTGTTGCTCATAAAATGCATTACTGACATAATTATTTCGCCAAACATTTATTAATCGGCTTTAACGATAACACATCCCATCAAAGTGAGATAATGATTGGCCAATGACGGAAGATAGATATATCCCGGTACATTAAATATAATGGACGATTTGTTGTGAATGAATTCCACTACTGAAATCACTTCTGGCTTCTCTGCACTTTTTATTAATGTGTACTCCTATAAAGGTCATATAGTTTTCAATCAAACGATCGAATCATGTTCTGAATCACGTGATTTCCACAAAGAACTTAAGCTATGTCAACCACGATTATTGTCTATTTTCAATACATTTTCTCGATTTGTTTTCACTATTCACTAACCCAAAAACTCGTATTTCGTTCGTATTTGAGTTGCCTTTGGTTCTTATTTCGGCTACAGGCATTGACAAAACTCGAAAAAAAAACTCCAGAAAATTACTAGTTGTTACCAAATTTTTATTATACGCCACTTGGTAAATGTCAGCTTCCCATAAAAGTTAACTATTTTCTTCCCAAATTGGTTTTTAAAATTCTCGTCTCTAAATCAATCAAAAGTAAACTTCAGGGGATGTGTACGTATTTATCCAGAAACATATTCACACACGCAAAATCGAAGTACAGTGGCACAGATGCATTCACTCATTGCATTTTCCTAAGCCTTGGACTGAAACTTTATTTCAAATCTTTTATTTATCGAATTCGTCCCTTTTTTAAAACCATACTTTCCAATTCACTTGATATTGTTTTATTTGAATCTTCCCATTGATGTTTTAGGACTGAAGTTGATCAGTCTCTTATTGACATATGTGCATACTGTGCGTATGCCTCGATATTGCCTTTCCAATGTTTAATATTTTTCGTTATCATCGGCATAACTACCAGTTTCGTCTCGTTTGGTATGGGAGACTTGAGTTAAAGCCAGTCTAGAGACTGATGGCAACTCAAATCCGAACGAAATACGAGTTTTTGGGTTAGTGAATAGTGAAAACAAATCGAGAAAATGTATTGAAAATAGACAATAGTCGTGGTTGACATAGCTTGAGTTCTTTGTGGAAATCACGTGATTCAGAACATGATTCGATCGTTTGATTGAAAACTATATGACCTTTATAGGAGTACACATTAATAAAAAGTGCAGAGAAGCCAGAAGTGATTTCAGTAGTGGAATTCATTCATAAAAAATCGTCCAGTCTAGTCTTTATGTCGATTGTGATTGACTGAGGCACGAACGAAGTTCAAAAAGGGCTTTATAAACAGATACAAATTTCCGTTAATCATCTTTAGGAGTAGCTGACATATACATTTATTTTCATACATCACCGAGTTACCATTGTCTTATGTGATACTTATGCGGACACCTACGTAATATGTATCAGCAATTGGCAGCAGGATTATTACTAACAGAAGAGGAAAGTGAGAAGAGTAAGAAAAACAGAAGCAGTTGGAGAAGCAACAGGAATGGATGAACGATGGTGTGTAAGAGACAATTCAAGGAAGATGTCTAAATGGTGTGTTAAATGTATTATTTTCATACTTTACAAATACAAAGTTGGTTTCCTCTAATCAAATCTTCGTTCATTACACCACCAGTAGTCACCAAGCTTATTATTGTGAATGGGGGTTTTATTATGCAATCGAGTGGTTGCTATGCGTTCAAGGTTGTCTGAAATCAAATGTCTAATATCATTAAGATTGTGTCTATAAAACATGACCTTTATATATAGATCTAGTTCATATTTTTTAGATCAAGGAGTTTATTCTTCCATTTGAAACTGTAGTTTTGAATGTTTAAATGTACGGTTTGTAGAACTAAATCAAAAAGGGGGTGATATGTAGCAAACTCGCTATCTCAACACAAATACTATGTAAATGTTGAGGAAATTGTTGGGGTGATGGAATAGCAACAATAACCAATAAATATGGATAGAGTTGGTAAGAAAATAGAATTCTATTTGGACTAAAGTGAGCAGGTAACTGGCAGTTCTAAGATCCCTCCATATTAGGTATGATTTATGAGCGTCTTGCCAATGTATGAATAGAAAACATCCACAAAACGAGCAAAAAAGATTAGAATGATATATCAGAGAAGACTTTATAAATTAGTAAATGGTAAAAATACACGCAGCAAAAAGTGCAACTGACGAATCGAGATTCTTGAAAATGAATTTAACTTGTTAAAATTCCAGTAAACATAACAGACAGAAACAATAGGTTGTATTTTTAAATCATTTCCTAAGAGTTCGTAAGAGCTTTCACTGGAAGCATATTAAAAAGTAAGATTGTCAGTGGTAACAATCTCAAAGATAAATAGAAATAACTCGAAGTTAGCAATAATAATGTATCGATTCAAGTTCACATATAGGATAGTATATAAAAACTAACAAGAAAATAGGTGTGATTTCGTAAAAATCTTTCTCATCTCCCACGAATTCCTATTAATAATCAATGGTCACCATAATAATCTCCATCAACAATTTGAGAGGATAATTCCACTGGAGTAACCATATTCTGAGTTGTAGAATAAGATTGTAACTTGCAAAAAATAACCAGGATAGGGATTTAACGTACCTGTATATTTGTGCGACAAAATTGTACAGCATTCAAGTTTCCTTTGCTGATCTCATATAATATAAACTCTAATATACGGTTATTTTCATCACTCAGAAGAAACCCATCCAAAACCCTGAAAAAGCAAAATTAAAAATCATTACAAGACATATCTACAGGAAGTAAATTGATTTTGTTTAAGTTCAATGTATACTGTATAGTGTAAAACAAACTTGTAACACTGTGGGTAACGCCTAAACAAATTTTTAAGACGAAATTCACTTATAATAAGTTCAGAAAATCTTTGGAATCCAACCTGTTTATGACTGGGTTGTAAAAAATACCGTCTTACGACGTAAGAATACTGAGATTTTACAGTATATGATAATTCTCATTAGGTATATCCTTAGTCGGCACCGACCACATACATACTACATAAAAAAGGTACAATTGTTCTATATAAATGCATTACAAACGTTGCTTTCCTTAGGGTAGTCCTAGAACTCTTTAGAAGAAAAAATCCTCAAGTCACCTACCTTATATAATCTTTGAAATGCTGTGCATGCAACGCTTTTATATGGTTTAACTTGAAACCATAGTTATATCACTGAAAAATACTCTCTCACTATTATAACGGGATAAATATCGAGAAAGTCGCGATCTGCGAAACAATCTTATGAAGAAATACATCTTAATTGTATAACATCTGGATTATTGGATCATTGTGTGTTCTTAATTGTACGCATTTGTTCGGTGTATAAACTATTGTTGTCTATTTTAACTTTCTCAAGTTACCGTCAATTAATCCTGAACCTTACACTTAGCTTCCCATCCACAATACTACTGCTCCCATTAAAACGGCCTGGTTTCACGGACTCCAATACAATACAAGAACCTGGTATTTCTGAAGATGTAACAGTTAACTGCTAGTAGAGCTGATTTGTTCGTTTAGTTACTCAACTTTCAATACTTCGGTTACAGGTTTGGACATTCATTTGACCTATCATGAGGTAGTGTCATTACATTAAACACGATAGACAACTTGTGAACTCACATGGGGTTACCAGTTTCACAAGGATAGATAGTCAAAGTGTTAATATGAGAGTGTAATATGCTCGCAGTAAGAAGATTGTAGACGTCTACCTCATGATAGATTACTTCGGAGAAAGAACATATAACGCCAATTATTTACAGGCTACCATTTTCGGTCCCAAGTACGGACATTGCATGAGAATATAAGAGTGTTTTAACTTAAAGAGTAGTTCTCAGTCAGTCAGCTACAACACAGGACCAGGCAAATATATGCATCGGTTCAAGTTGCCACACCGCATTAGCACAACAAGATGAACACCGGATTCATAAAAGTAGTTAATTCAGAGGTGGTAATATATTAAAAAAAAGATTGCAATAAGGATACAGTACAGGAAGAAAGAATTAGTTCGCAGAAAGAAAGATATGAAGCAATTTTAATATCACAGTTTAAGGGAACACAAAGAGTGTATACACCTACACCATTGTGATAGATTCTGAGCCATGTCACCAAGAGTCTCCAACCATTGGTTACGATAGTTGCGCGGACCCCAACCAAGTAGTCTGCATCTACCAACATGGCTGAGATCAGAAGTTAGTGACCCCAAGCACTGATGCCACGTTTTGGTTTGGCCGCCCCTAATTCTCTTCCAACCATCTCCAATACCGGTTAGCATTGCACGTCGTGGTAATCGGTGTTCAGGAATACGTAACACGTGGTCCAACCATCTCAGTCGATGAAGATTAACAACCTCATCAACTGATTTACCATCATTCCCTAATACCCTGAGTCTAACCTCACTATTACTTACCCAGTGATCCCAACAGACGCCAGCAATATTTCTAAGGCATCTGTGGTCAAATACTAGTAGCTTACGAGTATCTTCAACTCTTAATGACCACGTTTCGCAGCAGTAAAGTAAAACAGAACGAACTGCCACGCAGTATACCCGTCCTTTTATTGATGGACGGATATCTCGCATTCGTCATAGGTGATGTAAGTTGGCAAAAGCCAAACGAGCTTTTCGAATCCGTGCTGAGATTTCGTCAGACACCAACCCATTGGGGCTGATTAGACTTCCAAGATAAGTTAATATATCTGGTATAGTATCTGAACACTGAAAGCTCCAACATTTAGTTAAGAGTATGGTTTCATGAAACAAAGGATAACACTTCGTGGACTCGGATCTTAGCATTGGTGGAATACTGTGACAGCCATACGAGGAGGGCTAATCGTGGAGGCAGGCGAAGCACTAAGAGGTGAGAGAAGGATTGGACCATGAACAAAATAGTCTCTGATGCTGTTAGAGGTATGGAGATGGTTGTCACTTCCCGATTCTTTACACTGTAGAAGGATATATTTTCTTCGTGGACTTAAAAAAGAAACTGTGCTAGGGATGGTCATGAATAACCTGGGGGCGTAACCCCAGAGCCAAAATAATAACTGATTGACTCAGGTTACACATGGACTTTATACCGGAAGTTTTAAATGTGTTAGTTACATATTTAAAAGACCTTGCTGTCTCAGACGAAAATTCGTGGGTGTACTATTTCTCGAGCGGACCTATTCTAACGCCTTCCGTTGTATGAACGCAGCAATGTTGTAGATGCTATCTGAGGAAAACACCTTACTGCTGTTACATCCCTGTCTAGTAATCAATAAGATTTCGCCATAAGACAGTGAGTTGCTACTTCTGGAATAACGTTTTGCCAACCGACCTGTCTGGCATGGTAGAACTCAAAAGAATGTGTTTTAGCTAAAATAACTTGATTAAGTCATCCCAATAGGCAAGCCTGACGACCATGTTAAGGTGATAGCTGCAGTCAAGACATTTTTCTGACTGAACCATTTCGTCTTGACTACAATTCCTTTCGTTCTTTTATTACTTCACAACTATGTTTCCCTATTGTGTGGCCTATTTATTTTAGTGCCCATCTGTTTCAGAATGTACGTGTATGAAACACACAATATAGTATCAAGACGTAACTCAGCTCCAAGTTTAGAGGTTAAGCGTTCACTGATAACTTATTGTAAAGGTAAGGACGCCAAAATGCAGATAAAGCATAATACTTTTAAAATAAAACGGATTTTACGAAAGTTCACTTACCTACTAAATGATCTCAACCCAACATCATCTTTCAAACACTGGAATATATGGAATGCCACCTGAACAAATAAGCGATAAAAGTAGAAAAACTAACCCGCCATATCCAGGTCGATGACATTGGATATGCATGGATTGAGTGAGCTAGTAATCTAGCAGCCTCTTTAAACTTGTGCCTCGACAAAAAGTACCACATAGCACAAATAACACGAGCTTTCTCGGAATATAGCAGTCTAAAATCCTCTGAAACGAGACGGTGGAAAGTGAACACATATGAGGATAAATTTTACTGCAAAACAGAAGTCAAACGAAGCATTAGTCGAGGCTATATCAGAATCTAAAAAGTGAACACAAGACTCATATTTGCATATCTATTAGATGACCTCATAAAAGTATCGACAGGATGAAGTTAAAAACGAGTGTAACGAAATGAATGCATGCGGTTTTAATGATTATGAAATAAAGCTACAAGTCGGAAATAATAATCAAATCCCATATGGTCTATTGGGCACCACTACGAGGAATCACTGACCGATGAACTGATAATTTAAATTTACTTAATCCATAATTGACACCTTTTAGAAAACTGTGGTCATGTGTAAATTTATATTGAACCAAAACTTCTAGGAACTTACCAGCTGTGTTCAGAGTGCAATAAGATTCCTTTCCCAGCCAACCGTCATAAAATCCATCTCTGCCGAGATTTAAAATAAACTGGCAGAATCGACGAAGTCTTAAGAAGTAAAGTTTGTTTCGACCATAAGAGTGGCGACGATCAAGCATGGTTCCACTTGAACTACTGGATAAATGAAGGAATTAAAATTATTAGGCTACTGGGTATTTCGTTTTTTTTTCACGTGAGGTTACAACATTGACACCTAAGGAAAACAAATCCAATACAATAAACGAAGTCGAACAACAAAGAAAGATATAAAGCGACTTAGTAATTCCTACTGATTCTAAAAAATGGCGTAGTTTAGAAATCCTAAAGTTAGGAATCTCAATCAGGTAGTTATTTTCCTCAAAATCTATTGAAACCGACAATGAAGTTTCAGTTTCAGTTTGGGAAGGACAAGAGGCTCGATGGCCTATGTTAGTCCTGGCAATGGTGGTCTCTCAGTTGATCCAACTTTCTTTTGAAAGAGTCGATGGATGGAGCCTCAAACACGTGCTGAAATAGTGAATTCCACTCGTTGATGATTCGATGGGAAAGTCGATAGTCAACTGACAAGTAATTTGTTCTCGGCTTATGAACTTTTTTGGAAGACAAGAAAAATGAGGGCATACTAGGTGCAAATTTATCACTAAGCAATTTGTACTGAAATCAAGTCGCCTCTAGTTCTGCGATATGACAACGGGAAAAGGTTCAGCTTGGCCAGTCGAGATTCATACGGAAGCTTCGCGGCGAGACTCTAATTTAGGGACGAGCCAATCAGAAGTGTATGAGCGATTTCAGGGTCATGGAGCCAAGTTCAACCCTCGATGATGACATACGATCGGTTTACATCGGATTTTAGAGAGTAGGTGATTAATGAGAGGTTACAACAGATGGGACGGCGAGACTCTAATTTAGGGACGAGCCAATCAGAAGCGTTTGAGCAATTTCAATTATTAGCCAATCAGAAGACAATATAAAGTGAAAATATATTACAAGAAAGTAATGAATTACAGTAGATATTCTTCTTTTACCTGATTTAAAAACTTGTTAAGGTTTGATAAAGGCTCAAAAGTTCTGAATTCATAATGCATATGGTATAGAAACTCATCAATAGGGTTAGGGTTAGGGTTTAGGGTTAGAGACTAGGGTTTGGGTTAGGTTTAAGGTTAGGGTTAGTTTAGGGTTTAGGTTAGGGGTAGGTTTAAGATTAGGGTTAGGTTAGGTTTTAGGGTTAGGTTTAAGATTAGGGTTAGGTTAGGGCTAAGGTTTAGGGTTTAGGTTAGGTTACGGTTTAGGGTTAGGGTGCTAACATGCGATCGGTTTACATCGGATTTTATAGAAGAGGTGTTTATTGAAATGCTACAGCCCTAACCTAAACCCTAATCCTATGGACGAGTTTCTATACCATATGCATTATGAATTCAGAACAACTGAACCTTTATCAAACCTTAACAAATTTTTAAATCATGTAAAAGAAGAATATCCACTGTAATTCATTACTTACAATATATTTTTTACTTTATAGTTACTGACTCCTGATTGGCTAATAATTGTCAAAGTCATTTAAGATTCGTTCAAAGGTCGTCCTTGAATTAGAGTCTCGCCACTTCAGTATAGTACACGCCCATGGACTTGCATCCTATATGATCGTTTAATTTTTCACCACGATCCTGAGCACGACGGGTCTTACTTACTAAAGCCTTGAAACCTAAATAATTGATATATATACTCAAGAATAATAATGTTAGGGGTGTGTAGTCTCCAAATAAAGCTTATAGAAAAGGAAATCAATACCGACTAAAAGTGAATTTAGGATTCTTAGCAATAAAATGTAAATATGCATAGACCAGAACCGAACATGAAACAAAACCAAGGTTGGAACAGGTATAAAACAATATACTTAAATCTGGCTCTCAATTTCGTCATTCATCACAAAACTGACCGACCAACGGAGAATTTGGTTTTCAAACATGTACGTGCGCTATAAGCTGAATAGTTTTGAGCTGGTAGAGAAAGCTCTAAAGCGTACAATCACGTATCCCAGTCATTCTTAATGTATGAGTGGATTTTGATTAGTCAAATAAATGTTTTAAGATTTATCATAAACTGGGAAGCGTTGTTACACAGTGACTACCACATTGACACAGAAAACGAAGCCCACAGTAGCATGTTAGTAACCACCACTATTGGAAAAATAAAAAGACCTAATACTGAAAAGTTGGGCTCGCACACGTAAACTGCTTACACACACACTCGTGTCAAAGTAAATTAAAAAACGATACGGCAAGAACCTTGCGAAATATAAAAGTTAAGGTGATAAATTTCTTTATTTGACGCAGATTGCTTATCATAACTTTAAGTGCGAAAATGAACGTGATACTAGATTTACGACGCTCTGTAACTTCTTGTAGGTTACTTCTCTAAAAAACATATAACTTAAATGAACAGAACCTACCCAACAACTGTAACGTACACACTCAAACTTTCGACTTTTTGCAATGTGAAGGTTATTTATCCTCTGAATCGGTTATTTAAACAGAGTCATGTAAGAACAACTAACAAAAGAACCAATAGTAAATGACTTCCAGGCCACGATAAATCACGCTAAGGAAGGCTGTTTTTATCTTTGGAATGACTTATAGGATTCTAGTTTGTCCTAACCATACTAATAGTACCACTTTTCTTGTCTGAAAGCTCAGTAAAATGGTAGAATTTCTGTCTGAAGATTGAATTCGCTAACACTTATCGGGGACGGAAACGTTAAATAAATGACATCTCTCACATAGAACCGAAAAGCGACGGTAGTAGGTTTTCGACGTCACAACAACAAATATGTTCATAATAAACACTTTGTGATGACTTCTTGGATTTTCGAAGCACAACAGAAATTACTTTATTTTTAAAGAAAATAGATAGATGACCTATTTTTCGGTTCCCAATCAAACCTCTATATGTGTGCAATCTTTTCAATGAGTCGGTTGAAGATATCACTTCTAGGAGTAAGTGCCAAATTTGATTATGTAGCAATAAATTATTCCCATCAATAATAGTTCTGCAAGCATTTGACATCGATGCTGACCTTATCATTTTTGCTGGACACAACCTAGCTGAAGCTGCTCGATTACACATCTGCACCAGGTCGCAAGTCGTCACGCTGTGCTACCCATCGCTTGTAACCACTAGGCAGTCTAAACCAAATGCTTCTCAACTTATCGACAACCTTCTAAATCTTCGAAACTATTTGTCTATGTTTAATGACTTGACTGTCTTGACATCATTCAAATGTAAGGGTGGTGTTAACGATGGCGCTGTCAACTTCTGAATATCTATGGTCCTTTTAACTACTTACCTCTGTCTGTTACCTCTAGAGGTGCATCAGCTGCTGACCATGGCTCTCCAAATAGCCCTCTTTTGGGTTTGTCTTTCGTGTTATAACCAGGTTCTGTGAACACTTTTAGATCCTAAATGTTCCCTGACTTCATATTTTTTGTACTCTCACTCCTCTGTTTTCACTGTGAAGAGCACGAGTTAGCGCTTGGATTTTTCGGTAGTGTATAGCTTCCAAATTAGAGCAGTTTGGAATTCGGAATAACTGGTTAAATGCGCGCAGTTTCACAGTCAATACTGAAAAAACCTTCTGAATTGTGTTATAAATTTATATGTACACTATTACTTGAACAAAGATTACCATCTAGTTATTCAATCAGCAATAGCTTGATCAGTAGTTAAATCTAAATTGTGCTAAGTAGATGAAGTGATGTAGGATACAAGAGAACTACTAAGGAAAACAAGTAGATGTTCCTATCAACACTTTCACATTGCTCAATAGCTAATAATTAAATTTGTTAGAACACGGAGCGTTTCCATTTCTGGTGGAGTGCTTCAATTCATTAAAAATGCATTTAAAAACGAGAGCGAATCAATATCGCGGTAGCTCTAATCAAATACCAACTGAGACAATTTACATGTAGTTCGGGAAGAACATGGAAATTTAAGGAAGACGTAGGAAAGCAAAAACTAGAACACAACACAAATAGTGCAGAATGTTCATCTGAAGGAATCAAGAACAATAAATCATTTTGGTGGAGTTTTGTTCTCTGAGCTGGATGGTTTAGTCCTGAAGTTTTCAGTGTTCTTCTGAACGAAATCATCAGAAAAGACATTTTAAAAAAAATAATAGACGTTTCACTTAATTGGTAAGATTTAAGAAGATGAAATCAAAAGAATAAAAAGAGAAACAGAGATGACAAGAGGGGTATGAAGTGGTTACTTGTATGTGGTAGTAATAAACGTCGTAAATTTTGAGACGTGCAACGGATATGGCAATAAGTGGGTGAATGCGTGTATCAAATATCATGTTCTCGAGATGGTTTCGGAACTAAGATAAAAATGGGTAGGTCAAACCTATCTTTGCAACGTTCGCTACGAGAAATGCATGAGGCACCTTATCAAAGGCTTTTGTGAAACTGAGAGATATTTAATGAACTGGTAACTTAATTCCATAGCAGGTCGTCCAGCTTTCCCATGCTATGTGGAGTTTCGACGCACGTGATTTACCTTTCCTGAACGTATGTTGGGCCTCATAGAGGATGCATGTTTTGTCTATGTTGTCTCTCATTTGTTCATTGACCAGTCATTTTATTATCTTTGACAGTATTGACAGTAACGCAACTTGTCTGTAACACTGGTCTTTATCTACCTGAAGAGAAAGTGGCTGATTCCATTCACTTGGGAGTTGGTGTGAACTTAGTGAGTACCTGAGCAAATGAAATACTGCGGCTTCTGAGCATTGTTTAAGGTTTATTGGTAAGACTTTAACGTCCTTATAATTTGTCTGAGTTCAGCGATCTTGATTTTTTTAATACTAGCATGAAAGTTAATTGGATATCTCCTTAGCTGGTACTAGAGTTGAGAAGTGTTTCTCTCTTCCAGACTTCTGATTTAGTTAGTCTACGAAGTGGGCATGGAAAATTACTTCTATCTCTAAGTTAATGAGATCATTACCTTAAAACTGTGATCGGATTCTCTTAAGGAGACCTTCCATTTGTTCCGGGTTTTCCGTTAGACCCGTAACTAGCGTTCTGTGACCCTCTTTATCACCGCTCCCAGGGTGTATCCTTTACTTAAGGTACGTTGTGTTGGTTAGAATTCTAAAAGACATCTCTCACTATCATAGACTGATCATCCATTGTTAGCCTTCACCGCCCTCATGACCATTAGGGTTGTTGGAGATCTTTCCTTATGGTCGTGCAGCCTGCTTTAGTATAGTTAAAATAGGAAGTGTTTCCACTTCTCCCAGGTATCTCGTTCGTGACCACATTAAACACGACTGTAAAATAGACAATACATCCTGTTAGTGAGCGGACATGGAAATTCACTGCCAGAAGCTGATGATTTGACGTGAATAATATACGTTTGAGATTTTCCTGCCCTTATGACATATCGTGGCACTATCCACGTGTTCAGTCAGTTCTGAACTTCAAACATTTATGGCAAACCGGTTATGGAACCACTCATAGGTGTTGTGTCGCGCTTGCAGATATTGAAGGTTTGATTGTTGATTTCTTCAGTTGGTAGAATTTGGTTGAACCTCAGGTATAATGGGTTTATTATCGCTTGTATTATTTAATCGTTTTGGATGCTAGAACATGCTAGAGGCCAGTTTATTCCTTCAACCAAGTATTTTGTGATGTTCACAGTTGAGCGACACATAAGAATGATTTTATCGCCTCAGTTAATTCGATAATATGTTTTTTTGAGGCTTTGAAGTGGCTGCCAGGGTACATCGCCTTGCAAGCTCATTTCATACACGATGTCGAGCGACAGCAATGTTACAATTGGAGCCATGATCTTTGGATCTAAGTTAAGGCACATGTTTGTGATTTCTGCTAGTTGCCCCCAGTCCTCTTGGGTTGCCATGATGAACTTAACGGTTTATTTCATCACTTGACGCTCCTATACAATACTTCATTCTAGTGGTTTTAAAGAACTTTTTGTTTTTGAAAGTTTGCTGACCAGTTCCGTGCAAACTTAACTCTGCAACGTTCTTGTTAGTATAGTATGTACCACTAATGAGACAATGATCTCCGCGTTCTGTACACTAGTTTGTTGATCAAGGTCAACATGCACCATGCTTTATTGGGCGATTAGCTGCTGACTTACTAATCTCAATCGACTTTCATAACAATTGACTTGACTAAGGACATGGTTTTTCGGGCTGTACCCGGCTTGAATGGCCTCAGTAAAGTCCTATCCGTTTCTGTAGTTTACAGCTATCAGACGTGAAGACTCAGCCATTGTGAGGTGTAACAGAAGAGGACGCCTGAATTATCATAGCTGTGTGAGGGTCAATGCTGTTTGATAACCAACGTCACTGTTGCACATTGCGCTGACGAGCTTCATCCTGACTAACTTGTGCACCTGTGAACCAACACGCTGGTCGGTTCTTGAGTGTTTGTTGATATTTTAGGGACATCACTCATGGCTTACTGTTTTCCGTTTCTAATGTGGACTTGGAAAGATTGCTTACCGACGATCACTGTGATGTCAGTAAAATTTCTTCTGTAGTATATGTTGAATCTAGTTAATCCCTATAGAAGGGGTTTATCTTTTTCTTCGTTTCGGCTCTCATACAGGTAGTATAGGTTGGCTGAAGTGATGTTTCTGTGAGACTATAATTTATGGACGACCTTTGAGCGACGCTAGACCAACCTTGATAGTGTCCACCTACTTACTAGGGTTAAATGAGGGTTATAAAGCAGTTTGAAGAATAAGGATTATGATTTAAAGTTGATGGTTAAGGTTAAGAATTATATTTAGGGTTTTCATCACGAACTGACATCAGCTATGACATCAGTTATAATGCCAAAACTCTATTTAAAGAAATGGATGAAAGACTTTTGCGCCAAAATACGAGATCTGTTACCTTATACCTTATTGGTTTGTTACAAGTTATAGCCTAGACATTTTACTTGTTATAGGCGCCCAATTGTCACGTTTTGAATAAAATCACCTGTGAACCGAATGTACGTTAGCATTAAATACTGAATGAGGTGCTGTGACCTTGAAATGCCTCAAACGCTTCTGATGGGCTCGCCCATAAATTATAGTCTCGCTTATGAGACGTGGGATTTTGAGGTTAACACTTTACACAATTATAATGGCTCGGTTACCATTAAAACAAAGGGGCTCCCCACCATTCTCCGCTAACTTATTAACTGTTTCTCTTAAAATAAAAAATGTGCTTCGGTGTTTACAGTCAGAAGAAAATAAGTAACACACATGTTGTGAATAAGATATGCAATACACACATATACGCTCATGTAATAACAGTCAAGTCTAATGACTGAATAATTAACAAGGTCAAATATGACCTGAAAAGAGTGAATAAATCAGCCTCCGGAAACTAGAATAACCCATGTTGGCTTGACATATGACTATACACTGAGGATGATACAGGTATTCAGTGTTTGACAACACTTCTACCAATAACACCTTCTAATATGCTTTGTTCCCACCGAGAGAAATCAAAAGACAGAGTCGAGGAGATCGGAAGAGTGTATTTGGCAATAACCAATATATCGGGAATCTCTGATCTAATCTGGCTAGTGATTGCGATTGTTGTTGAGCACAGCGTGACAGCACGTGATCTGGTGCGGATGCATGACCGAGCGCCTTCAGCTAGATGAGTCCACTAAAACATATGGTCAGCATCCAATGTCGAAAACCTATTGAGCTATTTAGTTTGGGGATTTATTTACCGCTACAGATCACTCCCCCCCTAGTGGGGCAGTGATGACCCTAAGACGTGGCCAGCCAGAAGTTTAAACCCAACGAGTTTGTCGTTGGTAAACACTCTTCTGATAGCTTACTAAATTTAGCAGCGTCTGGTCGTCTTTCCTTACTATATGGGACCGGAGTACAACATAGTAAAAAAAAAAATGTACAATGAAAGTTTCGTATCCTCATAAACGTCATCGTTCTTTTCCAGCCGTCCTGGAAAAGAAGAAAGAAAATGTAAGTGCATGTCGAAAATACACTCGTATGTGCGTAAAAAAAGGGAAAATAAACTCATGAAACGTAACAGCGTTAAAAAAATCGTTTTTTTTTTGTTGTTTTTTTTTTTAAAAATAGAATTGAAAATATATAAGCCTATTTTAAAAAAAATTTTTTTAATAATATAGAAAATGTCGAGAAGTGCCTTACGTGCAATAGTCATTTAAATGTTCTGGAAATCTTACTCTTCTTCCAGAACGTGTCGTTTTAAGTTTATTTTCGGATACTGTCGAAGTATCATCGTGTGTGTTGGTTGTCGGATGAGGTATTATAAGTATCGGAGTCGTGTCGTTCAATTGTACCGAAGGAAAATCCACGTAGATAGGATTTCCTTCTAAATACGCTGCTTTGAGGCGATCGATGCTGATGCTATCGTTGGTTCCGTTCTTATCGATTATATAGTACTTCGGTTCGCGTTGAAGAACTTTGAAAGGTCCTTCGTATGCTGATTCGAAAGGTCGTCCATGCGAGTCTCGACGAACGAAAACGTGTGTACTATATCGTAACTCAGGTTGAATGAAAACATCAGTTGATTGAGGTCGAGTGGAAGCAGGTTTAACTGAACGCATTGCGTTTGTAAGCCTGTTCGTGTAGGAGGTTAGATCCATGCTCATTGAAGAGGATGAAGGATCCACGAATTCTCCTGGAAGTCGAAGTGTCGTTCCATAAACGAGTTGAGCCGCAGTGTATCCAATGTCAGCTTTCACTGCATTGCGGATACCTAGTAAGACGAGTGGAAGAGCGTCGGTCCACTGTGAAACGTTTGCAGCTGATAGTGAAGCTTTTAGTTGTCGGTGAAAGCGTTCTACCAACCCGTTTGCTTGTGGGTGGTAGGCGGTCGTTCGGAAGCGAGTGCTTCCTAATAGTGTGGTCAGACGACGGAAAAGTTCAGACTCAAACTGACGTCCGCGGTCTGTGGTGATGGTTGAAGGGCAACCGAAGTTTGCTACCCATCGTTCGACGAAGGTTCGGGCCACTGTTTCAGCAGTGATGTCCTTGATAGGTACTGC
This sequence comes from Schistosoma margrebowiei, assembly GCA_944470205.2. Classification (NCBI taxonomy): domain Eukaryota; kingdom Metazoa; phylum Platyhelminthes; class Trematoda; order Strigeidida; family Schistosomatidae; genus Schistosoma; species Schistosoma margrebowiei. The sequence continues at coordinate 22,093,846 of OX104024.1, forward strand.
TTCTGGCCATCGAGTGAAACGATCTACACAGGTCAAGAGGTAAGAGTATCCATTTGAATCTGGTAAAGGTCCTACCAAATCCAGATGAACATGGTCGAAACGAGCATCGGGAGTTTTAAATGAGCCTAAGGGACATTTATTGTGTCTGATGACCTTAGATTTTTGGCAGCTTACACAGGAGCGTGCCCACTCCCTCACGTCTTTATTCATACCAGGCCAGCAAAAGCGTTCTGCTATGAGCTTGATGGTTGCACGAACACCTGGATGAGAAAGTTTGTGCAATGTGTTGAAGACATTGCGTCGATAATGTTTCGGAACGATTGGGCGATCTCTACCTGTAGATGTGTCACAAAGTAAGGTTTCCTTACCTGTTCCCATCTGTTTGATGCGTAGTTTAAGGGTTGTGGACGATAACTCTTGCTGAAGATCAGTGTCTTCTTTTTGAAGCTGGGCGAGTTTAAGAAGGTCGATTCCTTGGAAACTGTTCAAGGAGTTTATTCGAGACAAGGCGTCTGCAACTACATTGTTTGCTCCAGAAATATGTTGAATATCTGAAGTAAACTGCGAAATGTAGTCCAGTTGTCGAGACTCACGGGGAGAGTACTTGTCAGAAGGAGAGCTTAACGAGAAAGTGAGCGGTTTATGGTCAGTGAATAGAGTGAATTCGCGGCCTTCGATATAGTGTTGAAAATGCCGTACAGCACAATACATAGCTAGGAGTTCCCTACCGAATGTGCTGTATCTCGATTCGGTGTCTAGCAACCGTCTAGAAAAAAATGCCAAGGGTTGCCAGGAGTTGTTAATCCATTGTTGTAAGACTCCTCCGATTGCCGAGTCGGATGCGTCTACTGCGATACTAATGGGTGCTTCAGTGTCCTGATGTGCGAGCATTGTTGCTTTAGCGATCAGTTCCTTAACTGTGGAGAATGCTTTTCGTGCGGTGTCGTCCAAATTAATGGATTTCGCATTTCCACGCAGTTGGTCAGTAAGAGGTTTCATAAGTAATGCGCATTTCGGTATGAAGCGTCTATAGAAACTTACCAGGCCGTTAAACGTGCGTAATTGCTTGACGTTGGTCGGTTCTGGGTAATCCAGAATGGCCGCCACTTTGGTCCTAAGGGGTCGAATGCCTTGAGCATCGATAGTGTGTCCTAGGAAATCTAACGAGTCGGTTCCGAATTGGCATTTCTGAACGTTTACAGTAATGCCATGTTTTTGTAATCGTTCGAAAACAAGATCCAGATGCTTGAGATGTGATTCTCTGTCCGGACTTGCGATTAAGCAGTCATCAACATACGCATGTACGAAGTTGAGACCTCGAAAGACGTCGTCTATGAATCTTTGGAAAGTTTGCGCAGCGTTTCTTAAACCGAACGGCATTCGCAAAAATTCATAGAGTCCGAAAGGAGTTATGATAGCTGTTTTCGGTATGTCGTTTGTAGCCATAGGGATTTGGTTATACGCTTTAACCAAGTCGATTTTCGAAAAGACAGTTGTACCTTTCAAGGTAGCTGTCAAATCGTGAATGTGTGGCAACGGGTAACGATCGGGAATGGTTTTTGCATTCAATCGCCGATAGTCACCAGTCGGACGCCAATCGTTGCTGTCCTTTTTAGGGACCATGTGCAACGGAGATGCATAAGGGCTGTTTGACGGTCGTATGATTCCTAAGTCTATCATATGATCGAATTCGTTTTTCGCTAACCTCAGCTTTTCCGGAGCTAGTCGTCGTGCTTTAGAGAATACAGGTGGTCCTGTAGTCGTGATGTGATGTGTAACATTGCTGGTTACACACGGTAGTTTCGTTTGAGCTTGTTGTATCCCAGGGTACTTGTCGAGTAGTGGTTGATAGAGTGGGTCTATCGAATGCTTAACTGTGACTGGGGATAATCTACAACCAGAAAAAGAAGTTACGCAAACGGATAATTTAGTGTTTCCATCTACTAGCCTCCGTTTGCGCGTGTCGATGATTAGATTATGATGTTGTAGAAGATCCATACCAATGATTGGCATAGAAACATCTGCAACAACGAAAATCCAATGGATGGGTTTGCGTAAACCCACGTTAAGGTAGACGTACCTTTTGCCATACGTGGCGATTGGTTTTCCATTTGCCGCCTGTAAGTTTAGAGTTGATTCGTGGAGCCGGTCGTTATGATTTGCTGGGAGAACGCTAACTTCTGCGCCAGTGTCGACGAGGTAGCGAACTCTCGTTGTCACATCTGTGACGTACAACAGACGGCTATGTTCGCCGGCTACGGTTGCCGTTAACGCGTGCCGGCTTGTAAGTTTCCCGAATTGTTTTTCGAGTCAGTCGTTTTCGTGTTGGGAAAATTGCAGGGTTTTCTGCAATTTCTGGAAGATTTCCCATACTGGTTATGATACCAGCACCAGTCAGGGTTATCCGTCTCTCGTGGTCTAGAGACAGATCGTTTACGCGAAATGCTTCTACGTGGACTGCGTGAGCGACTACGGTCGTTACGAAGATTAAGATAACGCGTGAGTGTATGACATAACTCGGTTATGTCATTCTGAGTCGCGTGAGGCTTTTCTTTGACGGAAAATACCTCTGAAGTAGACGATTTCGTTATTTCTAGAATACGATCGGCAGATGCAGCTAGCTCGTCTAAGGCGTTGTTCTGAAATGAGACCAGAACCGCTTGCACCTGTTGAGGAAGTTTAGACAAGAAAAGTTGTTTAAATAGACCTTCGTCGAAAGTCCTTAGGCCTATCACTTCTCTCATTCTTTGCAACATGTCAGTCGCAGAACCGTGTTGCAGGTCGATGTTATTGAAGAGTTGATCTAACCTTTGTCGATCGGTTAGGTCTCCTCGTTTAAGAATCGAACGTTTTAGGGTTTCGTAAGGTTCAGAAACATCACTAGTAAACATACTAGGTGTTACGTACCTGTTGAATTCGCGCGGTAGTGCCTTGACTACTGCGACGA